>JAKLMW010000024.1:377449-466163 GCA_022813215.1 Talaromyces ruber | reverse complement strand
AACAACTTGTGTGTTGGGGGGTATTTAAAGGTTTAAAAAAAAACTCTCTTTTTTTTGGGTTTATCTTTTTCTTTTTTTTTTTTTTTTAATTTTTTTTTTTTTTTCCCCCCCCCCCCCCCCCCCCCTCCTTTTTATCAGATGTATTTTGAAGCGTCACTTTTGTATTTGGAAGACACTAAGTACATGTGTACACATAAATCTATCGGAAAGATGTATTTCTCGTCACAGAAAGAAAGGTCAACGACCATAACTGTCTAATATCCGATTCTAAAAAGCACCATAGTCAATATCAATATTAACCATATAAAGGTAGAAAGATAACATACCAGTCTGACTCGACGTCCCCGGCGGAGGAGGCATGACCCCGAGTGGCGTAGGAACGAATGTATCATTACTACTATCATACGTCCATGACCAAACCTCTTGTGACAACTGAGCTTGATTGGCCTCAATCGAGTCCCAAAGGGCGTTGTATGCCGCCTTCACATTGTCGTAGACGGTAGCATCTTTACAAAAATTGGGGATTCTGATATGTGCATGCTGTGAATGGCTGACAGAGCTATTGACTGTCTCACATCGACCGAGCTGTTGTTCAAGTCCCTTGGCCATCATAGCCAATGGCCAGGACCATATTACTGTTCCATGATAGGCTCCACTCGTCCAATTGCTTGCATACACCGGGTCCTGACCGTAGGCCGGGTTGGCGACAATCAGGCCGGCGTCTGTTAGCAGACCAGCAGGGAAGGTGCGACGGATATTGTTTGCGGTCTGGTTCATGAAAGCTGTGAGTTGGTCCTGGTTTCCCGTGGTGTTGAGTAGGAAATGGCGGAAGCAATCATCCGTGTTCATTACAAGTACTTGACTCTGGTTGTTGTTTCCATCTAGTGCAAGGGCATGATATGTAACATCGCCGTCGATAGTGTCAGTCTGATTAGGTCCGGCGAAGTCAATTGTCTGCGCATAAGAAGTTACGAGCTGCTTTGCATCTGTTTCGGGGACTGTCACTCTGAAAAAGCTTAGAGTCTCATCTTCCCAGACTTGGGCATATCTATCGGCAAGCTTAGCCCAGTGGGTTTGATTTGCAAAGAAGTTGTTGCGGGCAAGAGATGCGATGGCTCGGAGAGCTGCAGGCATCAAAGCTGTGTTGACATCGTATGGAATCCGGCCACCACCAATACCTATCTCAAGTTAGAACTCTTTCAGTTGCTCTCCTTGAAGTAAACCTTACCGTAAGTACTATCTCTCCATTCACCAACAATTTGTCCATCCTTTAGGTGGACCAAGTTGTCCTTAGTCTGGTTTTTATGACCTGCAAAGGGGGCAGCCAATTTCATAATGCGCTGTGCGTTAATCGCCGCCATTTGTTGGTAGGTCAAGTCACCGTTACTTGTGTTGAACGCTCCGGCGGAAGTACTATCAGAAAGTCAGACCGATCGTCTCCTCTATGACGGACAATCATTGATACATACTTTAAAAAAGCGCCAGCTCTGGTACGGCCAACGGAGTCCTCCACAAAGTATTTGTTCATCAACACAGGAAGATAGAAGTCGGAGTCGACCTGGCGATGATATCAGTAGATGTCTTATAACCTCGTAGAGAGCAGCTCACCATTTTGTAGTCACATTGGGCTTCAGTACTGTATAACCCGTACTGTTCCTCATTCAACCATGTAGCATAGTCACTGCAAATACTTAGTGGCAAGTCTTTAGAAAAGTGAAAGTATGCAATACCCAATAGTCTCCTCATGACACACGCTACCATCAGTCCTATTAATTCGCTCCAAGACAGCAGCAATAACAGCTTCCATAGCACCATTTTCGCCTTTACTAAGAATGGGCTCCAACAAAAGCGTAGAAATCATAGAATCCCGACCGAAGTATGTCAAAAACCGCCATGCACCAGCCAAAAGCTTAGTGGAATATGACAGGAAAGACAACGCCGATGTTCGTTCTGAGTCTTGTTTTATTAGATCAGTGGAGGCATTGGTCAACACTTGTGCCGGGGACAGCTGCTTCAATTGCGGATAGTTGAATTTAGCTGTGAAGATATAGTCGCCGGCTACGAATGTCAGGGTGTTGTTCTTGCCAACAGTAACAGTTGAATTCGTTGACGTTGGCGTGAAGTTGAGATAAGTGGAGGTCATATTATCGAGCCAGAGACGCTCAAGGAGTGCTCCGCCGTTCGAAAGACTGGAGGCATCAATAGCGCCCTGAATCTGCGGTTGCAAAAGGCTAGGACCCTCCACAAAGTCTCGAATAGTGCGAATACTCCCGAGGATCGGAACGGTGAGGACGGCAGAAGAGTTGAAACGAATAGTTCCAGTCACACCGTAAAATGGGGTTGTGTCGTTTCCAGAGGTAGGATTGCTATCATCATACGTCGCTGCCAACGGATTGCCAACAGTTGAGTTGACAACCTCGATACTCAGACTGCCGTTGACACCGCTCTGAGGCGCGAAATAAGCGCATACGCCGCTGTTGCCCGCAGGCCAGGCAATGACGAGTCGAGGGGAGATCAATGAGAGATTACTGTCAGGCTGTGGAGTTGTCACCACGACTTGAGCAGCTGTGTTGCAGTCGGAATAGAAGAAGTTGTCGTATGGCGCATCTGGGAGATGTAGGGTTGATGGAGCGGAAGAGCATGATGGCGCAGCAGCTGCTCCGAGAGCCGCAAGTATACTCAGCGGTAGAAGATGCCACCACATGTTGTTGCTATGGCCACTGTACGGGTGAAGTAAGATCTGGTCAAACGCATTGAAGTGGACTGCTATTCCGTGAGATCAATCAGGAGGATGGGACCCTCTTATACTCTTAGAATAAGCATCTCACACCTTCCCTAACAGGAAGGTCCAACTTGAAGCACATACAGATTCACTGATCACCCCGAAGTGCTTAGATGAGTATATTTCAGGCAAGAAAGAAATCTTCCATCCGGCGAGTAACGTGCTGTAAAAGTGCAGTCTTCTCCACAAGCCAAAAACCACAATCCAGAACTCATTTCGTGCATACGTGACAGGCTTCCAAACTTACGACGATCTTCGCCTCATCAAGGCCTGCTCGCTACTGGATACCGTAAAGGACAAGAACGTGGTAATTAGCATGCGCACAGGGCTGGTAGAGTGGCGTGGTTATAGTGATCTGCATGGCTTCACCGGAACAGGCAAGCCAATTCGACATTTGATGCAACCTTGGAATGTACGTAATCGTGCTACTTAGTTCAATAACTTAGTTAACTTATGTAGACGTACCAAGTCTAATAACCACAACCATATTCTCGTGCCTTCATGTTAGCAATTGGTATCTATGTACATTATATTCATTCATGACTGAAGTGCTGAAGTGCTGATGTGCACTCCGAGTCTTCTTCAATTTTCGAGAAACGACGAAGTATTCTGGGTACCGTCGTTGATGATGTTCTGCTAGTGCATATGTCGAGATACTTGTCATCTCATCCTACGGAATATCGTACAACGTGGTGCCGACTCCAATTCATTTGTCTTGTTGATGGCGCAGTCATGCAATTAGCCGTATGAAGCATGAAGCATAGAAACAGAATCAACCCGGTTGATGACCATTAGACAGCCGTATCGAAAGATAACGTCCCTGGTCATGTGAATTGCTATGGGTTGTATGTGCTTCGTCCGCAAAATCCACCTTTTCCGAATCCGGAGGCTGGTGATTTGCACCGTTCGTGTTGCTGTTCATTCTCGTCTCTCCACTCCATGACTTTCCAGTCGAGTTCGTAGACTGTGGCTGTATTTCTCGCATTTCGGGCATCTCGTCTTGATACTGCAACGACGTCGAATGCTCAAACATGGCTATGGAGATATCGTCCATATCGTCAAAAGGGCGATGATGGGAGCTAGTGCGTGGTGGTGGGGTTGCATGCGTCAGGTCAGAAGTGACGCGAGTCGCATCGACGAAGTCAGGAAGAGCGTCGTCGTTGATGATATTCAGTCCAACAGGGCCATCACGAGCACCGGGGATCGCTGATTGGGGTTTCCAAGTATGCGTGCGCACAAGTCGGATCAATTGTCCCAAGACGGCAAATTCAAGCTTCAATTTGATGCTGTAAATGGCACCTTTGAGTGTGGTTTCTATCACATAGATGTTTTTGAATTCAACCACAAGTAGAGCAACGTCCATCAAAATAATGATCATGTTGATAGCAATGAGCTGATACATTATCTTGCGTCTTCCATGCTCCGGATTCGCTCTCAACAAGACAATAGTTTCGTAAATATATATCCCCGACAGGACAAACTCCTGCAGACAGAAGCCCGTCATCTGAATCTTCTCCATGACATTATACCCTTCCACAAAGTGATGATTTGAACTAGCAAAATTCGAGCCATACGTTAACACCGTCGTGGGAATGTGCAAGATAATGGCATCAACAATAATCATACACAGCACCGGCCTCAGGACCTTGGGGTTCCTATTTAACAGATGAAGTCTGGAATACAGCACCATCGACTGACCAGTAACCATTGGATACCAGCCCACAGTCAACAGCGTAACGGACAGCCAGGTCGCCGACGTGAGCTGGAAAAACTTCATCAGGAAGCCGACTGAGTACGGCAACACGCCAAACGCAGATGATATCAGCAAACTCCAAAAGTATAGGCCGCGATAATTGCGAAATGTCACAAAGATCAGTGCAATGAGTTCGATGGCATTGTACCAGGCGATGCCTATGAAGGTGCCCATGGCGATTTGCAGGCCCAGATCATGGCCTGTGTAGCCCCCCGTGATGCCATTGCTGGGAGCACTGTTGGCAGTTGAAGCCATTTCTAATGCATGTTTGCAAGGAGACCAAGAACCTGGGGATGTCTGCCCATGCGTTGAGGAGGAAATTTCAGTTATGGATGTGGATCTAAGAGGAAAAAGTGGGACCGGAACCGGTGCTTGAAAGTACAAATATCTACATATGACACGTCAAGGAAGAGATCAAAGACAGAAAAACGAGGGGAAAGCCTCATCGATAGATGCATTTGACAGTTTGGTCAAAGGTCTAGCGTCTGGGAATAACAGGGGCAAAGACTGGCCCCCCAGAATGCCCCAATAACTCACCACGAGTCATACAGTCGCACAGTTGCCGATAGACTGTGCCTCGCAAGCGCATAGAGGCAGTGTTGGTGATCCACGCCTCACTGGCTCGGCTCATCTGCAGCCAGTATCAGAGACGTGACTACTACTAGTCAGGAATGATGTCCAGTCAGACCGTATTTCGTTCCCAGTTCCCAGCCTCGCTTGCCCGTGTTTAGTCGGTGGGTTTTGAGGATTATGACGACAGCTGCACACTAGTCTGGTGAGTAGTAAGCCTGCTAAAACCCATGGGCGCTGTCAATGTCTCAAAGACCGCTAAAAGAAGCCTATGCGGGGGTCTCGCTAAGCAAATGCTTAGACTCGTTTCTAGCGCGATGAGAGTTATCGTGGAGAAGCGCTAGACAGGGGCCAAGGCACGCCTGAATCCACTACGTAGTGAATCTGACATCATGTGTTCCAAGTTTCGCTCTTCTCGTGGCTCCCACGCTCCGCCGATCCGACTATATTGATGGACTGGAGAACATGTGCGAAGACGGATTCGGGAAGAGAAAACGAGGTTGGTCATGTGAGTTGTTCACCACGAGTTACATCATCCATTCTAGCACCAACCATCACGCTCGTGTTGCCGTCCCATATGCAACATGCTGTCTGCGTGTAGCGACCATTTTATTTTACACGACCCTACGCGGCAAATCTGAATTTGATGAGCTTACATTCGGTCAATGATTTCTCGCACTAGTAATGACTATGCATTCGATCAATCGGCACCCGTAGATATGCATGCAGTGTATACGCCTCAATTATCCGCCATTGGTAGGTATCATCCTTCACTCTTGAACCAGAAAAATATTGTCCCAAAACGCCTCGCAAGTGCAGCAAAGATAAAATCACCTCTCTAAGCCTCTCGATTCGGGCCGCTCGTATTCGCAACAACCCGATCAACTTCGCGCCGACATTCGGGCATCGCACTCCTCATCTCCGTAGCCAAGACATCCCTAAAACTTGCGAATGCCTCCTTTTTGCCCTTGAGATCTTGGTTTCCGCGTTGCACTAGTTCAACGAACTCACGCGTGTAAATGTCCGGGTTTCGGGCGGCGTCGACGTAGTCTATGATTTCGGGCGGGAGCTGGATGCTTGCGACGGGTGGATCGTCGCGATTTGCTGTCGAGTTATTGATATTGTAGGTCTCGGGATTAATGGACGGGTCCGGTTTTGTGTCGGTTGAGAGGGTCTTAAGGGCGATGGTGAGGTTTTTTCTATCGTGAAACAAACATTAGTATAATCTCCGTTGCGTTTTGACTTCCATGTGTATACGTACATCTTGCGGACCAACTCGATCTGGGTCTCAGAGCCGAGGTAGCCATGCACGGCTGATTGAATTTCAAAAAGCTGCTGGATCACATCCTTGACTTCGTCTAATACAGTTCATCAACATGAAGCTCACTCTAACCCGACATCGGCACGAAACTCACTTTCCACCGTACTTAGTACCACCGGCGCCATGGTGCAGGTTGGTCGGTCGTGATAATGTCTCAGGAATAAATCCAAAATCACCTTCTCTCAATCCCGCTACTTGTCTCACGGCGCATTTGCGACTTATCGTTGCACAGGACAGTTGGCTGATTGATCAAGTTTGTTCAAAGCGCGGAGAACATGGATATCAATATGCGCTAGCCCTATATGGTTAGTGTTAGCTTATCAGCATATCAGATAAGAACAGCCCTAACCCTGTTTCCATTGAGAATCACGAATATTGACGAGTCACAACCGAATCAACACTTCATTACATTTGTAGAGATAACAGAGCTATGTCTTGACTGCAGCGTAAATCTAATGACTCTTTTTTCTTCCAAGATCGCCTGGCAGCAACATTTCAGCTATCCAGTAGCCGTACAAGATGCATGCATATAACGCATCATAACGTAGCACATTCTCCCATATATATAGATATTGGTCTCATGTATGTACATATGCACAGAAGTATGCGCTAAATGATCTCACAAAAAACAATGACCAAACAAAATATTCAAACCTATACTTCCCTCGTGCGGATCGAAGACAATTTCGGAACGTCAATTTCAGTCTCGACCATTTCAAGCCCCGAGAGGCTGGGGTATCGACGACTGAAGTTTCGCTCCCAGTCTTCGGTAGGACTCGTGGAGTCAACACCCACGGAAGAAGATGGAGGGATACGCTCATCTGGACGACTTCCTCCAGTTTGTAGTTTCTTGGGCTTTGGAGGTGCCGCTGGTCGTTGAGCTGTGCGTTGTGAGGGTATTGTGTCAACGGGGCTTGGCTTTGTTGGCTGGGTGGAGCTACCGGGTGAATTAATCTTCGACAAAGCTGGTGCACCTCTAATATCCTTTGGTGGGGGCTTAGGTCTGGTAGGCAATCGTGGCGTATATTCCCTATCAGACTCTGATGCTTCCGCCGCTTCGGACTCCGAATTGGTGTACTTTCCATACCCAGATGCAGTCTTGGGTGCAGGTCGACTGTTGTCCTGGAGAAGTGACTGCACTCTGTTTTGAATGGCTGGAGATTTGGTTCCTTCTCGTCCGCCGCCCCCTCGCCCCGCAACTCGAAGTCGATACTCTGCAGCTGCGTTGGCTACCCGCTTCTCCTCTTGCGACAGCCGCCTGCGTTCCAATTCTCGTCTCATTTCGGGAGAAATATCTGTCGCCTCTGACCCTAGAGCATCGTCATCGCTTCGATCATCCGTAGCCTCGGACCCAGCGATAGGAGTCAATTGTTTGTCGACTTCACTCGGAGAAGGAGTTCGACTCTTATTGTCCGAAGTGTTTTGCTCAAACCGACGGAAAGCATCGCCAAATCGCCCCGCAAGAAGTCCCTTTCCTGAAATAGCCAGCGAAGATAAGCTCGAGCGTTTAACATGCTTTGACCCGCCGCTCAGACGTTTTTCTTTCTTCCGAGCAGCCTCCTCCTCCTCGCGCGCACGTAGGTAATCCACGTCGGACGTTATATTTCCTCGTTCAGCGTCATAATCTCCGTCCGTTCGGGCATGCTTCAGTGGCTCTCCACCGTCGTAATCCGGGCGCCGCATGTCCAGCGCGGGGCTACGTAATGGCGAATCTCTCGAAGAGGTTGGATCATATCTTCCCCCTAGATGAACGCTGGAAGGTCGAACACGAGAATTCGCAGACTTTGGACGGTTCAAGCCATCGCCCAGTTCACGGAATGAAGGCCTCGAGGTCTCCAAAGACGGTCTAGCTGAGCTCTGAGGCCGTGAAACATCCTCAGATGATACCCTGGATTTAGGCTCCACCACCTGTATCGTCGTCGTCTGTGAAGGGACCGTGCCCAAACCGGACGATGGCCTGTCGATTTCGCTTGCCCATGGTCGTTCAGGTTGTTGCCGATCTTGTGAAGGGGGCGGAAACTTATATATCGGGCGACTCGAGGACGACCGATTTATAGATGCCCGATTCTCAGAAGTAGCTGGGGGCGGGCTTTCTGTCATCGTACCAGTTGATACCATTGTTGGTCGTTGGGAAGAGCTTTTTCGTGATGACAATTCTTCCGCTTTGAGACTGGGAGATTGACGCTTCTGCGCTTGTTCAGCAACAGACACCGAAACGGCTCTATGGCCTTCTATTTCTTCCTTTGCCGGCAAGTATGGCGAAGCAGGCTTGATGAATGCATCATCAGCTAGCGCATTGGTTACACGTTGAGAGAGATCATCCGCCTCAGGTTTCTTTTCAGCCGTCGGCTCGAATTCGAACTTTCCGCCTTTTTCATGCAATAATGAAAACTGGTCCAGGGTCGGAAACCGAGCTGCTATCTCATCCGCATTTTGACTGTCCCTCTTATTGCCATCAAGAGCTGCAAAGGGATCATTGGAAGATCGAGCGCGGTAGGGAGAAGGACTTGGGTGCGCCGAGTTTTGTTGAGATGAAGTCTTTGACGGACGACCTCTTCGCATAGGAGCTATTTCAGGTATGATCTGAGTCTCTTGCATTGGAGGCGAGAAGACGGCACCGACACGTGGTGCTTCGGTGGAAGGAGGAGGCAACTCTTGGTTTCTGCGTGCTTCAGACTGAGTGCGTTCCGCATAAATCTGCGGGAAAGCCAAGGTCAGTTTACGCAACAAAAGACTATGGGACAACTCAACTTACGTCACGAATTGGAACCTCTTTGCCTTGCATATTGCATGATTCCTTCAAAACACCGTATATCGTCGGCCGTTTTCGGGGATCTTCTTGCAACATCGATGCTACAGGAGCCATTGATTAGTCGTTGAGTATGACTAACAGGAAATAACACACGGATAACTCACCAATTAGCCTTTTGAGGCGATCAGAAAAGCTGGGATATGAAGGAAACTTATAGCTGGCATTGAGAATAGCCATCTGGCCGACATCTTCGAAAGGGGTTGTATAATAGCACAGTTTGTATAGCAAAACACCGAGGGCCCAAATATCACTCTTTTCGTCAATGGGCTGCTTTCGATAAACATCAATCATCTCGGGACTGCGGTATTGCATCGTGGTATGCCGTTGAATATCGTCTTCAATTAGTCTGCCTTCTGCGGCAGATGTAGCGGCCGGTCGAGGAGGAGCAGCGGAGCCAAAATCACATAATTTATACAGCGGCGATTTGCCGGACGAGAGCGATATAAGAACGTTTTCGACCTTGAGATCCCTATGTAAAAGAGGTGGCTTGAGATAGTGCATGCATGCCACTCCTTCAGACACATCAGAGAATATCTTCAGAATTTCCGGCTCAGTCAGACGATGCTGCAGACGGGTATTCATGAAGTCTATCAAGCCGCCCCCTTGACAATTCTCCATAAGTAGAAAGACTTCATATCCACCACCCTTCAACTGGGACGCATGAGAGTCGAAATAAGTAACGATATGTCGGTGGCCCTTTAACTTCTTCATTGTCTCAACTTCGGTCCGCATGCCGGCGAGGGCTGTCTTGTCGGGTACGGCCACGCGCTTCAAGACGGCGGTCTCTACCCCGTCGATGGGGTGCGGGAGTTTGACGACGTATACATGTGCAAATCCACCTTCTGAAAGATACTTTTCAATAATCACTCGGTGGTTGCCAACTTGTACTTTAGTGCCTGGCACGAAAGTGCCAGCTGGCGCGGAGGCAGCCATTGAGATGGCGTTGACTGCTTGATGAGGATATGCTTGCGGAGCGGAGCGGGATTGCGCCTGTGAGTGGTACGAGGCCATATCAAATCGAGTGTCAGTGCTCAACCCTGAAGAAGGGGAGGGATGGAAAGGCAATGCAGGTCCCGGCAATTATCGTGACAACATAGAGGGGGGCCCGCGCTACGTAGACAGGCAGATGCGAGCTTCTAATTGATGCGAAGGGGGTATGTTGAATCGGAGATAAAGAAAATAAGACAATAGGAAGAAGGACCAGAAGTGAACACCAAGACGAAATAAAAGGTTGAGCTACCAGGTAGCAGTAGCTCCAGCTCTGCTTGGTTGGGATGCTTGTGATCTATGTCGATGATCCAGCAACGTGATGGCTTGACCACACCGCCGAGGCTGTCCAATCAGGCCCGCCTTGGCATCTTGCAGCCTGAGATATCAGGCTGCAATATCTCTAGCCTGTTGCTCCACGTGGAGTCAAAAATTATCTTTGACCAGATTGTCTGATAGAAATAATTGTTTTTGACTGAATGTTGGCGAATTGCAAGTCATGCTCTCATTTTTGCTTCGAGTCATACATATCACTGACACGGATGTTGAATCATGTGACGCTTAAGCCTTGAGGTCACCGTTGCTGCTGTCTAAGCCACGTGAAATAGCATCCTAGACAAACTTTGGGTAAGGTCTGCTACAATACAGGTACATAGTGTCTGTTGTGTCCTGGTGACAGAGGAGGCAACGGTGTTGTACAACAAGACAAGCAACACTACTCCGTACGTTATACAAATCATCTACGCATGACTTGGAGCGCGAAACAGCCTAAAGTCTGGGGTATAAATGCCTGTTCGGAAAGTGAATCGTTGGCATCCAAGGATGTTGATGCGAACAGGCAACAAGGGAGAGTGGAAGTGATGACGATGTTGTTGATGATTGGCAGGGTAATGTACTTCGTACGTACGTTAAATACACGAGTAATGACTGGATGGTTCGGCGGGAGCGGGCCGGCTTAGCCTGTATCTACGGTATCAATACGGGTGTCGTTGCCAAGGTGACCATAGCCATTGAGTGATTTTCATACAGAACGACTGGGCTCATTGGACCATCATCCGTGACAAAACTGCGATTATGCAGAGTCTCAGTCCAATGAGGGCTCTGATTCTCTACTTTATTTTTTTATTAGACGCAGCTGCCACGTATTCGGTCTCCATATTTACCTTTTACTATGTAGGCTTTTCAATGGAATTTGCAGGGTAAAACAAGAGTCCGTCAACGCTCGCACTGGGAGTTTGTTACAGAGCGAGTCCCAAAGAACACTAAGGCGAAACGTGACTGGCCGTGGTCGGTCCACCCGGGTCGCAAACAGGAAAATCAAAACAAACACTCTTATGTCTGCCTATGGATTATTCCGAACAACGGGCACACGGAAGAAACCAAGGGCTTGATAAAAGAAAAATAGTAGCCAGCTTGAGTAGAGCGCTGACTCAGAACAGTCGTCAAGAAAGTCGGCGAGGCATGCTCAGTGCTCGTTGGGAGTGTAATTAATGCCGAAGCACACGTAGCCAGATATTCCTAGCCTCTAAATAATTTAGTCGATTAATGCAGTAAAGACCCACCGCAGCTGATTGCTCAGGTTCTCAGGAGACAGTTCGCATTCTCGGCATTTGGCAGTCAAAAGAACCAGAAAAGGAAAAAGCAAAGCGAGAAAGAAAAGATGCCTAAGAAGTTAAGAGTGGAGGCGTCTCGTTCCTTCTGACTCTCACTCTTTCCACGTCTCGCTCCCGCAAACTCGCCCACCTCCTCAGGTCTCCTATCCACTCTCATCCGCATTCCTCTTCTCTCCTCTTCAACGGCCGTCTAATGTTACAAAGGCGAATTCTTGACAAAGAAACGGCCATCTCGTCATTCTATCGCCAAGAAAGCCACAAATACCTCTGCATATAATCTAGCCAGTCCGCTCACACTTGCGATTACTCGGTCACTTCAGACACATTCCAGAGTCGGAGATCAATTCTAACGTCCTACAACAACTAACAAACATTTCGGCAAACGACATATATACTGTTATATCCGTTGATACCGCATCCCATAAAGATCGCGCTCATCCACACGAGGCAACAACACCAGATGCACTGACGGGCTAACTGCCCCAGTGCCCACCCATGTCGCAGTGAATATGAAGTCAACAGTGACCTTTGCTCGCCGCCAAAATTTGTATATTTGTCTTTCTAGGCCGGAGGCAAACTAGGCACTGGATCTGTGAGCGGAATTTGTCAACATTCGCGAATAAGAGACGGGGAAGAGGAGGGAGCACGTATATAACACAGTCACGGTCGTAGGGTATAACAACAACAACTCGCAACCATGGACGGACCGCCACCACCTCCCCCGCCGCATGGCGCAAACCCAAATACTACTGAAGGTACCCCGCGATATCGAAAGTCGACGGACTTGCCCGACGGCCCTTACGACATTTTTGTGATACCGCCACACTCTGCTGGCGGAGGTTTTATTTATTTACCATCGTTGAATTGTCATCGAAACAGCTTCATTGCAGGCTCGCTATCTACCTTGGCAATTGTTGTGTTATGGATTCAATTACAACCTTTGGTGAAGACTTGGCTTGCGGCAATTTCGAAATCAAATGCACCTGGAGGCATGGGTTTCATACTACTAGTTGTTGCTGTGGGTTTCGCTGGCTGGTACTTTGGCACATTACAGAACGATGCAGGTGGCATGAATGGCAATCCATCAGGGAGGCCGCGACCTGGCGCTGGCTTTGCTAATGGCTTCCAGTACGGCGGTGCACAACCAAACCCAGGAGCGTCATACCCCGGTGGAGGGCCAGCTCCAAATGGTCAATACAACAACACCGGCGGTCAATACAACCCTGAAGGAGCATCACAACCACCACCCTTCAATAATCACGGTGCTCAACCAAACGGCGCTGCTCAAGATGATACTCCGAAAAACGCGAAAAACGCTCAAAATGGCACCCCAAAAGAAGATCCGAAGAAAGCAGAAGCTGAATGGGAGAGAGCACGTGAAGAAACAAGGCGCAAAGAAGAGATTAGACGAAAGATGGAAGCTTACAAAAAGAAAAGAGAAGCTGAAGAGGCCGAGCGAAGGCGGCAGCAGGAGCGCGAAGCCATGGAGAAGGAACTGAAACAGCGCAAGGAGGAGCTTGAAAGAGAGGCAGCAGCAGCTAAAGCAGCAGCAGAAAAGGAAATCAGAGAAAGAGCAGCGAGGGAAGAGGCGGAACGGGCAGAGAGAATAAGAAGAGAGGCAGAGGAGCGGGAGGAGAAAGCAAGAAAGGAGGCGGCCGAAAAAGAGGCTGCTGCGAAAGAGGCCGCAAAAAAAGAAGCCGCAGCGCGGTTTGCAGCGGCCAAAGAAGCTGCCGCCAAAAAGTTCGCCGCCGCAAAAGAGGCAGCTGCAAAGGCCAAAGAGGCCAGTAAAGCCCCCCCTCCTAGTGCAGCTCCTGCTCCTTCAGCTGCCTCAGCTGCTTCGGCTCCTCCGCGAACCCCATCCCCTAAAAAGCCACCACCACCGTCGGCAAGGACTGCCGACGTCGATGACGATGCCTATTCTTTCCGGCCTTATGATAGGCCGCGAAGACCGTACGGGACATCGGCACCCTCTGTCTATTCCGAATCTTCATATGCTCCATCACAGTCGACGGCACGAACAACACCTCCACCGTCTCATCGTGGACCGTACATGACCAAAGATCCAGACAAAGTCATCATTCGTGGTGTGTATCTTTTCAACAATGCTTTCCAAAAGACCCCAATTGCACAGTTGGTTTCTGGGCAAGGATCCGTCACCGATGGCCTAGTCCTAAGAATCACCACGGAAGGGTTATTTGTCGATGACGACGTGCGCGGTGTTGCGCAAAGAGAATGGGATGTGAAAGCGTGGACATTGAAGTCGGTTGAGGTGTGTATCCATCCTATCCATCTTTAATTACGGCAGGCTACTAACAAGGAGTTACAGACAATCAAACTTCGAGGTCTACAAGTTGTTCGCGCAAGTGTTCGTGATCAAGAAGGTAAACGATACGTGTTTGTGCTTACAGAAGCCGAGGTGTGGAAAGTCACTCAGGGGTTCAAGAAGCTCAAATCTGGGTCTCAAGCACGACACCTGAGTCAGTCAGAGTTGTCCAAGAACGAAGCCAACACATATCTGACGAACCTTGGCTACTAGCAAGATCTCTCTATTTCTCTTTTTCCTGCCCATCAATTTCGATATCCACAAGAGCATTTGAAGCATGGCCTTTGCAGATTCAATTCCGTCCCCGCATTGCTCTACCATTAGCGATAAAATTTCCTGCTAAATCATCATGAGTTTGTTGTTATCTTGTCATGATCATTGGAGGAGTTTCCTGTACAGACCATCCCCTACCCAAACGACGTTGTTTACGATTCCCCTTGCCATCTGAGCTTACATCCTTGAATATTTTAAAACCACATACCTGCAGCAACCGAGATGTAGATAGTTTACCGAGTCCATGCACATAATATGATCCATCACGTATCATCATAACTCATCCTAGAACATTCGAGGCGGTTTGATGTGGTATATGTAATGAAAGACGTGTACTGTAACCTAGCGGTCAATCAGATACCAGCGGATAGCCCGGGTTACGTGGAACATACATAGTAAATTACATACGCCGAATTACTCGTATACCGCCGCATACATGCGATCGTTGTAGGTAGGCTCCCGTAATTACCAATCCAAAACAGACACAGCCTCACAGCTGATAGATACGTCATGATTTCGTACTTCTAGAAACTCGGCTGCCTGACAACAGCTGAGCATAAAGACCATGACTGTTCTCTGTCAACAACAAAGCAATATTAGACCGCAAAAACTCAAATGAATTAATTGTTCATACCATTGCTTGAGTGGGTAAAAACTACACAATGGCAAAAGACCCAGAGAACATGAAGACTCCACTCCTGAGCGACGACGATCTCGAGAGACCAGACTCCTTCGAGCACATCGCCTACTCAGACTTTGATTCGACTTCACTGTCTGGCTCAACCGTTTATAATGACCCATTGGTCCCTGAGGGCAAGGTTGCCGCGGATCTAGATGCAAAAGCGGATACCAAAAGCTTACCAGAATATACGGTGTATGAGACTACTCATCTTGAGAAGGGTCCGTTAGTAGGCGAAGAGCCGGGCCAGGGTGATAGGGAAGAGAATAAATGCAAGCGACGGGGTTGCTTTCGTCGTCGTCGGTGTCGAAGAGCATCCAGTCAAAATGATAAGAAGCGTTGTATAAGGAGACGTATTGTCATGTTTATAAAGTTTATGTTCCTTGTTGGATTGTTTTCGTTCTTTGTGACGAGGATGTGTGTAAAGCATCGACGGGTAAGCCATCTTCCCGACATAATCACAGGATGAATGCTGACTATGATCTTACAGGGAGCAAGACCGCCTGTCTTCTCAGACCACTCCTCAGAAGACCTACAAGCCGGTAGAGAGATCATTCTTAACAAAGGCTCAACGGCCGTCCACGGCCGCTACCCTCTTTATGATCTGCTCAAGATCAAAACCACATCAGGCAGCGTCAACGTCATTGTCGATCCTCAACCCGCCGACCCTAAGAAGCCCGACGAGCCAGCCCGGCTCATCATTGAAACCGAGGCTGGCGCTGTTTCAGTCGCCTTTTTGCAATATAGTATAGATACCATTGCCACTTTTGAGAATGGCGATACTAAGAAAGTCGACAACATCATCGATCTCGACTACTTGAAGACTTCGGGCGCGACGAGCATTTCGCAAGTCAAGGGACGGATCCCGTATCGTCCATATGAAGTTGTGATCAAGACCCAGAGTGGTTCAATTAATGGCAGATTCGTTTTCACCACCTCTGCTAAATTGGAAACGCAGTCTGGATACATTTCAGCTTCATTTGTGCCTGTGGTGTCACCCGATGAAGTTGTCCATGCTACATTGACAACTGCAACGGTCAGTGGAGGTCAGGACATCTCCGTGGGTGAACCTCTCATCATTGATGCCTCGGACAAGACATACCCAGCTGGTACTGGGGAGATGTCCATGTCTTCATCGTCACACACCAGCCAATCTGGAAGTCTTCAAATCAAGTACCCCCATTCCTGGGCCGGCCATGTCGAGGCATTTACCAAATCAGGTTCGATCGGGCTTGGAGGCGATGGTGTTGAAGTCATCGAACAGACTCAGGGACATGCCGTGGGCGTCAAGAACCCTGACCGCGATCATCAAAAGCACGGATGGTGGGGGAGTCGTGGTGACATGGATGTTGTTATTGAGTCGACGGGCTCTGGTTCTATCCAGTTTCATGTCAAGGACGGACTGTTTCCGGTTGAAGAGTCGGAAGACTTTGAAGTGTATATTCTAGGTGAAAATTAGTTAGTATATGACTTTGGTTTACACAAATTGAGATGATTGACCAATCAATATGGATGAAAGACAGGCATCTCGTATGTGCATAGCCTAAATAGAGCGATTCAATTCGCCAAACCTGCCTGTTGCTTCGCACCAAGGCCCCTGACGCTGCAAATCATTCCCAAAGCGGACAAAGTTGACGATCGCTTTCGATGAGTGTGGCTCAGATCGCCTCGGCTTACTTACCCCATATGTCGCCTCCCGGATCTTCCCCAAATCATAAGCCCTCAAGGTGGGTATACTCGCGCTTCCCCAGAATCCCCCGTGGGGGAATACAGCGAGAAACGTTTCTCTCGCCCGAGAGGGGACTTCGAAATTCGAGGGGTTTATTTAACCTCAATCCCATCATACACATTAACGAAGGCTGAGGAGGCAGATCTCCCCGCATCGTCTCTCCAAATCTGGACATACTCTACGGGCTACATTCGTAAAGAGGGTTTGGACGTCAATCGGGATACTTTCCGTGCGTTGGAATGTTTTCTTCTGTAGCCCTGTGTTGGACGCGTGCTACTTATCTATATAAAGAGGATACCCATGTTCAGGTATGATGCATTGATAAGTCCTGTCAGGAATGGGCCCGGCTCGATCGATCGTTTCTTATCTTGCCATTCCAAACCACTCATATCGATCCATTGAGGGAAGTCGAATTGACTGTCGCATACTTGATTATCCACCTCCCAATTTATAATTGAGACCGGCCTACTCTTTCTTTACAATAGGAAATATCAGGTACCAATATCTTCAAAATGGCCCGGAAATATTGGGGCGGCTCTGGCGATGCCCTCACCGTATGGATCTCCATCGCTGCTTCTACAGTCATCATCTTCTACGGCTATGACCAGGTATTCCCTCCTCCCAAAGCCGCTTTTCAGGAAAGAGCTAATACGTAGCAGGGTGTCTTCGGAAACGTCATCATCGGCGAAAACTTCCTCAAGACAATGGACTACCCATCTTCCAACATGCAAGCGACAATGACCTCCGTGTACAATCTCGGCTGCTTCGTGGGCGCCATGTCCACCATCTGGACGGGCGATATCTTCGGCAGACCACGTCAAGTGATTATTGGTAGTACGGTGATTGCGGTGGGCGCTGTGATACAGGCTGCTTCATTTAGTGTTGCGCAGATGATGGTTGGAAGGGTTGTCGCTGGTCTTGGAACTGGTATTCTCATTCTCTCCTTCTTCCGTGGGGATCAAGCTTGGGATTTGCTGACATTTGTCGATTAAAGGAATGAACACAGCAACTGCCGGTGTATGGCAGGCCGAAACCAGCAAGATGCGCAGCAGAGGAAAGCTCATTATAATCCAAATGGTTCGGCACCCTGCATGCTCGCTTGGGTACACGCTCAACTAACTGATATTAACAGGCAAACTGTATCTCTGGCTTCTCACTCTCCAATTGGCTCACTTTGGGATTTTCTTTCCTCTCCGGCAGCATCGCATGGCGGTTCCCGCTCGCGTTTCAAATCGTCTTTACTCTAGTCATCTACGTCCTCTGCCCTTTCTTGCCTGATTCCCCTCGTCTCCTGATCCGCAAGGGTAAATACGATGAAGCAAAAGAAGTCATAGCTGCTCTGCAGGGAGATGGTGCAACGCCTGAATCTCCATCGGTCATGTCGCAGTTCAATATTATCAAGGATATCCTTGATCGTGAACATATGACCACTTATACATGGGGACAATTGCTTACCGGACGAGGTATAATCCACTTTCACCTATTTACACGAAGTAAGTGATACTAACACACTGACTATAGGCCCCTCCGGCGTCCTCCGTCGTATGATCCTCGGCGCCTGGATGCAAGCTATGAACCAAATCTCCGGCATCAACATCACAAGCTACTACATGTCCTATGTCTTCATTAATGCTCTGGGAATCAGCGAATTGCTTTCCCGTATTCTTGCCGCCGCCGGGAGTGTCGATTACCTTCTCTTCTCGTGTCTCGCGTACTTTGTCATCGAGCGATACGGTCGTCGAAAAGTCATGATGTACTCTGCCGCGGCGTGCTGTACGTGCTGGGTCGTGATTGCTATTGTCCTTGCGATTTCGGATACGGGGCGAGGAGACTCGTATAAATTGGGAATTGTGGCTGTTTCCTTCTTTTTTGTGTTTTTTGCTAGCTTCGGCCTGGGTGTTTTGGGTGTTCCTTGGTTCGTCTCCTCGTCTAGGTACACATTGAGAGTTCACATACTGACATCAAAACAAACAGGCTATATCCCACCGAAATCAACGCCCTTGAGATGCGTACAAAGGGCTCCTCACTCGCAATGGCCACAAATTGGATTATGAACTACATGGTCGTCCAGGTAACACCTCCCGGAATTGCAAATCTGGGTTGGAAATTCTGGATCATCTGGGCCTGTATCTGCTTCAGTTTTATCCCTGTTACGTACTTGTTCTATCCAGAGACGGCGAACAGGACGTTGGAGGATATTGATCGGTTCTTTGAGACGAAGCCGGGTATTATTGTTGCCTGGAATAAGAGTGAGTCTTCCCCTTTATGCTTGTGAAGGTGTAAAAAGCTAATATACTGGGGGTAGCTGCAACTCAACTCGAAAGACCAGAGGAATATGTTCGTATGGATGAGGAGATTGAACGTTTGGCGACAGCAAACAATGAGAAATTGTCGGATAATGATGATCGAATTGAGAAAACGGTGCATGCTGTCGATTCAAAAACCGATCATCGCGAGCATGTCTAGATCAGTTGAAGAGAAGAATATTCAGAGCTTGGAAGTATCTTGCTGGTCTCAGAGTAGATCCTTCGGTTGTGGTTTAACATGCATGATTATGTTCAAGGTGTTGCTTAGGGCATAAAGTTATGATAGATGAATACAAACGGAAGGCTTTTGTGAAGAGCAACCAGTTGACCGAAAATACATGTAGCTCATTCTTTATAGCACAAAATTAACCTCCTCCACGACCCCGCCCCCTTGTCGAATGCCCTTTACTCTCTTCACTTGCGCGCCATTCAATTCGCCTTTCCTCCTGTACTTCGTCGAGGCGTCTTACTCTCTCCATTCGGAAGATCCATAGCAGATGTTCCTGCAGCTTCTTGTAAGACTGCCATCATGTTGTCCTGAGCTCTGAATTGATTAATATAGGTTGAATACTCCGAGGCCTAAATCCATCTATTTCCACACTAGATGTCGGAACACCCCTAGCTGCCATATGTAGCGGCGTTTCTCCTTTCAAATTCACTGCCCTAACATCAGCACCGTGCCTCAGTAAAGTATGGACAAGTTCGACTCGTCGTAAATTCTTCGCTATTAGGTGCAGAGCAGTATGGCCATATTTGTCAACTTGATTTATACTGCTTGTGGCCCCATGTTCCATCAATACTTCCAGTATCACCGGTCTTATAGCATTCAAGTGGAATGCCAACCTATGTAATACGGTTTGTCTATTATCATCGTATCGGCTGGCGTCAACTCCATTCTCGCATAAAAATCGTACAACATTCTCAAGATGTAATTGATTGCCGCAGGTTCTGTGACTATTCACAATGTGATGCAATACTGTCGCTGACTGATGATCATGGGCATTGATAGAATCAGAGTTGCTCTCTAGCAGTAGTTTGAATGTACTTCTTATTCGAGAAGACCTTTCTTCTTCTTGTTCGGGGTAACTGTACTCATGGCCTATCGTAGGGCTCATGGCTGCCCAGTGTATCGGAAAACGACCATCGCTGTCACGAACAGACAGCATCTCCCAAACAGAATTAGTATCTCTCTTCTCACTGCCGCTGCAGTTGTCGAGCAGTGCTTGAATGCCGGCAACATTGCAATACCCACCTGCTATATGCATAGCAGTGACATTTCGATGGTCGTAGTAAGGATCAAAACCCCTGTCGTTCATGGATGTCTGCGCCTGCGGTTGTCAGGCGGGTTACTAGATTATAGCTAGCCCTGGAAGCTGCTTGACCGAGAACACTTTCAATGTATTGCTGAGTTCGTGACTGATCTTGTTGCATTCCATCTCCATCCATCATAACATGGAGAAACCTCATCTTGAACAGAAGCGCCCCTGTCGAGGAGGAGTTCAACCATATCTTCACATTTAGTCATAGTGACACTAAATTCATGCGCATCTTTATACTTATAATAACTCTGTTTCCTTTTTGAGGAAGGCAAGTCCCTATGGCCAGCAAGCGCGTTCCATGCACACACCAGCGCCATCCTTCGCATTGCAGTCCGTGGCGTAGGCTGCCCCAAGCGGGGGTCCACGAGATCAAGCAAGAATTTCACCGTCTTTAGTTGACCGACGCTTTTCCGCCCGCGCTGATCTATGTAGCAGTTTAAAGTTGGCGTGTCGTTGAGACGTATAATCTCGCCCAGGAGACCTCCGTACCCATCTCGTATAGGCAGTTCCCTTTGGTGTCAATTATGAACCCTAGATCATCATCCTGAGGCGTGCAGGATTACTCATAGTCTATGATGGAAGGAGCTGATCTCAAGGAGCTCTTGATATGATACGCAGTGTTTATTGGGACATAATGATAGGCTCATCAATAACAGGAAATGTGAATATGTCTCCGAACATCTAACCCTTTTCGTTTGATTGTCCCTTTTCACGGAGCCCTATGCTCCTCGTTGATTTTATGCATCAAGTATAACTGAGTAGACTACAATTAAACAGTTTTAGAATTATGGCGCTAATGTAGTTTAGTCCTTCGTTATACAGCGACTTATGGTGGGGGAGTTTACCTGAACTCTCCAGTTCTTTTGTCGCTTCTGCAAGATATGCGGATCTATATGACCTCATACAGGCACAACCTGAGCAGCATGAAAAAAATATCGCAGGGCGACAACATCTGCTTCTGCGGGTATCTGAAAGAGTCGTGAACTTAAGGGCTTTCTTACATATAAAAATGCGAACCTTAGGGTTCAAGGTCAGGGTTGGTGGCCTAGGTACACTCGCTATACAGGTGTCTGCCTATATGACTTCACGGTTTGCAATATAAGTGATTAGCGGGAAACGAGCATCGGAAGCTTTTTGACAATGGCTTTACAGGGCTGTCATTACAATCGCATACACAATGTTTCTCTCCAGGAGCCCGCATAGGACATTAATGAGCATTGCCAGCTCGGTACGAAACAGCACGCAAAATCTAGCATCTCTACACCGTCTCCCTGCCAAACTAAGCTGCGAGATCTGTGAATGTCTTGTCATTGCAGAGATTTTCTGTCTAATGATAAGTCGCTCTCGCCTCTGGCATCGCAGAAACAGGATCCCGGAATTTGCCAAGGTGCAACATCTTGTTCAAACACCACGCTTACAACAACAATATAGATATGATTTTGTCGAGGCACGTTTCCACATCCTCCGGCTGAAGGAATATGACGAAATCTGTGGTAAGGCGCCGAGTCTTTTGTTTGTTGGGCGTGTATGAGTACTCATGCAAAGTCAGAATTCTCTGAACCCATGAAACGAGTCAATCTAAAGCTCTCTGTTGACGAACAGAGAAAGAACTGGCCATCTGATGGCCGCTACGGCGAAAACAAACGCAGGAAAATCCGAGTTGTCATCTGCTATGAGATGTTATTCCCTGAGCTCCGTGACCTACAGCTCTGTCAAAAACGACTTAAAGATATCCAGTGTTTACTGTCATTATATCCACTGTCAACCTCATAGAATCTCATATTTTATATTCTAATTGTGAAGTTGAATATAATCAATTATGTACCACTAAGAAGAACATATGGCACATGACATGACCATAAACGATAAACATTTCATGATGAAGAATAGAAACGCCAATCTATGTTCCTCATGCAAGAAACAGAATAAAACAACAAGAATTTTTCAAAGATCGGGTGAACAGTTGCGCCACATGCCGGATGATATGCCGGATAATATGTTGGAGAATATGTTGGAGAATATGCCGAGAAGAAAAGCACATCATACATACAAGCACAGACTTGATGACAAGAGATGACAATCTATCGATCGTTTCGCGCTGAATAAGTCGAGAGAAAAAGGTCTTATATCCAAAAGCTGTTTTAATGACTCGCTCGGACCAGGGAATAGATGGCGAGATTTCTGTCGATGGGTTGAAAAAGAAATATCATAGCTACTAGACATTGCCTGCAGCGTGCAGTTCACTTCTATACATTTTCGTAATGCGTTTCGTCCATAGACACCAGTAGGTGTAGACTTTGTCGAGTCATTTAAAATTGGAATCCTTGGAAGCCGCCACCACGACCCTGGGCGCCAGCGAATGGATTGCCGCCAGCATGAGCGAATCCACCACCCCCTCCTCCGCCATTCATCATGTTGAAGAGAATGTTGGGGTCGATGTTGACGCCGTGCATACCACCCATTCCTCCCATACCGCCCATACCTCCCATGCCAGCACCCATGCCGCCAAAAGGTGAACCACCGCGTCCAAACATCTCGGAAGGATCAATAAGGTCATCGCCATTGTCATATGCGGCACGTTTCCTAAACTCCGTCAGCAAGCGTATTCATCAATCATCGTAAGAAGAAACTTACTGAGGATCAATCAAGGTCTCATACGCCTCACCAAGCTCCTTGAACTTTTCATCACTCGAGTTCGGATTCTTGTCAGGATGATGCAGAATAGCCATCTTCTTGTATGCCTTCTTGATGTCACCATCTGAAGCATCCTTCTCAACACCGAGAATCTTGTAATAATCTTTTCGCTGGCTCTTCTTGAGCTCAAATTCGGCGTGGCGAATATCCTCCTGGATACCCTTCTCGCTGGGGTTAACTTCGGCAACATTCTTGTAGTCCTTGATAGCCTCTTGCCAGTTTCCTGCGGCGCCGTGGGCTTTGGCACGGATCTTCTGGGCTTTGGTGTACCCGGGGTCGAGGCGAAGGGCTTCAGTACAATCTTCTACTGCTTTCTCGTATTCCTTCAACGCAATATGAGCCTGTGCACGGTTCTGAAGTAATTTGGAGTTGGTGTCCTTGTTGGTCGGGTCGATTTCAAGACCTTGAGTGTACAGCTCTACTGCACGTTTGTAGTTTTTGGCTTTGAAAGCTGCGTTACCTTCCTCCTTAGTGCGGACCAGCTTTTGCACCAGTCGCAGCAAGGTGAAGGCCTTCTTATTGTCTGGGTCGAGTTGAAGACTCATCCGTGTATATTTCACTGCCTGCTCGTTGTCGCCCTGGCCGTAGTATGCTTTCGCACGCAGCAACAAAGCATCGGGGTCTTGGTTATTCTCCCGGAGGAGCGATATGGCCACATCATGCGCTTTACCAAAGCCATTATCATTTCCAATCTTCAATTGAGCCTCCCCAGCCATAAGCTGCCACTTACGCGGGGTCTTCACACCCGGGCCAAGCAACTGTCGGGCTTGCTCGATGGCAAAGACCACCAATGACCCACCCTTGCCATTTTTCAATGAATCCTCGGCTTGAGTGATGTGTCGCAGCATTGTCTCGGCATTGGCACGGTCTTTAGCGGATGCGGGGGGTTGGACTTTCGACAGCACATCGAGAGCATCTGCCGGACGACCCAGGCCTGTCAGGATACGGGCCAGCCGATGCATGATTTTGGAATTCTCCGGGTCGAGATCCAACGCACGCTGTGCATCATCCAAGGCTTCGATGAATCGATTGGCAGAGAGAAACGCTGCGGCACGGTTGGAAAGGAAGATTGAAGAGTTTGGGTTGACTTCGAGAGCTGAGAACCGTACAGAAAATTTTAGCACGTTGCGTATTTTTCACCTGGAGGCAAACCCGGATACTAACCTTTATTGTATTCTTGTATGGCTCGCTCATAGTCTCCTTGCTTATAAAACTTATTTCCGGCTAATTTGTGTGACTCTCCACCATCACTGTTAGGAGGAGGAGAGCGATGAGGAGGCGGGGTAGGACTGCGGTCAGTGTCGCCGTTCTGAGTACCATTTGTGCTCATAGGAGTGGCCTCTGGTTGAGGAGATGCTGTGGTGTCCCTATCTATGTCCATGGAGCTCCGCATGCTGTCATCCCTAGCAGCAGCCATGGCGGAAAGATGTCGACGAAGCTCGTCTGGCGGAAGATTCAACGGATGCGAGTCTTCGCTGCGCGAGTTGCGGTTGGAAGAAAAAAATGCGGGCTTCGATGTAGTTGTGGAAGAGGAACGACTGTGCGGCGGTCGTAAGTTTGGGAAGGAAAGAGTGGATTTGGTAGGAGAGGATTTGCGAGGCGAGGACGAAGCAGATTTCTGCGGAGAACTGGAGAGAGAAGAAGGTGAAAAGGTCGGCGGAGGAGAGTCTGGAGCAGGAATGGTGATGCTGTCCAGGTCCAAGCTGAGGTCACTGCTCTGGGGGTGGCCTCTCGACTTCGTGTCTTTTCGTTTGGGCGAAGAGTCTTCTCTGGATTTGGCCTTGCGCTCTTTGTCTTTCTTTTTCTCCTTATCCTTGTCGGGCGACGCTGATTTGGAAAAGAGTTGATGGAGCACCATTGGGCGAGAGGTAAGAATATTTTGTATGGCTCGGCGGGCGGGAAGCGGGATCGAACTACGACGAAAGCGGTAGAATCTTTCTTCCCTCTTCTTCTCCTTCTTCTCTCCTCAGTTCAAACTCTTGCGGTTTTGTGCTGAAAGAACGCACGCTGAAAAACAATAAGAAGAAAGCGCTGTTGACAATCGAAAGGATCCGGCCCCAGTAAAATGCAAAGCAACAAAACTAGCAAAGCACGATCACGCGGGGCATGGAAAAGGGAAATAGAATACACAACCTGATGGAAGAAAACAAAAGCCAATAGTTCTCTGCTTAGATATTCGGCATTGGCCAGCAATGCGCTGGACTTCCTGTGGTGTGTGCACTGTGGAGTCCTGTCTGTCTGTCGAGCGTTGTCCCCCCAGCCACGGTGATTATTCAGTCAATCAATCAGCCTGCTGCTTCGGGGCTTGTCACTCCAGAATCTTCGAAGCGCCCAATCCGAGGAAATGGTTGCATCAATGCCGCAGCGTTTAGAGAACAAACAGACCGGACTGGTTGACGGGTTTTCGACTTTGATAAATAATGAGTATCGGACCGGCTGGCTCAATATTCCCAACCGACATATATCCGTGACATATGTCCACGACAACTTTTGTCTTTTGGAACAGTCTTGGTCATGTGAACTCGATCAACTTGACTGGAAATACAAATGATCCGCTTGTTTAGCAATGTGACTGCAGATGACTCAAAGATCTTGTTTGGCTGGTGGGTGTCGATGGAGTAGATGGAGCATCGATGGATGCAGCTGCTGACTTAGCGTGCGTATGCCACCACTCACAGCTCTGGGGATTTCTGCAGAGCTCAATGGAATCGAATCGATACCGACAGACAGGCTAGGCTACAGCTAAAAAGGAGAAGTCCGTTGACAGGGAAATATCGGTGCTCAACTAAGTTTAGTGGCAGGGGATATAACGTTGACTATTATGATGGAAAATCCGCTGTGATCAGAATCTCAGAGTGACAGTCTCCACCTCTGCTACGGAGTAATAGTGAGTACAGTAGTTACTGTATCTTGACCGAGTAAGCAATCATCTGGCCTAACTATATCCTTGTCCTATTTTTTTCATATACGTCCATCAATTTGTTTGTTGTGATTTCACCGGCCACTCGAGTCTAGTCTTTGCTTTTTTTTTTTTTTTTTTGCTCCACTTGGCCTGTGAGCAGTCGGATGGCCTAAGATTGCTCACTGCCAATGCTCGAAGCTATGTGTGGCAAAGTGTGTCATTTAGACCGTCGAGTTGCTGAGCAGTGAGCACAACGATAACGTATCATACTGCTATGTACGACGTAGTACTCTGTAGGCTCTTAGGTTATGTAGAGATTGAGGACTGTGCTCTGGTTGGAAGATGAACATTCTTTCCCGACAATCATGTTGATCAAAGACTGTAGTTTACATGACTATGCTGATCTCGGTGAATTGAAGAAATTCCACTCGCATAGAGTTAGGACAGGAATGCATCGAGACGATTGGAGCATTCACGAAAGAATCCGAAGATGTGATATGGGCAAATGATAAAAGCATCTCGACCAATCGGAGCCGTGGCCTGGGAGAGTTGACGCTAATCTCGATTGGATCGGTGATATCGTCTCCTTCCTCCCCTGCCTTCACCTCCTCAACTTCATGCTATCTTCTTCAACAGTCTCGTCTACTGAATCATTGTCTCAATGATGTATCATTACCCTCATATCATAATCATGTACGGACAAAGTTACATTCAGGTCTATAGGCCGTTCATCGTGTCCTTACAATCAAACAGTCCCGGATGGCAAAGGAGATGCCGAGAAAGTACTCCTACTATCTCTGCCTGCCTCTCTCTCCCTGGCCTTGAACTGACTTTGGCACTGCCATCGTATTAGAAAACTGGTTTTATCTTCCAGAGAAAGTGAAACACGAACCTTGTACGCATGCCGGAACCACGTGGTCCCTTTCTTCTTGCTGCTGACCAGGGGAATCCACTCGTTGCAACTGCCACAGAGTCCTTCCCAGGTGGTAGTTGTTTTACCACCAAATCTTTGCGTCAAAACTTGACCACTCTCACTACCAGCTTCACCCACCCCCCCGTTGTTACCAATATCTTCATTCCTCATCCTCTTGATTCTCCGAATCTCCTTTGGGCCTTCAAAAGCTTTGCCCGTCACAGCACTAACCCCATGCGAAAAGCTCTTGTCGTACCAATATGCAGAATTCTTAAGGACAAGCCATCGCCCCGGTTTGCAAATTCCGCACCATCCTTCACGCTTGTTGCCATGACCGCGCACCCACCTAGGTGTGTATAGGTCGCTCTCGAACCGTAGGTTTTGTTTATGCGGAATCATCTCCGGATCGTCGGGAGTCATGTCCTCGATTGGCGGTGATTCTTGCTCTTCATACAGAGGCCCGAGTAGATCAGGAGGTTTCAATGGATTCGCGTAAAGCTTTTTGTTGCTTTCGGCATTCCTGCTGTGACTCTCGCTCGAAGAGGTTGAGACTGTCCTTCGCATTGACGGGTGAGTTGGCATCATTAGTACGCCGCTGCTATCTGCGTTTGACGGTAATAGGAAAGGCGGCGCAACTTGATGGGTTTGTTGATGTTGTTGGTATTGTGGTGGTAGCGGTAATGGCGGTGATATTGACGGTCTACTAGCAGCGGTGGTTGGGGGGACAATCAATTTCGACAGCGTTTCGTTTTGTGTCTGGACTGCGCGTACGGGTTGTTGGACGGATGCTGGTTTCTGGATACGTCCTGGAGGAGTTCTCAGCGTGGGTGTCAGAATCATCCTCGGTTTCTTTGATACGTGCGACTCCATTAAAGGACTGTCAGTCGCTGCTCGCTTGTTACTGGGAGCATGATAAGATTCGTGATATTGGCGAAAATCTTTGGTCATATCATACGGTGGCCGTTGCACATGCAAAGGAGGGATAGGCGGCACTGAGGGAGCAGAGGTTGGTATGAAAAAGTCGCCCAAAGTACCTTGATAAGGCGGATCGCAGAATGAAGTCATTGAAAAACCGGGAAAATTCAACTCTTCCGCAGTTAAAGGTCGTATAATTGTCAGATCGGGGTCGGAGAGAGATGAAGAGTGCTGGATCATATTATTGTAATCGAAGGGATACAAAGCTTCGGGGTCTATTTCTGGATATCCCATGTAACCGGATATGGCAGGGTAATGCTCATCTTGACAGGGCATGGTGCTTGAAGAGGTGGATAGATGGGATTTGCCTTCGGCAAGGTCGTCTAGCAGGTCATCGTCACCTTTGTCCACTCAGTCGGAGGAATAACGAGGTGATGGAAGGAATACATACGCCCACTCAACGAAGGAGTATATGATAACCCACATTCTTCGAGATGATCAGGATCCGGCTGGAACTGCGCATAACTTGCGCTGAGCGAGCCATATGTTTGCTCATATGGCTGAGTTGTTGATTGATTGACTGGATTTGGAGGAGTTATATGTACATTCGGCAAGTCATGTCGCCATGGTTGCTGGTATGTTGTTGTTGTCGGCTGAGGAGCGTCTTGTGCGCGAAAGCCAGGAGGTGGTAACCGGATGCCGAGTGTTTCCATTGTCGACATTGTTTTTCTGACTGCATTTAGGGGATTGTGATACTGTTGTTGATGTTGAGGTTGGTGTTGAGGCTGAGGTTGAGGCTGTCTTGGTACGGTTCCTGCCGGTCCCAATTGCGCTGGTGACTGCGAGTGTTCTCTAGGCGACATATCAGCATTGTCATCGTAATATGAGGGCCTACGTACTGTCGGTAAGTATGGTTATTCATCTTGATTATAGCTGCCAAATTCGCTATCGTGACATATCCGAGATAATTGAGTGTCGTCAAATATTAATAATGATTAAAAGGTAAGTCGTTAAAAGGAATAAACGGAGCCAGCTCCTGAGAACCGAATATAAGAAGACGCAAAAAAATAAAAAAGAAAAGAGTGTAACATTAAAAGGAAAATGGAAAAAAAAAAAAGAGAGAACACTGGGTGTAAGTATCAATCTAATCAAATCTTCTACGATAGACAGACAACAAACCCCGTAAACTAGGACATGTGCACGCGTCTCATGTGCTATACCCCTCCAGACACCAGACATCGGAAATATACGTAGCTAGTATACTATATCCATCTTGGTCTTAAGCTCGAATATGGTTTAGTGAGGCACATGCCACGAACTCCTCCGCCACGGGGGGGAGGGGTGGTGTTCGACTTGGACGAACTGTAACTGTCTGGGATGATCGTCCACATTCGACTATGACTCTTTGACAGGCGAGGGTCCACATATACGACTAATTTAGATGGATGTCAGATGTCAAACCTGCTATTCTTTACCTGATCGAGTGATGTGGACGAACGATTCGTTCACACTATACCCATGATGACATGGCTCTCGATCAGATCCAAGAATTAGGATCTACCAAGAGTCGATCTATACGAATCAACATCTTCTCTTTTGAAAAAGAAAATTTCAAGCCAATACACAAAATCAAAATCGATTGGCAACGCAAGATTCCTACACACGTACATACAAAATCAACTACAGATTATTTGGTATGCGACGACTTCCATGGCAGGGGATTAGGGCTAATCTGCACCAGTGTATCACATTTCGATCTATCGTGCGCTACACTCTTCCGTATCATAGCGAGAGAACAAAACAAACGCAGTTGACATGAATTGATTGGCTCAATTGAGTTAAAAGATGAGTAAAAAGAGGCTGATACTATACGAGTCAGCTTCAATCTCTATACTTTTGTTCACATGAAATTTTTTTTCCTAGGTATACGAGAAGGCCCATGTCGAAGCATCATTGCGACGTGGTGGCGGTTGCAGTAGGTAGCCGGCCAGGGGTTACAGACACTACAAAACTCCCTCAACGGTTTCAGATATTAGAAAATTAACGAAAAGCGCGAAATTCCTCGAACGTGGGTAATTAAGCACAAATCTGAGACAGGGCGATCGCAAGGCTGAAACTGGGCTCATCGTACGTATGTCCGTCGGCTAATTTTGATCGTGTGCATCTTGATCGAATGGTCTATTTAGGTAGTACGGTCAATGGCAGGACATTACGAACGCAGTCCGTGAGTTCTTGTATTATGTCATTTAAATCAGCCTTGAGAGGATCGAGTACGTCAATCATTGTATAATATAATATAGTTAATTATAACTTGCTGATCTTGCATCAGAACAAGGCGTGGGTGCTGACTGCTCGTGCAGTTCTGACCAACAGACTGTCCTGACTTGATAGGAATGTAATTGCAGAATTCGCTGCATTGAATAGCAACCCTTCAAGGGTCTGACGATATAAATAGAAGCAAAGAAAGAAAGAAGCGACTGGATGCGATGCCTCTGAGTCTGTAATCTACCCAGAACACCATGCTAGTAAACGCAGAAATGCAAAGAAACAAATGAAACTCCTAGACCGTAGTAATGCATATTGTACAGTATGTCGATTTAGTTAATATGTTGAAGCATCGACACGTTGTAATGTCAAGAATAGTAATGATAACTGCCTTGGACTGGTTGAACGTACGACTGCGATGGCTGCGCCGGCTGTAATGACTGCGGATACCACTGCGAGTGCTGTGGCACAGGGCGCGATGGCGCTCGATCTGCGGATGCCATATGAGGAGCTTGAACAATCAGCCAAATCCTTTTGTTTCAAGATGCATGCACGCAAAAAGAGACCAACCTAATTGACCCGCTAGACTGGCCCACTGCAACTGAATCCGCGCATTCGTCGGACTGGTCTGCGAATAGTAATGATCGCGTCGCTGTATGCGATCGTTTGGGTCAAAACTCGGCCCTATATCCATCGGCATGGGTAACAGATGATGGATCTCATGCGGTAATGGCGGTAGGCTCTTCCACGTTCTGATTCCTCGGCCACTCTGTCGCTGCTGCTGCTGGTGGCCTCGTTGCTGTTGTTGCGTGTAATATTCGCCTAGATTTTGAGAGGCGACTACATCATCCCATAGGACCCATAATTGCAGGTCTTCAATCCAGACGAGGCGCCCGTTTACTAAGAGCCAGAAGGGCGCGCTGGTGTTGCTGTTGGTATTGTCTGTGCTTGCTGGGCGGGGAGGGACGTCTGTTGTGTCACGCAGGGCGGAGTGACTTCGTGAGTTGCGTAGAGGTGGGACTTGATTAGAGCCCTGGTAGTCGGTTAGTCATGATCAAGTACGTGGAATTCAGAAAAGCGCACTTGTACGCTAGATATAGAGCTCCTGGCACGGGCAGATCGCGCGGATGACAGTGGCGATACGGAGCCTTGAGGAACGTCTCGCAGTGGGTTGTAGGCAATGTAGGTATTCTCTGGCGAGACGGGTGACATTGGGAATGAAATAGGCGTGAAGCGACCATCTTGGATTGGCGGGCCTTCTAGGGAGGACAGGTCCTCCATGTTATATTCGATGATCACTATGATGTGATCTTTGGCGTGTTCTCGTGGTTTACCAAAGTTGAAGTTATCACAGCTCTCAGATAGAGAGCCAGAGACACAGTTAACGAAGCGCGTCAACTGAAGTAGCTGCAAGACAGAAATCTCATCACACGTCTCAGCGTCCTGGAAGAAACAGAACACAGCTGGGAACTGAATCTAAGATTAGCAATATGACCCAGGTTACCAGACTGATCTGTGCGTGGCACTTACTAGCTACTAGTACGTGGTACGTACAAATCCGATATCAGTACGGAGGATGTTAGTTGTTGACCACTCTTGCAAGTGGGAGGAGAATGTTACGTTGTTGTAGGCTAGCGAGGCGGCGACTTCGTGGATCATGGATGGACCGATTGGGGACATGGATCATGTGGCGGGGTCTTAGTCAGTGCGACTCAGTTTGTTAAAACTAGTTTACTGTTAGTTAACTAGGTTACTGACATGGAGCCCAGTCCGCAGTATCAGCCGTCTATTTTAGATTTGCACGGTACTTGCTATCACCTTGGTAAAGAGAAGCGTCGGTGTTATTCTCCAAAGTAAATGCTTTAAAACTGGGGGTTTGCGTACTCGTGCAACTGATCAGCGACGGTACGCAATCAACGGGCGCTATCCAGGCTAGATATCCTGCAGGATGAACTAACTGTACAGGTACTCTTGAACGAACATAGACATAGTCTCCTATTCATGAGAATCATGACCAGCTTCGTGGTTGTTGGTCCCTCGTCGCGTTTGGTGGAAGTGTTGTATAGAATGCCCGAACGAGTAAAGTGCGTGCAAATATCCCGCCCCAAGCCCAATCTCAGAGTTCTATAAAAAGTATCATGATCCACTGCAATTATGGAGTCCCCTTCGTACTTTGCTGTATATAGGACGCCTACTTCTGCTCTTCGTGAGCGGTGTATCACTGTCTACGTACGTGAAGGTGCTTTGATGTCGTCGGGTCGGTTTCCACTGACAATGCTTATGAGTCGCGTGTACGTATTTGTTGGCGGGCGTAAAGACAACCAATTGGTAGGCGATTTCTAATCTATCTAGGTTTCGATGCATTCTCGAAACTGTATTCCACAACAGGTCAATGCCACGTTGCAAACCATCTCAACAGTGCTACTACACAGAAAAGTCCATTAAGCAACCGATAGTGTCTACATAGTATATAGTACCAGGATACCCTATCACCAGTACCGAGTGAGAATAGATTGATTGATCGATGCCAAGATTACTCCGAACAATGTGCTATGAGTAGGATCGAGCTTACCTAGTAGACAAAGGCTAAAAGAACCCGCTGTTTCACGTTTAAATTAAACAGTCCCTTCTGCAGCCACCAACGGGTTGATCCTCTGAACGGCTCTACAGACTCGGAATATTTCACTGTACCTGCACTTATGCAAGTCATACACTACTTCAGACCATAATAGCACATTGATACACGACACAGGTCAAGGTAATAAATTGTTAGGGATCGGATAGTAAGAATAAAAAAAGGTTCGTCTTTACTGGATTCTTCAAAATGTACAATAAAACGGAAGAAACACCACATTATAACTCTCTATCCGTTGATTCCCATAAAAAGGAGATATCGAGAAGTCAAAAAAAATCGAAAATAGCTCTCTCGCTGTGAGAAGAAATAAAAAAAATTTGAATTCAACGGCTTGAATAAGACATCACGTAACAGGCCCAGACAGATCCAACGTTCACCATGTCCACCATCTGGCTGCAGATTGTCGTCACGAGATTTAGGCCAAGAAGACGGCGGCGACGGCGGCGGCACCAGCCATCATGATGGAGCCGCTGACAGCGTTGGCAGCACCGGTGTACTGGGGGGAGCTGGGACTGCAAGAGATTAGCATGGACCTCTAAGAGCTAGAAGACGAAGAGACTCACGTGGTGGTAGACTTTCCAGGAACAGCGATGCTGGAGCTGACGGGCTTAGGAGAGCCAGTGCCGACGGGGACGACAGGAGTGGGAGTGGCGGTGAAGGTGATGGTGGAGAGACTGGTGGTGGGCACGCAGGTGGTCACGGTGATGACAGAGGTGCTCAAGGAAGCCGAGGAGATGGGGTAGGGAGCAACGGGGCTGAGGGTGGTGCTGGTGCTGGAGCTGGTGCTGACGGGAGCAGGCACGGCAGGAGCAGAGGAAGTCACGGCCTTGCTGGGAGCAGGAGCGATCGAGGCGGGAGAGACACCAGAGCTGACAGCGGCGGGAGCGGTGGCGGACGAGCGAGCAGGGCAGTTGGTCACCGAGGGAGCGCAAGAGGTGATGGTCTCGACGTCAACGCTGGTGACGGTGATCTGGGCAACGGAGGCACCAGCAAAGAGAGCAAGAGCAGCGATGGAGAAACGCATTTTGATGGTTGGTTCGTTGGTTGGATGGTAGAAAAGTTCCGTCAAGGAAGTTGAGAAGGGTTGCTGAAAGAGCGTTGGTAGTTGGGTTGAAAAGAGTGTGGGTGACCGAGGTCAAAGTTGGCAACAGAGAAGTCTGAGTGTGTGTGTGTGTGTGTAAGGGAAGGAAGAAGGAAGAAGGAAGAACAGACAGCGAGCGAGGACAGTTGCGGTCTTTGTAGTTGGGAGGGAAATTAGCCATGGAAGATCGCAGGAGCCCCGGGCGGGGGTCTGCTGCAGGAACGACGCTCCACTCGGTGAGAGCCTAGCTAAGTCTAAGCTGTTAGTGTTTATTGCCCACAACCACTCAGGGGCAGTCCTGCAATTGATTCAAATTGACTGTGTTTCGAAACAGCCAATGGCGGCCGTGTTTATTCGTTAGCCAGTATTAAGTACCACTCAGTAGTTGCTTACAAGCAGTAACCGCCTCGGATCTGCCTGTGGAAGTGTGCTCAATGCGAGCCCAGGTGACAGTCCATAGTACGTACTGTCTACCGAGTCCGCGTGCAAGAGCAGCATGACACCGGTGGCTCTGTTGCTGTCCTATACGTAGCATGGCACGCATATTGTACGCAGTATGGCTGACGGGCTTTGAGTGACATCCTGGTTTGTGGAGGCAACGTCAGTGCCCCTCAGGACCCAGGCACAGGTGCTGCCATTGGCTGAGAGCTGCCGCTAGTGCGCGTTAGTCAGGGGTTCAGCTCCACTCTCGCTGCCGCCTGATTTCTCTGATTGGCTGTCCCCAAGATTAAGCCGCCTTGGAGTTTCAGATGGGAGTGTGGCGATGCTCCGTCTCTCCTATTGCAATGTACCTCTCCTCGACAATTGTTAGCCAAAGTACATCTGGTTGCTCATAGTAGTGCCTACGCAGTACACTGTGGCAGATGTAGCGACGTGTACAGAGTCATCGCCGGTAGCCAGCCAACCGGATTGTCATGTGATACGTAGCTCACAAAGAACTTGTGTCCACGTTCTTCGAATCGCACCAACGGCGATGGAAGCACACATGGATGATACGATGTGGAAGCGGTCTGATCCTTGGCGACTCCTCACTTGCCAGCTCTTCAGTCTTCATTGTTCAATCTTCCCTCTAGCAGACACCCCCACTGAGTCGGCCAATCAGACGCCGAATCTGGGGACATGTTCAGGGGAATACCTCAAAGCGCACAAGACTGCCCATGACGAGAGGGTCCAGAATCCACTGTGGATGTCACTGGATGAAGCTTGTTTGTCCGTCGTCGCTGCTGCGCTTGAGTTGGGACTATCGTCGTGGACTCAGGACTAAGTAGTAATAGTAGTAGTAGTAGTAGACTATAACATCAAGACTAGAGGACGGAGCGTGTTCTAGACGAACTCCGTCGCAACGTTACGTTGCGACGGAGTTGAAAATTGGAAGTGGGTGATTCACTCGGTCTGGAGTGTGTTTTTACACACTTATGTAATTGCCGTCGAGGAAGAGCAGACTCACGTGCCAGACGCCGGTGCCTCAGGCTTAATGAACTTTCCATTCCTTTCCCGAAGACTCGCGCCAGGATCAATCTTCCAGACCGAAGAAGTTAGCTGATTACTTTCGAGAAGTGCAACTGCATACAGCTACCTCTTTTCATCCACATCAAGCCAATATCATGCTCGCGAATTTAGCCGCCGGTCGACCTGTTCATGGCAGTGGCTGATTCTAGCCAGCGGCTGCGACTGAGCCTGACTGGCCTGTATCCAACGCCCCCGCAGCTCGCTTCAGCCTCTCAGCGATCAAGCTTGACCCCGACTCCTGGGTTATGCAACGAGCTGTTCTGGAATAGGTATCCGAGTCTCTTGACAGTTTACCGCTGTGTGGATTGCGTCGTGATGAGTAGTTACGTCTGTAGCAGTTGTACTGGGCATACTCGGTACAGACATGTAGGTCGAACGGATAGCGGAGACGAGAGCACACGAAGACCTCTCTACAAAATTAACAACATGAAAGACCAGATCGAACAGCCATCGTATACTGCTTTTTGACATACAATAATCAATCCATCAATCAATCAGGATACCTGGTGCATCGTCGTACGTGTCTGTCATTTGCGCTTCGCCGTGGGTCCAGCCCAGCCCACCTTTCATATCGCTCACGTTCATTCATGTTTCATCCTTACCACCGACAACTCTCCATCCATCATTTCCTTTCAAGAATTCTGAATTTTCTCCCCCATCCTGCTTTCTCGATTGAATATTATATTTTTTTTTTCAGCTGTCTTACTGTCCCGACACTCGTTATAATACACAGCCATATCGACCGAGCTGGCTGATTGCGCCGCTTCCCCTCTTACTGGACCGCTAGCGCCGAATCCCCTCCACCTCACCTCGCTCCCAGCCTGAAACACCAGATCGCTCTCAGCTCGAAGAACGATAGACAGCATTTATTGAGTCACGAGACCGGCTTGACTGCATTATTTTGTCTACTCACCGTCACATCAACATCCTGGCACATCCTTTGAATCCGGGGTTGCCTCACCCGAGGCCATACGCTCCCGACGAATCCACTGACACAAACACCAACATGTCGTCTCCAGCACCCCTCCTTCGTCCTCCAGTGCCCGGCGGTCGCAATGGCAATGGTGCCCGCACACCTCGTCTCACCCTCGGCATTCCTCCGTCTCCCAGCATGAAACCTGTTAATCCTCCCAGCGAAGATCCACGAATATCAGACATCCCCCTACCTCAAGCATCCAGCCGTCCGGCACCCCCTCAGCTTCGATTAGCGACTCCTATGGGCGGCAGCAATCATCAATCTCATGAAAGCGGAAGACCCACTTTATACTTGAGCAGTATCTCAACCAGCAGCAATAGCCTCAGTGATGCCAGTAACGGCTTATCCACGTCCGCCACACACCTTGACGGCAAGGCCAGCGGTCCTGGCAGTGCCTCGTCCTCATCATACTCGACTCTATCATTTGCTATGGGGCTGCGTCAGCCGACCGTTGGCACCCCGGATCCGTCTTCAGCCATCAGCTCTGTTTACTCGGACCGAGACGGCGGTGTATCCATGGAGAGAGAGAACAGCGTTAACAGTTTATTGCCCGATCTTGACAAATTGAGTTTGGATAAAGGCCGACCGCTGGATGTCGAGGATTTGGATGATGAAGGTTGGTTGGCGGCTAGTGAACAGAAGAAAATCGTCGAACTTGGCAGCCTAGGCGAAGGTGCGGGTGGTGCGGTGACGCGATGTAAACTGAAGGAAGGGAATACTGTTTTTGCTCTGAAGGTATGTTTACCTTTGATTGAATCAAGCATGGGCACTAATTAGGATAGATCATCACCACCGACCCGAATCCCGACGTCAAGAAACAGATCATTCGAGAGTTAAACTTCAACAAAGACTGCGCATCTGAGCATATTTGTCGATACTATGGTGCTTTCATGGATAAAACCTCGGGCACTATTTCTATTGCTATGGAGTTTTGCGAGGGAGGAAGTCTAGACAGCATCTACCGTGAGGTCAGGAAACTTGGCGGACGAACAGGGGAAAAAGTGCTGGGCAAAGTTGCCGAAGGCGTTCTCAACGGACTGACCTACCTTCACAGCCGAAAGATTATTCACAGAGGTATGCTTTTTACGTGCGCTTGCGGTAGCAAGAACTAATGAGAGTAGATATCAAACCGTCCAACATCCTCCTATGTCGAAACGGACAAGTCAAGCTTTGCGACTTTGGTGTCAGTGGAGAATTCGGCACCAAAGGAGACGCCAATACCTTTATTGGAACATCATACTACATGGCTCCTGAGAGAATCACGGGCCAGTCTTACACCATCACTTCGGATGTCTGGTCATTGGGCGTCACACTACTCGAAGTCGCTCAACACCGCTTCCCATTCCCTGCAGACGGCACAGAGTTGCAGCCTCGAGCTGGTCTCATTGATCTATTGACATATATCGTCCGCCAGCCCATTCCGACATTGAAAGACGAGCCAGAAAACAACATTAGCTGGTCTGATAATTTCAAATACTTTATTGAGTGCTGGTATGTCAGAAGTCAATACTCTGTGCTATCTCTTCTTACTGACCACCTGTTTAGCCTCGAAAAAGACCCCCCCCGAAGAGCCACGCCATGGCGGATGCTGGACCATCCATGGATGCAGGACATCAAGAACAAAAAGGTCAACATGGCCAACTTCATCAAACAAGTATGGGGCTGGACCGATTAGACCTCTGCTTCTGTTGCTATCATACCCATGCAAACGTACATTTCCAATTCAGCATTATCAATTACTGGGGCTGTGCCCTATTTACCCATCTTACAGCACTTGGGGGATATCTTCGAGTGATGTCACGACCCATTGATGACATGCATCGCCGCATGATGAGACTATACTTGCAGTTCATGTCTGTTTTTGTTATTGATGTACGAACCAAACACGTTCTTTCGGAATCTCGTTCTGTTCTTTTGTCTTCTCATATTTGGGCGTTCTCGTTTTGGTGTTTGAATTATTATTATTATTATTATTATTTTGTTTTTCCAGTGGTTGATTTGTTAAATTCTTTCTCAAAACAAATATCAATACACATTCATGACACCGCTATACATCTCATTCATATTCATGCTATAGTTATAGGGGCTATCGATTATTGACAGGCTGAGCACCTAACACCCATCCAATCCCACTCGCCAAGCCGCCCGTAACCATATTCGAGACGACATCACGTTTGCGAACTCGTTCAAGGGATTCTGTCGATCGACTCAACTTTCCTTCCTCTCCTTCCACATCTTCAGTGACTAATTGTTGTCTTTGTTGTCGTTGTTGTTGTTGCTGCTGCTGCTGCAACTGCTGCAACGGCGTAAGATTCTTGCTAAACGCCCTGGCCGCTCCGCGCGCAACATCGAATAATCCCATGGGCGCTTCTGCGCCATCCCTCGCTCTGTTATTGGCGCCGTCATAGTAGGAAGCGCGGCTCTTGCGTTGTTGTCGTTGCGCGTTTTCATAGGCGTCTAGTTCGCGATCGGTCGGGCCAAAGCCGCCTGGTACCGTTGCAGGACCACCAGCACTAGCACCGGCGGACTGAAGATCGCCACGTTGGTCCCATTCTTCGGCTTCTTGAAATTCGCGGTTGCGGAGGATGCTCATTTCTTCGTCGCAGCGGCGCCAGGCGCCTAGAACCTCTGGCAGAGGGTCTGCGGACGGGGCGAGGATGAGGGCCAAGGAGAGGAGTTCCATGCGTTGAGAGAGGTTGTTGATTTGAGAGGTTAAATCGGCTTCCGTGGAAGTCGTTGGGGAGCGGTAGCGGCCAGCGTTGTAGGCGGCGCGCCAGGAGATGTCTTCTTCGACGGGGGAGGTAGTCGTTGTCGTATCTGAGGTGGAGGATGGGAGGAGTGAGGAAGGGGTTAGTCGAGTTAGGATGTAGGAGTAGGCGGTGCCAAAGTCGTCAGATGCAAGGGCTGATGAGACTGCCATGGAGATTATTCTTCGTTCGGCTATGACTAGAGAGTTTTGCTCCATGTCTTCCAAAATATTGGGTAAAAGGCCGGCAGTGACAAAGTTTCTTCCGATAGAAATTAAATCGTCCAACTTTGTATAGCTTTTAGGATTTTGATCGAGCACTTTCTCAATCAATTCTAGAGGATCTTCATGGACCCTGATGCTGACCGGTTGGAATGGAACTCCATGTTGTAGAGTCAATGAGTAAAAGGAAAGAGCATGGGTCGCGGCAATGAGAGCTGTCAGTTCTTTGAATCGCTTAGAATTTGTGAATCGAGGCTGGAAGGCGTTGAGACTGTCATGGTTTGTGTTAGCATGCTTCTAAAAACGTAAGTGAGTGACTTACATCTCAGCAGCTTTCTTCATCTTGCCTCTAGTCTTGTTCCCATTGCTAGCAGTATCGTAAAACGATATGATCGTATCCACCACAGCAGTCTCAACTTGTGTCGAATCTAGAGGAGAGCTTGACTGTGTATAAATTTCGGTTGCCAATCGATATTCTGCTTCGCGTTAGAACGGAAGAGGGAAAATGAGGGACAAGGACATACCGCTAGTGGTCACCATGGCTTTGAGAATTTCTATTTCAACTCTGGCTCTAGACACCCTCCAGAAAAGACCGTGGCATTCGTCTGCCTTTTCAGATGTATTCAATGAGCCTCTCCAGTCCCGCAGCCAGAGAATCTGCTCGCGGATCTTCTTCCATTCTTGTCCTGGCTTTGGCTGCTTGACAATCATATCCAAAACTGCATTAACTTCCCAGGATTGCGTCTCTACATTGCCATGTAGACACACAGATGCCGCTGATCGACACGAAGTATTATACCCATAGTCGCGCAGAATGCGTGCAGATATCAGAATTGCCTGCAAGAAACTTATCGACTGTCGAGATGGAGCAGTTAAAGCGTTGTCACCCCTGAGAAGTCCGTTTTGTAACAACGATGCCTTGGATGCCGTCGAGATAGCAGTGAGAGTCAAATCAAGCGCGCTCAATGAAGGGTCATCTAAGTCCATATCCGTAGCAGTGTCGATTTGCAGCAGTCTTGCTATCTTCGTTGTAATCTGAAATAAACTCTCCAGCGAGCCCCTCGCGGGATCGGACGCATATATTATAGCAAGACCTGCTTGCCCATAAGATTTTCGTAGTCGTTCAGACTCTGAGAAATCCACATCCATATACCCACCCAAATCGACATCTTCCGGCCCGCCCCAATTATCAAGCGCACTGGCAACACTATCAAATTCCACCAAGCTTCGTGACAGCAGCCAGTCATTGACATCGTCCCAGTTGGCTGTAGTTGCCTCGTCAGTCGCATTGTTTGTCTCGAGATCATAGCTCAATCTCCGCCTCTTAGTTTGAGCAGCTCCGCACATCCACGGGCCTACCAACCCTCTCAGGTTTCGCGTTAGATCCGTCGCGGATGCAGTATTTCCCGTCATAGACAACAGCACATTGATTCCCGTGGTTTGGTCCATCGACTCGAGTACAGAAAGTGAGATTGTATCTTCCTTGTCCGGATAGTATTCGTAGTTCGACCGCAAAAGCGGCAAAATCTTCGAGACAAGCCATTGTCGCAATGATTCTGAGCGTTCATAGAACGGTAGTATCAACTCGGGGATATAGGTCTGTAAGCCGGTTTCGGCATCGATTCTATGAGCTCGATGGATGAGAAATTCCGTCAAAGGATCTGTGGTTTCAGTCGTCTTGTTGGCCTGTGGGTATTTGAGAGGAAGCAGTCTCAACCGCCGGACACGCTTCCACGCGACCGACTCTTCAATGTTCTTAACATTCGTTATATCAATATCTCCGGTGTTTGGCGTGAGAGATGTCCCTCGATCGATCTCATCCAACACTGTCGTGTATTGCTGCGGAGGTGTAGTTTCTGGTAAAAAGGACAGCAAGATGCGGAACAGGCGTACTGCAGTTAGTGACGTAGGGAAATGCTGTTGCAGGTGAGGCAATGCAGCTACGTTACTGGCAGCGCACAGCTCACAGGCAAGAAGAATAGCCTGAGCATCTGACAAGCTGTCGAGATTCGCCATTCTAGATTGCAGTCTACCGTGTAGAACGGCTGTCCTGGGTCCTGCAATGAGCTCGGTGGTTGTCGTGGTGTATGTTGCGGCGGAATCCACGTTGAGCGTTTCTGACCAATAGACTATGCTGAAACCGACCCACATTGCCATTCCAGGCGGAGCGTCAACTTAGATTCAAACCTCCGCTCATTCGATTCTATCACAAGCCCTCATTGCTCTATCATATCACACTCCCCTTCAACCATGGCTTCTGGTTTCGGTCTTAACGGCGGTAGGTACTTATCAGAATTGCTGTCTTGCGTTATCGCAGCTCAATTGACCCTTCCCTCTGACTGGTGGCTAAGACGAGCTAATCTTACCCGACACAGGCCCCTCGCGCTGCTTCGCCTTCTGGCAAGAACTCCTCGGATGCTACGTTGTGAACGGGTCGGAAGGTGTCGAGGGAAAGAAGAAATGTCTCTTCGCTCTGGAAGATTACAACGAGTGCCTGCACCACAGCAAAGAGGTACGCCCGCTCACAAAGCGTTGGACATGGCCATTCGACCATGGGCATTTCCGCTGCCATTTTGCAAGACACTGAGACTAACCTGGCATTAGATTGTTCGAGCAAAGCGACTCCAAGCAGCTTACCGCAAAGCCGAAGCCACTTTTCCCCGAGAAAACGCACCGAAAGCGGAAGACATTCGAGGTCTGGGATTACTAGGCAAGGAGAGCCAGTCGGCCAAGGTTCTGGGATTGGAATAGAATCGTACGACTTGTGTGATGAAGAAAGCAACTGTCACTATGTGTGTTCTTATGGTGATCTTAGCGAAGTGCCCATTTTGTACAGGATAAACTCGCAATCGCAATATACTTGATTCTGATAATCAAAATCATTCAGTTCATTCAATACTGACTGTCTGACGCGGGCATTGTCTGCACGAGGTGAACCTGGGCATATTGCTTGAAACGATACTCTAATCTGCTACATCCTTATTTGAATGTACGTATAAGGAATGTGCAATGACGATGTGCCGCGTATGGCAACTATGCAACTATGGAGAGACTTTTACTACCACAATCAGCCTTCCTGGTTAGATAGCGGACTTCAAGTACCTATCAGACTTCTTACGCAATATCTCTACTATTGATTTGGCGGAATCGCTTGTCATTAATCCAGTTCAAGGCAGCAGTTGCACATATTGTGGCAATGGAAAGACACCAGTAATAGTAAACCAGTTCTTCAGTAGTATCCATACGAATCTGGATTATAGCCAGCAGCCTAATCTAAATGTGCAATGCCCATCTATTTTAGCTATTTGAAAGACTTGGAGAGTCGAAACTAAACGTAGGAGCTGACCGGATACTCACGTGACTGAAAGAAAAAGTTATGCGGCGCGAGGGGGAGCGCTAAGCCCCGTTTAGGCTTAGCGCTAACCGCGGTGCCCAGCAAACGCGCCGGGCTCAGCGAACGGATCGATGATATAAACAGCATAAACAGCCCGGCGCAACCTCGACAAGATGTACCCGTCCACACGTCCCTTCCTGCTGGCCACGCATCTCTGCGGCGCTCTTCCCTATTTGGTGTCCCCAGACTGCTTTTCGCGTCGCCGCCCAGCAACCTCACTTTTTTATTATTTCTTTTCTCTAGTCTCTCCTTTTGATATATTTATCTGATTTTATCTTTCTTTTTGATGAAGAATTTCTGTTGCAACTTCAGAAGTCGATACTCAAAAATTGTGCGCGGTGGTGGCTCTCATCCAATAAAGCGATCAGTTAGTCATAGCAGATTTTAGTGCGATTCTTCTCAATCTGGGCTCTCCCGTCCAATGAGATCCCACCATCTGGCTACTTCACCACCCCTTGATCTTCTTGTGCTTTCTATGGAGACAGCAAGAGTCTGTATGCATTGACCTGAGCTGCGACTTATCTCTGAGACACTCGGGTCTGGAGTGCTGACGTTGCACCAAGCAGCGCTGACATAGCCATGGCTTCCAGGTGAGTTCTATCTGACACCATACTCCGCTATTCTACATTGGGACTTGGGCGATCCGCTAACCTTTCTCGTACTAGGCTTGACCGGCTTGTCACGTGAGCCTTTATTTCCCTTTCCTTTTTCCCTCAAATGCTTAATACAGGCTGACCAATGATATCACGTACAGGCTTCTGGAGTCTGGCAGCACTCAGTTGATTCGAAATACTGCAGCCCAGCAACTGGCTGATGTGCAAAAGCAACACCCAGATGAGTTGTTTAATTTACTAGGCCGCATTGTCCCGTATCTCACATCCAAGTCATGGGACACCCGCACTGCTGCTGCCAAAGCTATAGGTCTTGTAGCGGCCAATGCTGAGCTTTACGATCCAAATGAAGATGACGGCTTGACAATCAAGAAACCAGATGATGATGATGATGATGACGACGATGTGGAAATCAAAACAGAAGTCAAATCCGAGGACTCAATACCTCTCGCGGAAGGCTTGCTGCACTTGGAAACACTCGACGTTGGGTCTATTCTGAAATTCGGTAGGAAACTACTTGGCAGCGCAGGCAAAGAATATGAGTATACTATCGGTGGCATGGATCCAGCCGCAAGGTTGCAACATCAAAAGAAAACTTTGACGGCACGTCTTGGCCTGGCTGGAGAGTACCTTGAAGACGATTTGGTCGCCGAGGCCGATTTTACGTCAACTGCAAAAATCGAGAAGCCTGTCCCGATTCCATCTCGACAGAATAGTGTAATCAACGGATCGTCCAACGAGCCGCAGAATGGAGAGGAGTCAGGGTTGAGCAAACGTCAATTGAACCAGCTGAAGCGCAAGAACAAACAAAATGCCAAGCTTGGAGCCAACAAAGTTAGAGTCGTCGACCTTTCTTCTCGAAAACCGTCAGACAGTATGCCGACACCGTCTGTAGCAACTCCATACCCGATAAAGTCAGAAATTGGACAAGAAGAAAACGAAAAGAAGCCGGATTATTTCTCTCTCGACCGATCAAGTGCCGACGATGATAGCAAAATTGTCTCGGAGTTCAAAGGACCAATAATTCCAGAGAAACCGCTCATACAAACCGAAGCTGAGGAGCAAGGCAAGGAGTGGCCTTATGAACGCATGTGCGAATTTCTCAAGGTAGACCTCTTCGATCCAAATTGGGAGATCCGACATGGAGCTGCAATGGGCCTGCGAGAAGTGATTCGAGTCCAAGGGTCCGGCGCTGGCCGTCTTCTGGGAAAATCCAGGAAAGAGAACGACTTGTTGAACCGGCAGTGGCTTGATGATTTGGCATGCCGTTTACTCTGCGTGTTTATGCTCGACCGCTTCGGTGATTACATCTCTGATAACGTTGTTGCTCCCATTCGAGAAACAGTTGGCCAGACTTTAGGTGCCGTTCTTTCACATTTGCCATCGAAGTCTGTCATCCAAGTATATCGAATTCTTCATCGTATCATCATGCTGAGGGAACTCGGACTTGAGAGGCCTATCTGGGAAGTCTGCCATGGTGGTATGATTGGATTGAGGTACTTGGTAGCTGTCCGAAAGGAGCTTTTGATCAAAGACGCAAAAATGATGGACGGTGTTTTAGAGGCAGTTATGAAAGGGCTGGCAGATTTCGATGACGATGTACGAGCCGTTAGTGCCGCCACCCTGATACCCATCGCTGAAGAGCTCGTCGCCTCTCGACAAGCCTCCTTGAGTGCTCTGATAAATATCGTATGGGACTGTCTGTCGAACTTGCAAGACGATCTAAGTGCCAGTACTGGATCCGTCATGGACCTGCTAGCCAAATTGTGCACGTTCCCGGAGGTCTTAGACGCCATGAAGGCCAATGCTGCCGACGACCCTGAAGCGTCCTTCGCAAATCTTGTGCCACGCCTATATCCCTTCTTGCGGCATACAATCACTAGCGTCCGACTGGCCGCTCTCCGGGCACTCACCACATTCCTACGTCTTGAGGACCAAGATTCAAACGCTTGGGTTGACGGTAAAGCCATGCGCTTGATCTTCCAAAACCTGCTAGTTGAACGGAACGAGGGTGTACTAAAGCTCTCACTCGAAGTTTGGTATGATTTGATCAACGCCTTGGATGCTCGCAATCTCTTTACCGTTGAGACGTTGAGCTCGCCCGTTCAGCCTCTAATCACACTAGCCATGGGTCCATTTGGTGTCCCTCGTTACCCTATCCCGATGAACGCCTCCTTATTCATCAAACCCTCTGGTGTACCATATATATTCTCTCATCCTCAAACGCCGGGCAGAAAGTCTAGCCCAGTGAATGGACCAGAGTCAGGTAAAGTTCGGCGCCGAAAGTCTGATAAGAAGGAGGTCCCGCCTCCCTCTGCGCATAACGTCGATGGTCATATGCTATCAGGCGATATTGACTTGGTCGGGTTGGATACTATGGTACGATCCAAGATTTTTGCCGCTCAGGCCTTGGGCCAGTTTTTGTTCATGTGGGACTCAAAAGATTTGCCTTCGCTGTGGGAGTCTATTGTTGGTGGACTTACCTTGTCTGGGTCTTCTTCACAACTAGCGGCCGCAATGATTATTGAAGAGTACGCTAAACGGGCAGGTGCTACCGGGAATTATACTTCATTGCTGTGCGAGAACTTACGTCCTATTATCGAGACTGATCGCCCTGGCTGGTACAGTGATATAGCTTCTTACCTACAAATCACCCGGGCACAATGTCATTCTCTGCTCAACGCTTTCAGAGACCACGCGCATGTGCCTTCTGGAAGACTGCCAACATTAGCCGTCGTCGTCCAAGGCGATCCTGAAGCCGGACCAAATGCATTTTCCATCAATGATGCCGAAAAGGTCGTTGGTCCAGATTTTGAACATTTGAAGAAGAGTTTGACCCCAGCTCAGCGTGTTACCGCACTCCAGGTTTTGAACGATACAAGATCAAGTGCTGAGACTTCGATTGAGGAGGCAAAGTACATCAAGGATCAGAGAGATCTGCGTATTCGCGCCGCGACGGCTGGGGCCTTGGTTGCCCTACAAGACATACCCAAGAAGCCGAGCCATATAATCAAAGGAATGATGGATAGCATCAAAAATGAGGAAAATAGCGAACTACAACAGCGGTCGGCTTTGGCAATCGTCAATCTTATCAATTACTACACGACAGCTACTAAGAGGGGCCCGATTGACAAGGTCATTGGTAACCTAGTCAAATATTGTTGTGTTGATACATCAGAAACACCGGAGTTCCACCATAACGTTCATCTTGAGAAATTTATTCTCTCGCTCAGGAAAGAGGAAGACCGCAGAGATCATGTCGACGCAGCCAAGTTTGAGCGTGAAGCTCGTGCGGCTAGAATCATGCGACGAGGAGCCAAGGAAGCACTTGAGCAGTTAGCCACAAAATTCGGCAGTGAACTGCTAGAAAAGATACCCAACCTTGCCGCTCTAATTGAACGGCCACTTCGGGAAGCACTTGAGGGCGACCTACCAGCTAACATTCGGGAACCCGACAACGAACTCGGTCAGGAAGCTGTCGATGGGCTCTCAACACTCAGAGCGCTTTTGCCGAAATTCCACCCTGGCCTGCACTCATGGGTCATCAAACTCATGCCAGTCATAGCAAAGTCACTGCAATGCGAGCTTTCTGTTATTCGATACGCAGCTGCCAAATGTTTCGCGACAATTTGCAGCGTCATCACCGTAGAGGGCATGACTATGTTAGTCGAAAATGTGTTGCCTACCGTCAATAATGCATTGGATGTGCATCATCGTCAAGGTGCTGTTGAATGCATCTATCATCTCATTCACGTCATGGAAGAAGGAATCCTACCGTACGTCATTTTCCTCATAGTACCCGTGCTTGGGCGTATGAGCGACTCCGACAACGATGTCCGGCTACTTTCCACAACTTCTTTCGCAACGTTGGTCAAACTTGTTCCTCTGGAAGCAGGCATCCCAGACCCACCAGGTCTATCAGAAAAGCTTCTACAAGGTCGTGACCGTGAAAGGAAGTTTATGTCACAGATGCTAGATCCCCGAAAGATCGAGCCTTTTGAGATTCCCGTTGCGATCAAAGCAGAATTGCGTTCATACCAACAAGAGGGTGTCAACTGGCTAGCCTTCCTCAACCGTTACCACTTACACGGCATTTTGTGCGATGACATGGGTCTTGGGAAAACGCTGCAAACTCTATGCATTGTCGCGAGTGACCACCACATGCGGGCAGAAGAGTATGCTCGTACGCAAAAGCCCGAGCTCCGCAAGCTTCCTTCGTTGATTGTCTGTCCACCTACTTTATCAGGCCATTGGCAACAAGAGATTAAACAATACGCTCCTTTCCTTAATTGTGTGGCTTACGTCGGCCCTCCATCTCAACGCTCGCAGCTTCGTGGCGAGTTGGAAAAGGCCGATATTGTCATTACATCGTATGACATCTGCAGAAACGACACTCAAATCTTCACACCTATCAACTGGAACTATTGCGTCCTGGACGAGGGCCATCTTATCAAGAACCCCAAAGCAAAGATTACTCTCGCTGTGAAGCAACTCATTAGCAACCATCGTCTCATTCTATCTGGCACGCCTATTCAGAACAACGTCTTGGAACTCTGGTCATTGTTCGACTTCTTGATGCCTGGATTTTTGGGTACAGAAAAGGTCTTCTTAGATCGATTCGCCAAGCCTATTGCTGCAAGCCGCTTCAGCAAGTCATCATCAAAGGAACAAGAGGCCGGTGCTTTGGCAATTGAAGCTCTTCACAAGCAGGTGCTTCCATTCCTGTTACGTCGTTTGAAGGAGGAAGTCCTGAACGACTTGCCTCCCAAAATTCTGCAGAACTACTATTGCGACCCAAGTGATCTGCAACGGAAGTTGTTTGAGGACTTTTCGAAGAAAGAGCAAAAGGATCTCCAAAACAAGATGGGTAGTACCGAAAAATCAGCTAAAGAACATATCTTCCAAGCTCTTCAGTACATGCGCCGTCTCTGCAATTCTCCAGCCTTGGTCATCAAAGAGGGCCATAAACAGTATGACGATGTGCAGAAATATCTTAGCACAAAGAATTCGCATATTCGAGATATCTCTCACGCACCCAAACTGACAGCTCTCCGCGATTTGTTGGTCGACTGTGGCATTGGCGTTGATCCCAACACAGAGGGCGAGTTAGACACGGGAGCAAGCTACGTCAGTCCTCACCGTGCACTTGTCTTCTGCCAGATGAAAGAGATGCTTGATATCGTCCAAGAAGATGTGTTGAAGAAGATGCTTCCATCTGTTCAGTATCTACGATTGGATGGAAGCGTCGAAGCCACGAAACGTCAGAATATCGTCAATCAATTCAACACCGATCCTAGCTACGATGTGTTGCTACTCACCACGAGTGTTGGTGGATTGGGTCTCAACCTTACTGGTGCCGACACAGTCATTTTCGTCGAGCATGATTGGAACCCTCAGAAGGATATTCAAGCCATGGACCGCGCGCATCGTATCGGCCAGAAGAAGGTCGTTAATGTCTACCGTTTGATCACGAGGGGTACTTTGGAGGAGAAGATTTTGAGGTAAGCCACCCTTTTACATCTATTCATAGATACAACATGCTAACATTTTTCAAGTCTACAACGTTTCAAAATCGACGTAGCATCAACGGTAGTCAACCAACAAAACGCGGGTCTCAACACAATGGACACTGACCAACTTCTCGACCTCTTCAATCTCGGCGAAACAGCAGAAGGAGCAGAAAAACCGGTTCCCGAAGGCGCCGCTGGCAATGAGGCAGACATGGTCGATATCGACGGCGAAGTCAAGGAGAAGGGCAAGAAGGGATGGTTAGATGATCTGGGCGAGTTGTGGGATGATCGCCAGTATCAGGAGGAGTATAATCTGGATTCTTTCTTGGCGACCATGAAAGGGTGATAGGGAAGACGGTAATTGAAAATAACCAAGACGTATTTAGAGAAGAGATTTGGGCTTTTGCATGGAGTTTTTGATGCGATTCTCCTTTGGGGAGAGGTTTCGATGAGGAGTTTTTCTGAGTTGCTGATTTTAGGTTTTGGCATTGGGTGGTCAAATTTTTGGTTTCTTTCCCATCTTGTTGAAGATAGGAGGGCTATCATGTATTTTTAGTCATTACCACAATTTATTCGTCCTAATAAGCCACTGTCTTTCCTCATGTAGTGAGAAACGCAGACGGGCCAAAGGGACTGTTTTGGACCGTTAATCACCTAGCTAGGTAATCGCACCTGAGCTTCGATCACTCCGAAGGCCCTTTCTACTGATACGAGTAGATGGAAACTCATAATTGTTATCATTCCAGAACAGAATACTTTTACATACGCAAACTATTTAAAAGAGAAGAAACAAGCATAGCACAACCCTCAAGTCATGATATGTACTCACACACACGCAAACACATGGAAAATACAACCTTCGATGGATGCTGTCGTCCCCTCTCATCCCCTTTTCGTATGTCGTAAAAACAAATCACATGAAAAGTCGAAAATGTAGCCAGTCTGAAAGAGAAGTTCATATTATACAAAATGAAAGAAGAAAAGTCATATCAGAATTGGCGCCTTTCAGGTAAACGCCTTCCATATAGAGAAAAGTCACAGTCTGTCTTGAATTACCCAGTAACGCCGGGTCTCTCGACAGCATGCAGAACGCCTATTGAGTCATGATGGGTCGTGATTTGTGATAAGCAATGATGGAGGATAGAAGACAACCAAAATTCTTCTACTGGATCTTTTAAGAACGCAACTTTGGCTTGGACAGCATATTCAAGCGGCTCAAGCTAAGAACGCCTTTCTTCGATGCAGTGCCCGGAGTGCCAACTCGGCCCTTGTTGCCTGTCATGCGCCCAGGAGTAATGATGGAGCGGTTCTTGATAGGGCTGGGACTGACTGGATTCAACTTCATTGGGCTCACTTTCAAACGTTTGGCATTGCGTTCAGCAACAGAGTTTGCAGCAGGTGGAATGTTCTCAGTGTCCTCATCATCGCTCATGTCTGCACGCTGGCGTTTCTTGTTTTTGATACCATGAGGCACTGCGAGTAAACCAGCGGATGGACTCTTTGCCTTCAAAGGTGACAACGTTGCATTCAAAATTGGAGTCGATTTAGCCTCTAGCTTCTTGCCATGCTCCTCACGTGAGCGCTTTTCGTTCGAAATTCCATGTGACACTGCCGGCATTTGAGGGAAAGGACTGGCTGCGGAAGGGGCCGAGAAAGCTGTTTTGAGGGCTGGCGAGGAGAAATTGACAGCTTGTTCTTTCTTGCTGTCATTCTTACGCTCTTTATTCGGAATACCATGAGGTATAGCAGGAATTGTCGAAAGAGGACTAAAAGGAGCAGCAGGAATTGATTCACGAACACGTCGGATGGTGGGCGTGTCGATGACTTCCTTCTCGGGTGTCATTGTTTCTGGAAGAACCGGATACACAATATCGGACGTGGAGGCAGCGGTAGCTTCAGGTGCGAACGCAATTGCAGTCGGTGTAGCAAGAACTGACTCACGGCGAGACTTTGTGCTTGATGTGAATTCCACACGCTTCTTAGGAGATGGTGTCTGTTCGATACCACTGAAGTTTGCTGTGGGGAGATCCTTCAAGTTGATGTCAGGATTGAAATTCGGAGCTGTAATGTGCGTTCCTGCAGCTATCTTTGCAGGGTCATCTGAAAACAGTGGCTGACGACGCCTCAAGATTGACTTCAAGTTTCCGAGACTTGGTAGCGATTTTTTGAGTCTAGGGTTGAACTCGGTCTTTGGAGTTTGGGGTAGAGCCCGACGAGGCACCAAAGAATCAGCCAGAGAAGGAATCATAGAAGTCTTCATAGGCCGTGCCGATGCAAAACGGGCAGCCGAGGATCTCGTAGGAGTCATCAAAGAGCTGCTACGGAATGTCGATCTGGATGGTTGGGGAATAGCCATTTTGCGTGGGGTACAAATATTTCCTAGCTGACGAGTAGTGGTAGTCGTCTGGATTTTGGTGCGTTTCACACGTTTGGTTCCAACGAGAGGAGACTTTGAAGGTGATGGTTGGGTCTCTGGCTCGTCAAGCGATGCCTTCGAGTTCTTTCGTTTCAATGATTTGGTGACAGGAGTGAAGCGACCTGACTCTGCTCGGAAAGCGGAAGGATGCCCAGCAATAGAGTCCATCTTCTTGAACTCTGCCATGTGAGCATCGCTGTAGCGTCCTGCCTTGCCTTTGGGCTTGGCAATTCTCCTTCCCTCGAGTGTCTGCTCCCCAGCTTCTGCCTTGCGCTTTTGTTCACCTCGATCGAGTATCATCTGTGCCTTAATTCTAGCTACATCCTCGCGAACGCTCTCCATCAACTTTCTAGCATCTTCGCTGAGTTCGGCATCGTTGCTCGAAAATTTAAAGCCGAACTTGGAAGGAGTGCCCAGGTTGCTGGGAGGGGATGACAGGACCTTCGAGGGTGTGTTGGAAGTCAAGGTTTCTTTGATGACGTTTCCGCTCGAGTCGCGTTGAACCGGCTGAAACCCAAGGATAAGGCCAGAGTCAAGCTGTTTAGCTGTGCTCTTCTGTGCTTTGCTAGGGTGCATTTCTTCATGAGGTGGGCGCGCGCTACCAATCGTTGAAGGTGTTTTCATGGATAGCTTCTCAATAGGCGACAGTATGGATTTTTTCACCGACGGCTTACTCTTTGGGGTGGTGATTGTTTTGGCGGCATTGTCTTTGATTTGTGTCGCGTTGTTTTCAACCACAGGCGCGAGTTTTGCGGGAGTGGTGGTGGGCACAGCGGGAAACTGGTCCTGTATGAGGTAGATAATCAGTATTCGAAGTGCATAGGCTTAAGAATGTTCAATAACTGGTGGGTTGAATTGAATTACCTCTGTGACCGGGGTGTTGCCTCTCAGGCGAGCTGAGCGACGCGGTGCCATTTTGGCTCGAGTGATTGTATTGTTCAGGCGTCAAAATCGTCTAATTTCCGGGCGTTTATCAAACTCGTTTTCCTACACAAATACAAGCAATAGTGACTGGAGTGGATATCGAGCACAAATATCGAGGGGAAGCGTGACGAGGAAGCGGTGACGTTGCTGGGCTGCTCCGACCAAAACAAATAGAAGACGCGCTAGTCTGCTTACGGCTTAACTCCAGCTGCCACTTTATTTCTACCTCATCGAATCAATTTCATTATTCGCATTCTCTTCTTTCTCTAGAGTCCAAATGGATATGTCTCTTCCTTACCCAAAGCTGTCCGAGGCTGTATTCTTTCAAGCGGGTTCACAGCTGAGCTTCGATCAAACCAGACATACGCATCCAGCTGGTTGTGTAGATATGCCTGCGAATAATGTGAGACCCGCTCCGTGTCTGGCCGATAAATGACGCCTATGAAACGCTCCAGCTTTGGTGGCTCCTGAGCAAAGGCCTCTCGAAGCTGTGAGCCCGCGAAATCTGGACGCAGGTCGAGTAGGAAGTTTGGAATACCAGTGCTGTGTGCAACGTGTTCCCAACTGTCTGTTCGTGATGGAACGACGCGCATTACTTCCATATCCTCATCCCATTCGTGCGCTGCCGCAACCGTCCCCGTGTGCGTTCCACATCCGATAATTGCCACATTGTCGCGACCATATCTTTCTCGGCAGAGTTGGCCAATGTTGATCTCTTTGCGTCGTTGGCCCATACTGGTGAAGCGAGCATCTCCAACATGCGAGTTATGCGCCCAGACTATGGCCTTGCTGCCTGGAGGCTTGAACTGGAACATTCGGTCCAGGGTATCAAACATGTGCGTGTCACGTAGTGTCCACGAGCTCGCCGAGCTATAGTACATGGCTTTATAGTACTTTTCTGCATCGTGTACCAGATGAGCGTTCTGCTCAGCACTATGTAAGGCCTCCCCGTCATGTGCAGATGCGCTATACTCCAGTCGCTTCTGGAGGAGGTCCTTGAGTATCTGGACAACTTTGCTCTCGCAGTTCTCCATTCCTTGCAATGCTGCGAGTCCATAGGAAGCCGGATCGTCAACCCAAGGATTCAGACAGCCATATCGTTTACGGGCGTTCTTGCCAAGCTCTGGATCAACGCGATCGAGATAATCAACGACCGATTTGATCGATTCCCCCATACTATAGAGATCTAAACCATAGAACCCAGCTCTTTCCTCGGGTCGAACCTTAGCGTTCCTATCACGCATCCATTCAACAAGATCCTGCATTTCGCGGTTTCTCCACATCCATGTCGGGAATCGCTTGAAAGGCTCAATCTTGCTTCTACCTCCTATACGTCCTTTAGGTCCAGGCCGAAGACGTACGTAGCGGTCGATGGCTTCGGCATCGGGCCAATCGGCCTCCAGCGCAATCATGTTGAAGCCATGAAAGTCAACCAAGTGTTTTGTAATTTCTGCCCGAGCACTGTAGAACTCGGACGTACCATGACTACCATCGCCTAGAAGAACGACTTTATAGTTGCGGAATGTGTCGAATATTTGGCCAAACAATGGATCTCTGATATCTGGTAACGGCTTGGCCGCTGCCTGCACGAGTTGAGTCAATTGTCCTGGCATTTTGACGATGAGCAATACGTGCGATCGTTGCAATTCAAGTGGTTAAGAGGTGAGAAGAGATAAATTCCGCCCTACACTTCTCCTCATTAACTTCTGGCCGGCATTTCCGTATGGTTTGCCTCTGCCTCTTCAAATCCGACCATTCACGGCTGACCATGAGATCATCCATCCGTCAAGAGCCACAAAATGCCACCACTCAAATGCCATGGAAGAAAAATCATTATGACTTCAACAAGGGAAGTAAACATCCGTCTCGTTGAGTTGTATGTTTTGTTGCTGCTCAATAGGCTCAACTAGGGTATGCTTGCCTAACGACCGAATGCTGAGGGCCGCGATAGTTTCGGCCGTGAAGCGAACAGCAACTTGCATATCTGTCAATATTGAATTTACAAGAATAGCGTTGACTTCAAGATTCGTTCGTAGGCCATACAGCATGGAAGCATTGTCAGCATCACGACTCAACCGGTTCGAGAAATCGATGGAATCGCTGTATGGCAGCTTTTCCAATATCAAAGACCCAGAACAATGGACACCGCCAGCCAACTCTGGAGGTCATCGCGGTCGATATCTCTGGACCGATGCCTTTGGAGTTGTAAATTTCTTGACTCTGCATCAGGAACATGCCAAATTAGCTGCTGCTGCAGGTTCGGCATCAACTTCGGGATCGGGTTCCGCACCTGGCATCAACACCGCAGACAGGTATTTGATTCTCGCTCGTCGGCTAGTCGACTCTGTGCATGATGTACTCGGTCGCACTCGAGATGGAAAGACACGCTTACCCAGCGCCACGGACGAAAACCCTTTAGGAGGAGGTCTACGTATCGGCAAACTAGATGAAACCGGCGTTGATGGAGATGGGCAATACCATCATTATCTGACCATATGGATGTTTGCGCTCAATCGTATGTCGCTAGCAACGGGAGATCCACTCTATAACAGACAAGCAGTCGCTCTAGCGCAAGCAATTCATCCACGATTCTTTGTCAATAGAACCTCTACTCGGCCACGTATGGTGTGGAAAATGAGTATTGACTTGGCAACACCACTCGTTCCCTCAGAAGGAAATCTTGATCCTATCGATGGCTATGTTGTATACCGACTGTTGCAAGCATCAGCCATGTCAATGGTTGGTGGTGGTGAACGTTGTAATATTGGCAGTGACAAGCCTAGAGTACTGGATGAAGAGATTACGGATTATAAACGTGTCATGGAACGCAAGGGCGAGCATTTTGTTTCTTCTGATACATTAGATTTGGGCATGACTTTATGGACATGTCATTGGTTTTCGGACAAGGAGGAATGGGCTTTAAGGTTGGCTGAAAGGTGCTTTCAGCAAATATGTATTCATTCTCCTCCTTTTGCTCCATTTTATGACGAACCACTGCTGAAGGGTCAATAGATGAACTTTTCGAAATAGACCGTTATCTAGCGCGCAACATCAAATACCGCCTGGCCTTCCGCGAATTCGGCACCAGTCTAGGCATCGGCTGCCACTACGGTAAATCAGGAGAACGTGAACGATCCATTGATCTCAGGACTTATTCGGAATCTATCATAGAGTCTTGGGAACCCTACATGGCGTTATCGCTACGGGGTGATAGCGATTTGTTAGCAGATGATTTGCGGCCTATTACTAGAGTGATGTATTCTTCGGCTTTGATTCCTGGTGGTGAGTGTTCCTTATACTCATTTGAAAGGATTCCACTTTTACTGCGACTCTAGTACTGAGTAATGGTAGCTTTTCGGACTGGGTACCTTGGACCGGAGCCAAAGACAATTCCATAAGTTAGGATTTGAGGCAATGATTCGACTTTTGTACTTACATGTATATTATGGCTGACAAAAAAAAAAAAAATTTTTGAAAGGCATTTCTTCATTTATCTAGCGTGTACATCTAGAACAGCCATCCGCAACCTACATTCTGTCTTATGATTCTATGAGTATTGGACCGAACATTTCATCAATTCAGATCCGGCTAGATAGAATCATCACCCGTTGTCTTGCTCTTCTTTCGGTCCGCGAATTTTCAAGTGAGTAGAATAGCGAAAGAACCAGACTAAGGGTAGTAGAGGTGATCACCAGAAAATAAGGCTTGCCCATTGCTTGAGTAATGATACTGATCACCCCTGTCACTGATTAGCAGACATCTGTTCGAGATACCGACTGCCAATGCCGGAAATAATGCACATAATCTGATCCTCTGGGTATTCCGGCAGATACGCAATCAGATTCAAGGTAACCTCGTTGATAAAGCCAGTATTCGCAGTCAACAACGTATGCACTAGCCCCTCCAATACCACAGATTGCACCGCCGACAATTAGAACATCCATGTTCGGGGCTGCACCACAAAGGACGGACCCAATCTGGGAGAGTGCAATTGAAATAATGTAGATGTATTTGAAATTGAACTGGCCATACATCCGACCCCTGTTCCTCAATATCAGCAACTATTCATGATACACTGTTGGATTGCACACACCAGAGCAGGTTAGTAGATCCAGCTCCCATATATAAACCCCGCAGCCGAGCTATCAAGCCACTGGTCCCAGGTGTAGCCAGTATGGTTCAATTTGCGCTTGTGCATGGAAAGTAGTTATATATAAGCTAGGAATAATTACCAATACAACAAAAAGTACAAGCCAGAAATGGAGTTTGCGAGTTTCCGCTATCGCCGTCTGCTCCTCAAACACCCCATTTCTCGATGTTTAGGGTTCGCACGTATGGTATGTAATGTACGTATTATATCACCCTATTTGAAACATTGAAACAGGTGTGGAAGACTCAGCATCTTTCTACTCGACTAAGAGATACCCCACAAAGAAAGTTCATCGTCTCGGACAAGTGAAGAACACTCAGAACACAGTACCTCATATCAAATTTCAAGTATTGATACAGTCGCGGTAACTATTTACTAAAACCCCCTTCGGCTCGGGTCCAGTGCCCATAATGCTGATACAGGATCGGCAAAGTCTATCGGTGCAGTGAGCTGTCCCCAAGTTGGAGTCTACGACAGAAATTGGTCAGTTAAATCTTACTTTAGCAAAGATAGCTGGGGAGACTTACAGGATCTTGGTGACTAGGATGCCGTGCGCTGGAAACGTTCATCGGCACAGTAGACCCGTATCCAGCGAAAAAAGTATCCCTTGGCCCATGTCGCTGAGGTGAGGGAAGTCCCAACATAATAATATTAACAGCAGCGCCTAGATCCATCTGTGTCGAATTCAGCACGGGCCCTGCCTCTAGTGACATAGAAGTAGGTGCTGGGTAATTGCGTGGCTGAGCGTCCTGCATGTTCTCGTTTGGATATCGCAATTTCTTCAGTAGCATACCAAGCACATCACTGGCTTTGTAAGCTTCAATACTTTCGTCACGCATCTGGCTCAATATATCCGCACTCCGGTCCAAGGACTCAATCATCTCGTCCGTGTAGGACCGGTGACGGGAAAAGGGAACGGATCCCTACCGCGATTGATAGGAAGCTCCGTGCAAAGAATCGTGGCCGCGAGTAGAAAGTCGTGAGTAATGAGAGAATTTATGTATTTTGTTAATCTTTTCGTCTGTCCTCCAGCTCTGACCTCTTGATGTTGTATTGCCTGCAGACTCAGCAATGCCATGGCAGATCCAAGACAGGTGCGCCGTGAGTTAACGAACAGGGGCTCCATTCGAGCAGCCTCTAGGAAACGACTGTGGACCACACATAACGCCCTGTGGTGTATGCTTGCAAGCGCAAATCGAGCGTAAATCAAACACACTTGATCATGCTGCTGCTCGGCCATGGATCGTAGTTGGAAGTATTCGGGTGCTGCAGCGTATGTTTCTCGGATGCTGCGATCAATCCCTAATTCCTTTTCGTATGAAGGTGGTGTATCCTCACGATTGAGTTCTTTCAAAGCACGAGCCAAATCCAGAGCTAACCGAGCTTTGCAAATTAGATATGAGGTTTGAAAACGAGGCAGGTAACTCGACACAATGAGATCCAAAACTTTCGTCGTAGATATTTCGTGGTAGAATCTTTTCTGGGGACTCGATCCTGACCATGGAAGGAAATCCTTTTTTAAATGAAGAGAAGATGCCCGCCTGCCAGATAAATGTCCACACGCGGCGCCCCATTTCTGCCTACTAGACTTAGCGGGAATGTCTTTTTTAGCAAGACTATACAACCTACCTGAAATGGACTCAGAGACGGTAGGCGATCCGGATCCCGATGATATCCCATTCGCATCGCCAGGCGGATGATGGTAGCGAGGAGAACCCAAGCACTAGAATTGGCATCTTTAACGCTTGAATATTCTCCGAATAGGTGAAGAACCAATGTTTCAATCAAAAACTCGTGTGGTTTCGTGTAGTCAGCAAGTATTATGCAGTCTGCTACTCGTGTCCTGTAGGATCTACTCAGATCCTGTGACTTCCCTAGAAACTCTAATGGTTCATCGCCGTCACGATTCCACGAGATTGCGGCGATGCGCATCATGGCGAATAGTAGACCGATCCATACAAGAGGTGTTCGACCAGAGTCTTCCCAGTGTTCCCCATACTGTCTAGATGTTAGGTTTATTATCGATCCGAAAATTCCAGTAAATTCCGAGAACTGTACGCACCTGTTTTTGAAAGGTAGGAGGGTGAATGACATCTGCTGAATGTCAGACCGCTTCAATGTTTTTCAGAATCTCTACTTACGAATTGCAGGATCCAATGTCTTAAAGCATCGTTCCACAAACATGTCACATGTATATCGGGACGGAATGTGTGCGAATATTTCACCACGACCCATTAATTGAGAGTTCCCAAAAAGTAGAGTCGGACCTGGATCGTCTGATGCCCTCTTCAACAGCCGAGAGATCTTCTGTGACTGGTCCTTATATTGTTTTTGTTGTGTTTGAAGATAACCTCGTACCTCGTGAATCTAACAGACTTTATTAGCATAGTGTGAGGATCGGGGAAACGCGTTATATTTACCTCGTTCAGTAGAACGGCCCAATGAGCCTCTCCAACAGCGTAAGAATTCCCATAGTCAACGTCAATGCGTAACGTCCGACTCTTCACGAAGTCAATGGATCTCGAAAGCTCCTCTTTCGAAGCTTCATGTCGCAGAACTTGACCATTTCGATACGCAACAACCCTATCACTCGATGAAACTGCAGCTGAAGCTTCTTTTCCCCTCATCATCGTCACAATCAATTGTTCCAGCCGATCCATACGGCTTTGCACACTGCTAGAGTTGCTATGCGATGACGGCCACTGCCTCTGAAGTCCCGCTCGACGGTTCTGATAAGAGCACGACATCATGTCACCCCGGCGGACACACCGCTGCAAACCGGCAATGCCTGGTCACATCGAAGTCTGTCGATGGTGAGCTAATTTGCCCTATTTCTTATTACGCTGACCAGATACAAACCTACTTTCGTTGGCTGCAGCGCGCACAGGAGACTGGTTTCCGGTTCCTCCTCTTGATGCCATTCCCTGATTCAGGCGTTTCATTATAGCCCAGATAACCCATTGATGTTGTCTAAAGTGCAACATCGCCGTCGTGGCCTGTATCAAAATCAATATGAATAATCAGAGGAGGTGGATCTCGAAAGCGAGACAATCATGAAAACAACAGACCTGCAATTAATGTGAGATAATTGGAGAAATTGACACAATGAGAATGTCATGATCTTGTCTGCTCTTAAGGTGGATTTAACAAGGAGAAAGCCTACATTAAATTCGAGCGGGTTGTACGGAACGTAACTATACGTATCTGAGGTATTTTACGATTGAGCTCCGATCTATACCTATGATAGTCGGCAAAGAGACATTCTGAACATTTCTTTGAATCGATTATCCATGGTCTAATGTTATTGAATGTTCAAGTTCGCACTTAATTACCTACAGGCTAGCAGGTATATACATCCAGCTATAAAATACACCATTAGATCAATATGCAGCCAAACAAAGAGAAACCGCTGGAGACAAATGCTATATCATCACTTGTAACTGCTTATTCTATACGCACGGCAGGCTCATAGCCAGGGATGCCGATTATATCAGCCCATTGGGTGAGGCTTCGAGGGAGAAAGTATGTGATGTACACAACGGAGAGGGATATCAGTAGGCCGGATAGCTAGAAGAATAAACACGATTAGTCAAATTTTACAAGAAAATAGTATAGATGTAAGGGAGAATCACCTTCTCCAACCATGTATGGAACCATATCGCAGTCATGAAGAGCATCCACCAGCTCAACCCAATTACAATCCAGACGAACTTGGTAGAATATTTCGTAACAGGATCGCTTGCAGCCGTCTGTTCTCCATCCAAATCATCTTTATCATGAACTTGACTAGTCTCTGGTGTGTTTGATGGCGACGTCCCTAGCGCCTCCAAAGCCAAAAATGCACTTCCCAGTACCAGCATAAAGACATGACCGCTCACATCATGTCCGCCTCTCCACAGCCCTCCGGAAGCTTTACAAGCCGCCGCCGTAACAGCAACCTTGAACTCTTCCCAGGTATCATCCGGCGTCACGGCTGGTAACCGCTCACATTTCCCGCCTGTAATCACAAACGTGCGATCGATAATCGCGGGACCAAAAAACCACTGAGTCGTCAGAATCCAGGCAAATGTGGCGATCGAATACCGAAAAAGTCCCTGAATCGATCTTTTCCCACGCAAATTTCCCGGCGCTTTGGTGTAGTACGGTCGCGTCAGGAGCAAGGCCAGAAATGCGAGTGTAATCCACCCCCATCCAATCTTGACAAAATACAGGTTGAATATATTATTTTTGCGTGCGAAATAGTTGACAGGGTTCGGACGGTGTTCGGCTGGGAGGTTGATGTCCGTTGCTATGGTGGGTGTTAAGGGAGCGGCGGACCCAAAGTTTTGCGACGAGCGCGCCGTGGGTGAGATGACTGAATATATCGATCCGAGAAGTAAGGTGAGAGGGTATACAGCTAAGATGGTCACGGGAGGATGTGTCCTTGTATTCGTGTTGGTTCGTTTGAGCTGTGACGGAGAGCCACTGCGTGGATAGGCTGTGGATGTTGCCATGATGAGAGAAAACAATATAGAAAAAATGTCAAGAAGCACCACTCATTCACCAGAGCAAATATTAACAGGAGCGGCTGTTAACAAACTAACCTTACTGAAGACATGAAGCTTGTTGGAGATTATTCAGAGGTATAATGTCCAGGTTATCGAGTGGGAGATGAATGATGAAGTTGTTCATGGTCAAGCCAGCTAATCCAGGAATGACGTCGGCTGTCAATTTCCTCGGCTTCAGTCATGTGATACCGTCTACAAGAATTTAGGCCACTAGGCCACCGCTTACTTCTTTTATTTAACTCAACTGTAAATTCGAAACTTGGAATTAAGACTTTTTATTGATGTCGGAGAGCTATGTAAGTATTCAATAAGATCCTCCAATCCTTTACTGTCTTTCTTGCTCATAAAAAGGCTCGAAACCTATCAATTTTATACAGGAAATTAAATCGCCAGATGAAACATTGAATTAATGCCCAATCTTCAAAGCCAAAGTCTGCTGGAGCGGCAAGTTGCGAGAAGAGTTGCCGACATAGACAGTCTTGGTGTAGTTTGAGACAACCCAGTTCTGGCTGACAGTGTCCCAATTAGAAACGTCACGTCGGGTCAAAGTGGCAGTCCACTGAGCCTCCTCGCCAGCACCGAGAGAAAGGCGGCCAAAGCCACGAAGAACCTTAGGTGCATCGGAAGGGCCACCGAGCGAGACATAGAGCTGAGGCACTTCAACACCAGCGACCTTTCCGGTGTTCTTAACAGTCACTCTAATTTCGGCAACAGGGTCATACAGCGCAAGGTTGCCACCAGGGGCACCACCAGCGGGGTTGACAGGTTGCGGAGATCCGTCTTGAGCACCGTCAGGCACGTATTTGGAAGTAGACCAACCGTAATTTGGATCACCAGAGGAAGTCCTCAGATCAGTGGAGTTGAGCCATGGGTAAATGAAAGCTTCAATGCGTTTGATGTAGTTAGGGAAAAGATAAGCCGTGGCGTTCAAAACCTTGCCCAGGACAGGTGCAGGAGCCGTGTGGCCCGTGGCTGGTCTGTAAGGCGAAGCAGCGAGAGGAGTCACCTGGAGATTTGAGAAAGAGAAGGTGCTGTAACTGAGACCATAACCGAACTCGTAAGTGGGAGTAATATTGTATTTATCAAAGTGTCGGTAGTCAATGAAGATACCCTCGGTGAAGTCCTGCTGAGGAGCACCATCTCCGTTGTTGGGTTCGTAGAGGATATCGGTTCCCCAGTCAGAACGTTGCTTGCCCCAAGTGAAAGGAGTCTTGCCTCCCGGGTTGACGCTGCCGTAAAGGACATCGACCAAAGAGTTTCCGCTCTCCTCTCCAGGCAAACCTGCCCACAAAACAGCAGTGATGTTGGGATGGTTGACCCAGTCCTCAACGAGGACAGGTCCAACAGTATGAAGAACTACTATGGTGTTGTTACAGTTACCTGCAACGGCCGAGATCATAGCTTCACTGTTCTGCCACAATGTCAAATTCTTACGATCTCCCACGTTTCCGTCAACGGTGATGTATCCCTCGCCGGAGTCTGCATTACCAAACACTAGGCAAGCCCTAATTAAAACAAAGTCAGTCATCTGAGCCATTGTTATGTTCTACTTACGGCCAGTACTTACGAGGCTTGACCAGCCACGGTCGTGGCTGTAGTATTAGTGGCGCCGCTGTCGGTAATAGCAGTAAATACTCCGCCATTCTTCAAGACCTCGGCTTGGATAGCTTGTTCAGGAGTAACTAGGTAAGGGAAGTTGGCAGTGCCACTACCCCATCCCATAGCCAAGGTACCGTTATCACAGCCACGGTCAGAGCAACCATTGACACCATCAGGATTGGAGCCAGCATCCTCTCCGAACACTGCGACAAACCTCTCGGAACCAGTCAATGGAAGAGCGCCGTCAACATTTTTGAGGAGAACAATGCTGGCACTGCCAATTTCACGGACAACTTGGGCGTGGTCACCACGTACATCAACGTGCTGGTTGATTTCCTTGTAGCCCTCGCCGGCGTAGTAGTATTCATCGCCATAGGTATCCAGAGTCCAGCTAGCAAAGTTGATGGGGACCTGGGTACGATCACGACCAACCTTATAGAATGCAGACATGATACGAACGGCCATGTCGTCAACACGCCATTCTGGAACAGTTCCATTGAGCACGGCAATTGTCAAGTTAGTACCCCAGAAAGCGGTTCCACTGTCGAAAGCCACATCACCAGGCATATCCATATCAGTTCCGGCCAGAGCATCGCCCACACCAGAATGCTGAGCACTCCAGTCGGTCATGACGAATCCTTGAAAGTCGAGTTCTCCCTTAAGAATGTGGTTCAAACTGTAGCTGTTGCCGCAGGAATAACTGTTGTTCAATTGATTATAAGAACACATGATGGAACCAACACCTGCCCTTACCGCATCGGCAAACGGCCACAGGTACAACTCGTGCAAAGTAACATCGTCGATGTTCGAGCTGATAGCATCAGCAACTGTGTAGTTTTCCTGGGAGCCCTGACGAAAGTGCTCTTGCTCATAACCGATATAGTGCTTTGCGCAAGCAATCACACCGGTATTCTGCATTCCTTGAATAGTGCTTGCCATCATCTGGCCAGTCAACACGGGGTCGGGTGCAAAGCCTTCCCAATTACGGCCACCCTCTGGTGCTCTTCCTAGCGGTCCAGCAACGGGTCCAAGCTGAACATCCACACCTTTGCCACGGTGTTCCTCAGCCATGGCTACACCGCGCCGGTATGCAAGATCGAGATCCCAGGTAGCGGCGACATTGACGCCGGCAGGGAAGGCAGTATTGTAGTCAGCTAGAAACATAAAACAGTTAGCTATATTATTCAACCCTTTTCTTTCTTTTTTGTTTTTGGAGAGTAGGAAGTAAAGGGCAAGAGGTTACAGGGCACGACATACTGTCTCTCACGCCGAGTGGTGAATCCTGCAAACAGAGGCTGCGGAATCCCAGGCGGGGAATGCTTCCAGTGTTACCGACACATTGTCCACCCTCCCATCTACCAATTGTCAGTCCCGTGTCTTTATTTTGCTCAACGGTATTACAACGTACCCAACACCAGTCGTCAGGTTTATTTTCTCAGCCAAGGTCAATTGCGAAACGAACTCGACTGCTCTTTCATGAGCTTGAGCCCATTCCCCGGCGCCACTGGCCCAGGGAGCAGGATAAGCTGGAGGAGAGTAGGCCTAGCGTATAAATAAAACGTTAATTCAGGTCTTAGTATAGGAGAGGGTCAATTGATGAAGGTACTTACCTTGCCCTCGGCAAGTGCTGCCGCAGCAAGCGAAATCAATAAACTGGTCCGCATTGCGATCATCTACAGACGACTTAAAGCTCGACAGCCGTAGCAGTACAATTGGGTATAATAAAGCTTCATTAACCAAAGGCACAAAGAGGGGGTATCATCGTCTTTATAAGTAGACAAATGGAATGGGTACAAGGAGGGGAAATGCGCTGAGGAGGAGAAAGGAAAACATGATGATGAGTAAAGGTGGAGAGTAGACTGTGCACAGGTACATACAAGCTAGAGCTCTAGCTTCTGGGGAAGCAAGCCTGGCAACTGGGAAAGGCAGGAGCAGAGCGTCTGACTCGGCAGTTGATGAGGTCAGGCTTGAGCAGGCGGCCTGCCGGGATCCAGTTAGCAAGATGATCAACAAAGCCATCGATACCAAAATTACAATACGGGCCATCTAGTTTGCGCGCAAAGTGGAGGTGTATAAACAAACACTATGGTAATGGCGGTGTAATAGAGCTACCGTTGTACCAATATTCGGCCGGACTATTATGTATTTTTGTACTTTACGCGCTCAAACCATTGTCAATACTCGAGTCTATTGGCCGGTCCTTGCTGGTCAGGCATATTTTGGCGTTTTCTACCAGAATGCCAGCTTTTAGCGTGCACTTTAAGGAAGTGCATCAACGATTGTTCCCCAGATGTTGTTTCAGCTGCTTGGCATATATTGGAATAAGCTGCTGTAACGGTATTCCGATGTAGCATTCGGATCTATCTAGGCGTGCTACTTTAATATACATATACAGTAGTTGAAGTATATCCATTGGTGTGGCGTGGCTATTTCCCCACGTCCTACAGATCCGGGCCGTACCCATGGACACAACATCCCAGCAGCTAACCCTTCTCAAGGGCCGGTATGCTGAATTTTCCCCTCACGTGTTTCTTTTGATCTTGTTGTTATATTGAATGATCTCACACTGACCCCGTAACGACCACGCATCTACGGGCTCGGGCCTTCTGTGCCGGTGGAAATTGTAATTCTCCGCGTCGGTGATTAGACTCGACATTGTGGATTGTATCCCGTATTCGGATCGTCGACGTAGAGTTCAGGACCGAAACTTTGATTTACTTGCCCATTTTCCATACATCATTCGAGTGACGCCAGTCGGCGTGACTACTACGTTTTTGAATGCTTTTGGTGCTTCCTGACATTCGGGTATTCAAGTGCCCTGTTGTACAAAGTAGCTATCTTTGTCCGGATCTCGAAACCCCATAAATACATTGTTTCCGTGTTATCCGTACCCTTGCGTATCCAGATTACGGCCGTCTCGGACTTCAGATGGGGCCCCGGTGCACCAGGCCACTCTAAGTTAGCCGCCTAACTACCCTACGTATTAGTCTGTAATTTGTAATTCTTCCAAGGCTGGCTTGCATGTAATTCGACTCTCTAAGAACAACAACTCATCTATAACCTTAGTAGAAGGGGCCTTGGCGATTCATGAATCATAATTCAAGATCTAAGAGCATCGTATGACAAGGCTTGACAGTCTTGATTACTACGGAGTAGAAACAACTTTCAACGACTCGTCCAGACCGTGATTGACGCTTTACTCTCTTAGGGCTAGTTATTTCTCCACATATTTCCCGTGGGGAGATCGGCGACTTCACCTGCCTGATCAGGCATCCAGCTTTGTCTCCTGCTCAAAGCAGAAACTCCTCTTTCAACCCAGCGTAAAAATTTATCCGCGGCATTGCCTGAGCTTTTTGGCTCTCGGTGTGTACATCCAAAGGAGTAGTCATGTTTGGACAAGGCTTTGTTGGGAATCTATCTGTATACTATGTACCCAGGCACTTGTAAAATCTTCGTACAAGGCCAAAGTAACACAACCCCTGTCGATCCTTTGATCAGGAAGACGCAAGATCAGCGACATCTAGAGGGAACGAACCATGAGGCGAGTAAGCTGCAGCAGATAGTCTATGCCACATGGATGATAAGTGCAGTTGTCATTGACCCGTGAAAGTAACGAGGAATGAAGGGTAATCAGTACAGAGTAGTCAGACACAATCCTATGTTCGTGCATAAAGCCGACCAGACGAACAGTACCGGGATATGAATGCGTGACAAGCATCTGGACAGGATTGGGGCTTCACTACGAAACAGGCACAGATCTTGAATTTGTAATGACATATCACTACGCCAATATTCTCATATTTGAGATGCTAAATACAGCACAGTACGCCTTGAATTTACAGACGGAAATCAAACAATCAAGGGGTAGACTGCAGTGAGGGTTGTCGGCGACTCGTTTTAATGGACAGGAATGTTCCACCACGTGCATCCTTGAGATCGAGATTTCCGAGCCCTTTGAGACTAAAATTAGCTTGTCCGATGCCTTTTCAGGTTTTATACTGTCAGACTTTGCAGAGAAATACTTGGCATCTCACTTAGATGGATGAAATCCATCACGTGACTTTTCAAACCCCAACTCATTGCCCGATTAGGCAATAACACACCAAACAAGGGCGCAACGGTTAGCTGCAGTTCTTCTAGCACACATGTAGGAACTCTGTCCGTTTAAAAGCGCATCCTACCGCTTGGCTAGTTAAGATCAGAGAATCCAGGTCGAGGCCAAGAGGATAGCACTCCAATAAGTGTAGGGAATACGAGGTGAAACAGAGGAGCTGAAAAAAGGTCATTTCGATGAGTCATGACAACATGAGCCTCCATTCTCTAATTTATAGATCTTGGGCACAAAGTCTTCAAGCAGAGATGAACACTCAATTGGATAAACAAACCCTGATCGTGGATAGTGCATTTAAGATCATCCAGCTAGTATAACCTTAAAGTACACCCCTACCTAGGTAGCTCCAAATGTCAGCACAGATGCAGCCCTTACGCTCCTTTGCCTCACGGCTGCCGTCCCGTATATTATTCAGCTCTCGAAGGCGTCCACGTGGATAAACTTATGGTTCCTATTCCTGCCTTAGGGGGAAAACTAGCTACTTATACATAGAAGTATCATCACCCTAGATATGCATCAGCAGCCCGAAATCACCTTATTTATCTTGGATTTAGGTAAGAGATTAACTTTTGCGTGCTATGATATGACGTCCCCCACCCTTAAAAAGTTTGTCGTCGTCCCACCCCATCCTATGATAAGTGAGAATAGGGTGGGGGGAGACGATGAGGCAAGTCCGTACCCTCATATATCCATCATGATATGCGCCTTGATAAGGGCGTCAGTGGGTCTTGATTCGATTCTTCACGTGCTTGTACATATTTAGTCATTCTAAAGCCCTAAGAGAGGAATAGAAGAAGTATGAGTATCCTTGCAAGTCTCAACTATTCTTGATCAATTCGCTTGTGGCGAGAATTTCAAACATGTCAGTGGAAAAAGCCCCAGAACATAATTTGAAAATGGATTCGACAGGGCCCAAACCAGACTCTTCACCTGCATCTATTCAGCTGGCGGACGAGGATTCTGCCATTCGCGATTTTTATGGCAGCGCGATATCCCAGTCTTATCGTCTCAAGTCAGAACTTGTTGCAGAGCATTTAGCCGAGATTGGCATGGGAAAGTGAGTATAGAACTTCACTCCCCCCTTGGAAAATAAAAACCTGACTATGAAGATTCCAATACCTCCTCTTCATCGTAACCGGCTTCGGCTGGATAGTAGACAACTTCTGGTCCCAAGGAATCTCCGCCGTCCGACCCCCCGTCTCCAATGAATTCACCGACATCTCGCGCCTCAGTTTCAGTTCCGTCGCCTACTACGTCGGTCTAATCATCGGCGCAAGCTTCTGGGGCACAACGGCCGATATCATCGGTCGCAAACCCGCTTTCAACACAACTATCTTCCTCGGCGGCATCTTTGCATGCGCCGTAGCCGGATCTCAGAACTTTGTTACATTTTGCGCTCTGTGGGCCGTCATTGGAATTGCTGCCGGAGGAAATGTACCTGTCGACAGTATCATTTTTCTCGAGTTCATTCCAAAAGATTATCAATGGTTGCTTGTGGGGTTGTCTGGATGGTGGAATCTGGGACAGCTGATTGTGTCACTTCTGGCTTGGGTGTTTCTAGCCAATTATGCGTGTGACAGTAATGAAGCTCCTTGTCCGAGGTCGGATAATATGGGCTGGTGAGGGTTTGCCCACATCACATCACATCTTCTCTTTTTAACTTCATATAGGAGATACAACATGATCACCCTCGGCGCAATTGCTATCGCGTTTGGCCTGATTCGTATATTCATCTTCAAGATCCCCGAATCACCACGCTACCTTCTCTCCAGAGGTCGGGATGCCGAAGCCGTCGAAGCAGTCAATTACATTGCTCGCTACAACGGAAAGGCCGAGACACTGACCCTCGCCATGCTAGAAGATATCGACCGACAAGTCAGCGTCAACAACCCAGACGCTAAGATCTCGCCAACAGAAACCACCAAACAGTCCTTGACAGACATTCTGAAAGAAAGCTTTAGCGACTTCACCGCCGACAAATACCGTAAACTCTTCAAGGGACCCACCATGGCACAGCACAGCGTTGTCATTTTCCTCATCTGGCTAACCGTCGGAATTGGTTACCCCTTATACTTCGCGTTTATCACTTCGTACCTTGAGACGAAGTCGTCATACCAGACCGATTCGTCGCTCAGCTACACTTATAAGATCTACTGTATTGTCTCGGCGGTGGGGATCATTGGTCCTATCGCTGCTGCATTCTTGGTCGAGTCTCGCTTTGGTCGGCGATGGATGATGGGCTTGTCTGCTGTATTGACGGGTGTTTTCCTCTTTGCGTACACGGCGGCGAAGACGCAGACGGCTGATGTAGGGTTTCAGTGCGCAACTGGAATTTTGGGTAACTTTGGTAAACATCTCCTCCCACTCCTTCGTTGTGAAAGCCAGCCAATTTACTGACATGAAATAGAATATGCGGTCATGTTCGCCTTCACTCCAGAATCATTCCCAGGCCCTGTACGCGGAACCGGGACAGGAGTGGCAGCGACTCTGCAGCGTACAGGCGGTTTGGTAGCATCTCTCATTTCGACTTATGGTGGATATACCGTGACTCCTATCTATGTCAGTGCTGCTTTGTGGATAGTTGTTGGGGTGTTATGTTTTGGCTTGCCATATGAAACTCATGGCCATGCCTCTATCTGATGTTCTAATCTCGGTTTGTCCACCTTATGTAGGACGGCGGAAGTACACAAGAGGCGGAAAACCCGAGTGCAAATTATCTTGCCTTCAAATCATCTTACCTTGAAACCTGTCAAAGCTCATAGAATGTATACCAGTGTCGATGGATCTAAATATAGACAAATCATACCTAATATGACATGATGAAGGCATTCTAAAATAGAGAATGGTTTGTCTCTTTGGATCATTGAATCAATAGAGACTTTTAGACCTCATTGAACGTAGCTCACGATGCCGCTTAGAGCTAGAATATTTCCTAGACATGGAGCCTTTACCACTCCAATTCACGACTTCCACAAAGACCAGTATTTGGACTTGCACAGAATTCCTCCTCCTCACTCAGCTTCGTCGTGGCGGCACCTGCTGTATGCTTCGGCGTAGCAGACCATATCTCTGTCTTTTCATGCTTCTCAATCTGTCGGTGCTGCATCATAATATCACTCACCGTGCGTTGGAAATGTATAGGACCCTTCAAATACATTAGCGGAGATTCGACTACGGAAGAGGGCAACAAACTTTCTCTTTGTCTAGATGTAACACCCCACTAGCGTATACACCTGCATTCAGATTGACCTGTGTTCCGTCGCATAATTGCTTGTCCTCCTCAAGAACCTGTCTATAGAAGGCAGTGATGTTGTCAAATTCCTCATCACCTGCGTTCTTGTGTCGATAGACTTCATTCTCAATAATGCTCTTCGTAGGCGAGAGAGGTATCATGCGCTGGATATAGAAGAAATTGTCCCTATTCCATTGTTAGATAGATGAGCGAAAACACCAGCAGGTGACAGAACTCACGTTAAAGTAACACTGGTAGTCGGGGAAAAGTACGTAATAGACCCTCTGAACTGACCCTCCCCCTCCTCCACTTTATTGATAACCGTATGTTCCAAACACGCAGCGCACTTCTCATTTGACTCAACCCGATACTGATTCAGATCCGTCACACGCGCAATCAGTGGGTGCGACGTCGGACAACGATAACATTCATTGTAGTTATCGATGAGCGTCTTCCAATTCGCGTCTACCGTCATGTCCCATGCATGATCGAACTTGAATTCATCATCGAAATCAAACATTTGAAAACGCGGGTTGTCGTCGACGGCAGATTTGTATTGCTCTTCCCATTTGCTCTTCCAGTCTGTATCGTTTTCAGCTGATAAATTCACCCATACAAACCCGGCTTTGTCGACGTGAACATGCACCGGATACAGACTGTGTCGGGTCTTATCAAACGTCGACACGGTCTCGAAACGAGGTGCTTTCGCTAGATTCCCTTTGAGGCCGTAGGACCATCCGTGATATTTACACAATAGTATAGTCGCCGTCCCACTGGAACCTTGCTGAACAATGGCCAACGCTCGGTGGCGACAAGCGTTATGAAACCCATTGATTCGTCCTTGCTGATCACGAACAAGGAAGATTGGGAAATTCGCAATGTCGAAGGATTGGTAGTCGTCAGTCTTTTGGAAGCGGATGCGATGGGTGAGAAGAATCCAGTGGCGGGAGAATATGGCACGCCGTTCAATTTGCTACATTTGACTGGAATGATACCAGGATGCGGGGAGCGGGGCTGGTTTGTCATTGCTCTGGTTCTTTTGTGTTTAGTTGTTGTTGCTGAAGCCGAGTAGGTGCCACGTCTTTATATTATTCTACGCAGAAACTGTCTGTTGGTTTCAAATATCGAATGATCTGTGTCCAAGGCGCTCCTCACACTCAGAGTATTTACCTCTTGCCTTTGTGTATGCGCTCGTCTTCTCGATCTGCTTTCCTCTTTCAATAATTATCCCTGCTGAGGGGAAGCCTTACGCGCCCTGCTATAGAAACAACATGTGGCTGGCCTACTGGTCCTTGATTTGGAAGGCCACCAACAACTAATGCAGTATGAAATTAAGATACATACAGTCAACCCTGGATATAAGCACCTAATTTCAGACAGCCGAAAAATGTGCTATAACCCAGGTGGTGCTATATCTCGAGTGCCATACAAATAGTAGAATTTGTTAGTAAAAATGCCTAGAGAAAGGGGAGATTCCTATGTATTGATTACATAATCATATATTCGCCAAGGCCCCGACTATTCTAGCGTATCTGGCTTATCATTGATTGGTTAATGCCTCTCCCTATTTCTAGTTATAAGCACTTTTATATGGGAGGTTTGAAGTTTTAAGTGCTTGTCCTAATAGCCAGGTGTAAAGCGCATTTGTATAGGGAATGAAAATTCTCAAATTTTTGGTGCTATAAGTCAAGTTGCGCTAATATCCGGGGATCTTATATCCAGGGTTGACTGGATGAATATAAGACGGTAAATGACTCGCCTAATCGATAGACGGGTGGGTGCGGATCGGTATAGACGGGCCGCTCTGGGGCACAATGCATATTGCTGCGTTTCCGAAGAGCTAACTGACTCGTGTTACGTAACTTTAATGATGAAGAAATGATTCAGATTTGACTCATTCGTGTATATAACCCTCTATATATGTATCTATAGTATGTGCCCTTTATGACAACCCACCAAACGTCTATATCGTCATCTCCAACGTAGCGGGAATTCCGAGACTGGGCCGGTATCAATGATCGTGATTTTGAGTAGTCACTGGTCAGATATGTGTGGTGACCACTTCGAAGGTCGCTCATTTCCGACTTTGACCGTTGACCATTCCATGATTTCCCAGCGAATGGAATGTTTCTAGCGTAAAGCCCATCACCGACAAGCGGAGCGGGATACCAGATAATAAGCTCGGATGCAATGCATGCATTATAAGCGATATCGAGAGAAGCTACCTTCGAGCTCCGTGGCGTACTTGGCTGCGTGATCCTGGTTGTTCTTCTCTCGACAATCGAGACACATGGTGAAAATCATATAACGGACTGTGGTTTCCGGCATAATGACTCGCGGCGCTCTGCAAGATGAACCCCGAACCTGACGTTGCCAATGCTTAAATGCCAAGGCAACGTCTAAACAATACTGTGATCCTTCACCCATCAAGACGTAACTAGCTCAAGTACCACCAGACAAGGGCGCATCCCCACTGATCTCATCCAAAACCTCAAATAGCACATTATTCTGCACCCGACAACTATTGGCATCATCATTGCGGAAACCAGCCCGAAGTCTCTGCCTTATGACGTTGAGATCCAAGCCTTTCGTATTATACTGATCGATCAAGTCCTGTGCAACTTCGCAGAGAGTAGTATTGACAGGAGTAGTAAGCCTTGGCCAACTGGACGCTGACCCTGGCCCGCAGTCACACAGAGATGCAATCGACGGTAATTTGATGTTTTGCTGTTGTTGAGTCGGCACAGGGTCTGCGGGAACTACCGCGGGTGGCTCGAAAGGCTCGGAGGTCGTGCAATTGTCCAGGCACTCGGAAGCCTGAGTACAGGAGATATTGTCATTGCAAACTATTTCAAAGTTTGCTAAGGTTGGCGGGTATGGCTCCTCAACCCTTTGCACAGTGGGAGCGTACTGGCTCGGTGGTGCACACGAGTTATTGTTATTGTAGACTGCATTAACATTTGTTGAGGAAGCTGGGCCACAAGATCCGGCGGTTTTCTGCATAGCGACGGGGTAATGGCTTGCTGAAGCAGAAGTGGCATTGTTGTTGCAAGCTGTAGCGACACCTGCCGACGAGGCCGGTGTATATGGCTCATCAGTCTTGATCGAAGGTATAGAGCGATGGCTTGAAGTAGCTTGCGGCGATATTGGCGCCTTGAGTCGTGGAATCGCTATCTTCTCCGACACAGTGGGCTGCGACACGTCTCTCAGAAAATCCTCCACTAGGCCAGGAGCAAGCCCCGCTCGTTGTACTAGCGCGTGTAGTTTGGCATTTTCAGCTTCCAATTTCTGGAGCGCGATCAAGTGCTCGATTTCCCTCTGCTGAGCTTGCGCATTGCATACGGCGACTTTCTGCTCGAGTTCCTCAATGTACTGTTGTCTTCGGGCACGACTTTTGCGTTGATTCTCTCGCACTCTGGCGAGGCGATTCAGCCTCTTTAAGCATGTTAGTCTATTTCAAGTGTGTCAAACTGGACCAAAAGGAGAGATATTCACCTCATCGGCATCCTCGTACTTGCAGCTCATCTTGAAGTCCAACTAAATGCTCCTGAGTCAGTCATCCATTAAGAAGGAGGAACGTCGTTGGAGTTGGCGTTTGCCCGTGATTTTGGGGAACCGCCACGGAAGGAGCCTATCGGTCTGCTGGCCAATCACAGACATTATCTGCCCCATGTTCCGCGCTAGTGCTGATTAGCTGGGATAATCACGTGCCTCAATATGGCCATTGTTTTGTATTCATTACATAGTAGCCTTTCCTTCTCTTAAGTCTTTGATCCTGAACATCGTTCAGAACATCTCCGTATATTCGATGTCCATTTGACGGTGGAATACAGATTTACTTACTATCTAGATAGGCCGATGGCACACAGCTTCCGAAAACAAGCCTGAGACTCCTACCGTGTCAGGCAATGCAATGTCACCGCATCGAGAAGGATCGCCTCCGCATGCGCCGACGTCACACCCCGCCATGCCGAAAGAGCGTATTGAGCCACCCCGGATTCGCCGCGTATATGACAGGGTTCAACCCACTCGCTAGAGAACTATCCTCTGTAAAAGCATCGCCTTATGCTCATCTTCTTTCTGCTGTCATTTCCAGATCGCTACTTCTCCTAACGCAACTAACCAATTCAGAGCCACCTCCATCATGGTAAGCACGAGACACCACCCAAAAGACTTTCCTCCACCTGCGACGCCGTCGAGCGGAAGTGACAGCACCAAATATGTTGGGCACTCGCCATCTGCCCCCGCACACGCTTCTCGCAAAGGCGTCCACACTCCGTCCATTATCGTTTTGGCCTGGCTCATAATTTCCGTGCCGCTAGTCATTTGGGATACCGGTTATGTGCTCTTGCGACCGCACAGTATGCCAGGTGGAAAGTTCCATTCGCCTATCTGGACTCCCTATGCGTTGTACGGAACTATCGACTACATCTATGGCTGGCCTGCCTTTGATGCGCGCAATGGGTTCACCGCTGCCCAGGGATTGTTGAATCTGTTCGAGACGGCTGCTTATATTCTTTACCTTGCAGCTGTCTATTTCTACGGCACCACAGCGACTAGTTCTGGTCGCGCTTCGACAAAGAAGATCACCAAGAGTCTATCTTGGTTCTTATTCGAGGAGAAAGTGGTTCCGGGGCGCGTTGGATATCTCGCGCTTCTCATTGCGTATAGCAGTAGCGTCGCTACTTTCAGCAAGACGGTTCTATATTGTAAGTACCTCGAGAATAGTGTCCTTATAAAAAATTTTACGTGAAAAATTTTTGGTGCTGATATGATGGCTAGGGTGCAATGAACTGTTTTCTGGATTCGCCAATATCGGTCACAACAGACTGTTTGATTTGATCATTTTGTGGATTCTTCCAAAGTAAGCCATTGAAAAGACGACTCCATAATCGCAGCAGTTCTAACATTATCAGCGGTTTATGGCTCATCTTCCCAGCGTATATGATCTACGTGTTTGGAGGCGAGATTCTGTATGCACTGGAGACTTCGACTCCGCGACCGCTAAAAGCAGGACGTCCCAAGAGTCAGTAAGCTTGAACAGCGCCGTCGTAGATACTTCTCTATGATTCAAGCAAAAGGCTTCTTGCTAAAGACTTGATTACATTCGTCAAAAGGCCCTGATTCTACAACCATGGTGACGTCAGTACATAGATTCGACCTGAGCTCGTCTCCAAATGTTTTCTCTGAAGAACAAGGAACATACAACACAATTTGATCATTTTTACACAGTGACTAGCTAAATGACAAAAATACATCTCATTACCAAGGCAACATGCCATACTTTCCAACCATCTTTCCAACGTCTGCGTCACGTTCCCCCTTGACAGCAGGAGCAATGACCGTACCACCCACATGAGGTTCCGGGGCTCCTCTAGCCCTGAGAGCCTCCACATCACCCACAAAGTTCGTGGCATTAACACCCGGATCAACTGTGAGAATCTTCCACTTCTTGTCCTCCAGCCCCAGAGTGTGATGATACTGCACCATCAACATATTCAACGCTTCCTTGCTAGCACGATATTCAGTTTCGCTGAGGGTCGGTAGTATGGCAAATTTGAATCTTGAAGCCCCAGTGATAGATCCCATACTTGATCCGACAAAAATCAATCGCGGCTCATCTGATTTTTGGAGCAACGGTAGAAACGCCTCAGTCACGCTTGCTGCGCCGATGACATCTACGTTCAACACTTCACGGAGATTGTCTCGTCTTACTGCTGAGAGCTCTCTGGGGGTCCCGAGAATACCGGCATTGTTGACAAGGACGTCAAGACGGCCGTATTTCGCGGCAAATGTCTCTGCTGCCGTCGACGGATTTGTCAACTGTCACCTCGGTTTCGAGTGTGTCAAGTGTTCCCTTAATATCTGGGAGGGCTTGGAGGTCGGCGACGGCTTTGACGCCCTTGCTAGGGTCACGGCTGCCGATTACGACGTGGTAGGATGCTGAGCTGAGGATGAGGTTTTCGGCGACTTCCCAGCCAAGACCTTGGTTTGCACCTGTATACTTTCAGTCAAAAAAAATATTCGGATGAATGAGATGCTTCGTACCGGTGATGAGAGTGATGATCTGTTTTTCAGCCATGTTTATCTGCGTGTGCGGTACTTTCTTGTGGCTAGATCTGTTAGATATTTTGTTCGAGTCATTCTTAGACTCCAGAGTACTTCTATCTCAGTCAAACATATTTACTGGCCATGCTGTCTTGAGTGATTTCCGGGCATAAACCGGAGATTATCTGGAGTTAAGGGCTTGAGTTGTCACTTAAAGTCTATGAATACCAGCCAAGTCAACGCTAACAACATCGCAGTACGTAGTTAGGGACATCTGGAGATCCCACATTTATTGAGCCGTAGGTTACCTACTTTGTATTTGGTGTGGAGGTAGCTGTTGTGGAATAGACCAGCCCCCTACATACAGCCGCCCATATTCGGTAGATCCATGTCTTTCTGGGTATGTACTTAAGAGTTATGATTCTCTAGCATGGAAATTTCGGTGTTACCTAGGTACCTTTCCTCATTAGCACCCAATTATGCGTATATGTGTATATGTGCATTCGGATGTCAGATAAAGTCTCAGTACAAAAATGAATATACATATATTTACAAATTTCTGTGCCACCTAATCATCCATGAATGAACCTAGTCCAGAAACTGAGCTAAAAGGTGGTTCGAAACCAGACAACACCAGATACTTGTGTATGTATGATCATAGCCTGCCCTTGTAGCATCCTAGACACTACGTATGTGTAGTTCGTCCAATCAACTAACCATCAGACGAATCCCCGCATGCATCGATCCGACAATCGAGTCGGATCGAGCTTACCAATTGGGGAATCGGGATTGGCTCTGATTGCTGGATGACAAGAAGATCCGTCGATAAGCTGCAGGCCAGCATTTCATAGCAGATGACTCTATTGAAGAGAAAATCCGAGCAGAATACACTTAATTACAGAGTAGAGTAAAACTGGTGAAGAAAAAAAAAGGATGGCTGCGATTACATACTATGTATGCATGCCGAGCCGCCGAGCAACGGTCTTACCCCATACTCGCTCCGCCCTCCCATCTAAATCCCATCTCCATTTTCTTCTTCGCTTCAACACGACTGGCTCACTCCCCCTCTTGCCCAACGTTATAACATCGATCGCCCGACTGAGTATCCAGTGAAATCTAAGAGACGCATTTCTCCCTTCATCATTTGCGAATTACACCCCTTCGTATGTGGCAGGACCTGCGGGTGTCGGCCCGATGGCGACTGAAAGACCAGCTAACGGCCGACAAAACTCGATGACAGAGAATCATGACGATAATATGAGCGACACGAGTACCCCCGATCGCGACCAGGACGATAGGAATGACTACGGACAGACCGAAGAAGGCGCTCCCGGTGGAGGCCAGAATAGCAACGGCGCAACCGGTGCCGCACAAGGGGAGGATGAGTCGGGAAAGCCAGCATGGACAGAATTGAAGACAAAGGCTGGAAAGGAAAGAAAACGACTGCCGCTCGCATGTATTGCTTGTCGGAGGAAGAAGATCCGATGTTCTGGGGAAAGACCATCTTGCAAACATTGCCAAAAGTCGCGCATTCCTTGCGTGTACAAGGTCACGACGCGCAAGGCGCAGCCTCGGACGGATTATATGGCGATGTTGGACAAGCGACTTAAGCGCATGGAGGAACGTGTCATCAAGATCATACCAGCCGGGGAAACGAGGGATATGCCTACAATAGGACGGAGTCAGGTTAAACCCACGCCCCCAGGTCAGTCCTCAAAGCAGCCAAAGGCCGCCCAACAAAAGAAGCGCACGGCGGATGAAGCTTTTGCATCGAAGCTTGATGCTTGGGTAAACCCTAAGCAAACTTCTGCCGCTGACCACCTTTTCCCGATGACTTCAGAAGCAAAGTCTCACGAAGGTACTGAGCTGTTGACTGAAGGCGCCGAATTTCTTCCTCCGATGGAAATACAAGAACATTTATCCGAAGTTTTCTTTGACTGCGTATATGGCCAATCGTATCTCCTGCTACATCGATCAAGCTTTATGCGACGCTTACGAGCGGGCACGGTTCCTCCAGTTTTGATTTTAGCTGTTTGTGCTGTGTCTGCTCGATTCTCAACCCACCCGCAAATCAACACAGAGCCGGCCTTTCTCAGAGGTGAAAACTGGGCTAGACCGGCAGCTAGAATAGCCCTAAGTCGCCATGATGAGCCCAATATTACCATTTTGACCGTATTCCTTCTTCTCGGCCTTCATGAGTTCGGTACGTGCCATGGCGGACGAAGTTGGTCTTTCGGAGGGCAAGCCTTGAGGATGGCATACGCTCTGCAATTACACCAAGAAGTCGATCATGATCATCTTGGCAAAAAGAGCAAATTGTCAGACCTAAGTTTCACGGATAGAGAAATTCGAAGACGCACGATGTGGGCATCCTTCTTGATGGACAGGTACAATTCTTCCGGAAGCCAACGCCCGCCTATTGGCAATGAGAAATTCATACAGATTCAGCTCCCAGTGAAGGAGTCTCACTTTTTAATGGAGATTCCTGGCCCGACTGAGGATTTGTATGGGGACGTACCCAACCCGGTTCCAAGGGGCCAAGGCCAGGTTTCTGATCCAAGAGCAAACATGGGTGTTTCTGCGTACATAATCCGTGCGATTGTTGTGTGGGGTCATATTGTCGATTATTTGAATCTTGGAGGAAAGAAAAAGGAACTCGTTCCTTTATGGGATCCGAACTCAGGATATACAAGGCTCAGGCAAGAAATTGACAATTTTGCTTCATCTCTACCGAGCTCGCTTGTATTCAACCCTGAGAACTTGCAGATCCATGCTGCGGAGAAGATCGCCAACCAGTTCATCTTCCTCCATATTATCATACATCAAAATATGCTCTTTCTCAACCAATTCGCCATTCCCTTGACACCGGGAGGTAGGCCACCAAAGGGTATGCCAAAGTCGTTTTTGAGTGATGCAGGTCGAGCCGCTGTAGAGGCAGCGCATCATATTTCCATGCTGATAGATCAGGCAAGCGGCTACTCTTTGACGGTGCCATTTGCGGGATATTGTGCTTACTCGGCTAGCACAGCGCACATATGGGGAATCTTCTCCAAGAATGCGCAACTAGAAGCACGATCAAAGGAAAATTTGAGACACTCGTATCGCTATCTCAATAAAATGAAAAGATATTGGGGCATGTTTCACTACATGGTGGAAAGTGCCAAAGATCGATATCGCCAGTTCGCGGACGCAGCTATTCGAGGACTGCCTGCACAGCAGAATGCGGCTGAGGAGGCACACTCAATGTTTCAGTATGGAGACTGGTTTGACAAATATCCAAACGGCGTGTCTAGTATGCACTGGGAGGGTCCAGAAGCCGACAAGAGGATAGAAGTCGGCGGCGATGCAGTGATGGGACAGCGGCCTGATCTGCAGAGTGTGGAGGATTTCTTTGCCAGCCTGTCTCCCAGCCAGTCAACCACTGAGCCGCGCAAACATCAGAGACTAGCAAGGAGGGTCTCGAAGCAAGTCTCAGCGCAGGCACCGTCGCAGCCATCTATGACCTCCAGGCAAACACAGCAGCAGCAACAGCAGGTATCGCCTCTTGATAGTACTGCTCCTATAGGAAGCACACCCTCCACGGTCATGGATAATGAGCCGACATATCCCGACTTCAACAGCCAGAACCTGTTTGCAGCCCCTCCTCAAAACTTTGGTCTACCAGCCTTTGACTATGGCATGATGCCGGACTTCCTCCCACAACTCGACAGACACTTTGTCCAAGGCGCCTATACAGGCACAGACTTATCTAGTCTCGCTTCGGGCGAACTCAACTTCTTGGGCGCCCAGAACGACACCAACCAACTCGGCAACAACATCCCCGAAGACAACAATAATAACAACGCAAACAATAATAATAGTGTATCAACAGCAATATGGACAGATGCCTTCACGCCGTCAGGGACAGGCGAGTTTCATCAACCAAGTGCATGGTTTCTGCCTTTTAATCTTGATCCTTTTTCGACGGGTATGCTGGGCGATAGTACTGCCCGTGCAACAGAAGTGGAACGTGCAGATATTTCTGGTGCTAGTAATGCCGCTGAGAGCATGAATGGTGCTAATGATTTACCGTATGGGTTTACTTAGTGAAAATGTATATATTGACTGCCTGTACTGTATCCGCTGGTTTTTTCTTTTCGAATCAATGAAAGAAATTCGAATACTCCACCTAGTGCCTTCACTCAGCCAATCCTCCTCGATGACAAGAGAGAAAATGAATATCTTATCTCACTTATGATACTCTATCAGCTCATAGGAAGGTAATAGATGGACTCTGAAGCTATCACTGACCTACGAACGTCGAGATCTTTGATTCTTGTTGATGGAGCGATGTAGACAAGGTAACGACCTGAGTTCATAACAGTATGGTCGCTTTCTGCTCTTCAAGTATCCTCTCATTCTACAGCTTATCATCCTAGTCTTAATGTATTAGCATCCTGCAAAAGTAATCGATGATATGATTATTTCATCTACTGTTTCAATGCAAGTTTTAGCACAGAATATATAGTATATCTTCAGTCGTTTTAACATGAACAAGCATCATTGGTCTAGTGGTAGAATTCATCGTTGCCATCGATGAGGCCCGTGTTCGATTCACGGATGATGCAATGAATATAATTTTTCCCATTATCTCCTCCACAACATCGGTTCTTTTTTTTTGTTTCCCCATTTTTGTGTACCTTTTGACACAGTGAATCATAGACTTCGTGGAATTATGGCTGTTATACAGAGCATTTTGAAGCACCGGGATAGCATATAATTGGAAGACAAAGAGAATAGAATGTCAAGCACAGCGTAAACGGAACAACAATCAATCGGTCCACTCTTCATCCAACTGGTCTATTAAGCGGTTCTCAGCATCGACGTCACCTCGACCGTCTCGGTCACCTCGTCGGCCACCGATGGCACCAATTAGGCCACTTTGGCCGTTGGCGCGTGAATAGCCTGCTGAGGAGGGAGAGCCCTTTCTCGTGAAGCAGCGGGTTAAAGAGGAGAAGATGATGATGGCGAAGTCCTACGACCCGAGATTAGTCTGATATTAAGATTAAGAACGATACCGGAAGAATCTTACCTTGAAGAACCCGAGCAAATCCGACCACATGCTATAATTGGGGCATTGTCTCCAACCACGTTGGTGCATCACTGAACGCTGATATGCGCAACCTCCGACGAGATATACAACGATAGCGATCAGAGCACTGGCGCAAATCAGTCAATCGAAATGACCGAAGAAAACAGGAGAACTTACATCACACCAAAAACACCGGCAGGCCCTAGCCCACCCTCCGGAGCCGCAGCCACACCACCACAAGCCGCAAAGCTTCTTACTTCGAAAAAGTACGTGCACGAATCCATCGTACCAACAAAAGAGACTGTGGCCTGGGACGCAGCAGCTTCCCGGTCACAGAGGAACGACATGATTGTCGACTTCCGCCTGGTCGTCTTACTATCACTTGCCGCGGTGGTAGCAACGGCGGTTTTTCGGTTCTTGTAGGTTTGTGCTGCAGCGTAATCGTCGTCGTCGTCATCGTCGTCTGAATTATATCTCGGGTTGAGGTAGGAGGCATCGGAGCTCGGACAGGGTGATCCATTGGTATAGTTTAACACGAGTCGTTTGCCTCGAAATATAGGTTCAGAGTTTTGCTCCCTGGAAAATCGTCAATCAGCTAGCCTGGTCATCGTAAACTATGGGAAAGTACCAACCCGAGAGAATAAACCTTCCCCTTCTGCTCATAGTAGGCACTGACGTTCTGCCATCTCGCCTTATCTACCCCCACAACATCCACCACATTCTCAATGACCGGCGCACATATATTCATCGTAAAATTCGTTCCATAATCATGTCCCCGAGCTTCCCAGCTTTCATCTCGGTCGTTCTTGTGTACTTTCCTGCCATCCTTCAATTCCGGCGGCGATAGGGAGATTGTGCTTAGATCGAAGAATGCGCCCGTCGTTAGGGACTGGACGGTGCAGGGGGGATTTAAATCTTTCTTGGGCATGTCTGAAGCTGCCTCGATGGTCTGTGAGAAGGGCAGGAGAAGGATGACGTTAAAGGTGGCCAGTAGGGTTGGCCGCGTCAGCATCTTCATGGCTGATTATCTGCGTTGATCGCAGATGGTCGGTATAGCGTTGGATTCGGTTGAGAGTCGAATAGTGATCAAGTCTAAAAATGAGCGATATTGTCCGGATGGTTCATTGACTGTTGCAGCATGAACACTGGTAGGAATGAGGTTGAACGACGTGAGACCTGATACAGCCAGGAACACAAGGCGCCAGTCTGGTGTTTCACTGGCCCTCGGCGTCTCAATGCGGAGTTGGAGATGGCCCTAGCCTGCTTCGGGTAAGGCGCCCTTAGCTTTTATGAAAGTGACGAAAGCACCAACGATAAAAAACATTCGCGATAGCTCCTACTGCTCCACGATCTAGTCAATCACAATTCCCTGTCAACTGCGGCGTACTGAATACAATTCCATCGTGGCGCAGTCCTCGATCCCGATGCAACCAAACCCATACGAGCTATACGCAACCCTCGATCGCATCGTCTTATACGGAACGTGGCGTGCCGAGCTTTAGATCGCGTATTTAAGGGCTTGAGCGATCGCCGCAAGTCCTTAATCTTTGGCGCCCCACGCACTTCTCCTCTTCTTTTCAACAGTTGAAGTAAGCGATATTGCTCTGGATTATTAGGACTGATTCGACTGCCAACGATATTCACAATGGGCCCCAAGAAAGGACCAAAAGCTACTGTGCCTGTACAGATCGCTCCGGAGAAAAGGGGCTATGAGTTCGGTGGACCGTTCGTCATTGCATCCCGATTTACCCTTTGAATATGTACTGATCAATGAAAAGACTAGGAGCTACAGGAATTGTTTTCGGTCTACCTATCCTCGTCTACTGCTTCGCCTTCTTCTGCAATGACGTCTCCGGCTGTCCCGCGCCGTCTCTCCTTCACCCGTCAACGTTGACCTGGGATAAATTGAAAGTTGAAATCGGTTGGCCTGAGAATGGAATCATTGGTCTTTATGATACAGAGGTGACGCTGTGGGTTCTGTCATATTATGCCCTTCTCCTCTTTCTGCAGATCTTCCTCCCCGGCGAGGAGGTGGAAGGAGTCGAATTGGCATGCGGTGGACGACACAAGTACAAATTCAACAGTAAGATTATCCTTTTCAGGAGGACATCAAACAGGGGCTGAAAATTATCAAGCATTCCGCTCTACCATGTTGATTCTAGGTGGCCTAGCCGCGGGAACCTTTGTTTACGGAGCCGAATTCGCTGTTTGGACTTTCCTCTGGAACAACTACGTGCAGGTGCTTACCGCAAATCTCCTCATTACCATCGTCATCTCAGTCTGGGTATATGCTCGAAGCTTCTCCATCCCGGAGCCTGGACAACCAAACCCCGACCTCCGCGAATTGGCACCTGGTGGCTGGACCGGCAATGTCATTTATGACTTCTTCATTGGCCGGGAACTCAACTCCCGTGTGACTTTGCCTATCCCCTTTGTCAGTGAAACCGCCCGAACGATTGACATCGGTGTCTTTTGCGAGATGAGACCAGGTCTTATTGGCTATATCATTCTCAACCTATCGAATGTCGCGCGCCAGTACCGCACCCACGGCTACGTTACTGATTCGATTATCTTGATTACTATTGCGCAATCTTTCTATGTCTTGGATAGTTCTTACATGGAACCTGCCATTCTTACCACCATGGATATCATCATGGATGGCTTTGGTTATATGCTCTGCTTCGGTGACCTCGTATGGGTCCCATTCTTGTATTCGACTCAGACAAGATACCTCGCTATCTTCCCGGTTAAAATGGGTCTTCAGGGCATTGCACTCTCTCTTGCCGTCGTTGGCTTGGGGTATTACATATTCCGCAGCGCGAATAACGAGAAAAACCGCTTCCGAACAGACCCCAACGATCCGCGCATCAAACACCTCAGATACATGGAGACAAAATCTGGATCCAAGTTACTCATCTCTGGCTGGTGGGGAACTGCGCGTCATATCAATTACCTCGGTGACTGGCTCATGTCTTGGGCTTATTGTCTTCCTACTGGGTTCGCTGGCTATACCATTATCGAAGCTATCAACTCAACTACGGGAGAGCTAGAGAAGCATGCCGTGCAGACACCTGGATCTCGAGGTTGGGGTTCCATCTTTACGTACTTTTATATCCTCTATTTTGGTATTCTGCTCATTCACCGCGAAGGACGAGATGAGGAGAAGTGCCATCGTAAGTACGGAAAGGATTGGGAAAAGTATACTTCATTGGTGCGCAGTAAGATTATCCCGGGTATCTACTAAATGCCACTGGACATTCAAAAGTTGTTCTCTTTTGGTTTGCATAATGTCATAAATGGCTAGGGGTAAATGAGGATCACGGCGCAAGGGTGATGTATGTACATGTTATAGACATATTTAATTTTAATATCAAATATCAAATGTTTGTTGGTCACTGTTATTTCAAGATCAATCATTCACAGTAATCTCCCACGTTCTAAGATCATCCCGAACGTCAAATTCTGATACCTCATGACTAGCCTTGGAACTTTTCCAAGCCTTTTCTTTGGTATCCTGAAAGGAGCTCTCGAGACTACCCCGTCCACTCATCGTACTATCTGTATCTCTCAAATCCGTTCTTGACCGACTACTCAACGCACTTTTCGGTCGTTTGTTATCTGATCGACTCTCTTGAACTGTTGTCCGAGAACCAGTGTCGCTTATATTACCATCATCATCATCCGCGCGCTCTGATCGGGCTCCTGACCGTGTAGCAGATCGGACGCCGCGACCGCCAGCGAATAGGTCTTCGATTAATTGATCTGGGAGAAGCTCGTCGCTTTGTGCTGTCCAGGATGCGGCTAATGTGCGACGGTACATGTCCTGCAAATCGCCGGTTTCGCGGCTGACATTGATTGAGGGTAGGCTGCCTGATTCCTCGGTTTCGCCGTGTTCGTGTGGTAGGATGCCAGCTATGCCGCCGAATACCATGGCCGATTTTAAAGGAGGTCTGCGTAATCTTAGCAATGATTCTTCAAGCCCTTCCAGGTAAATGGGATGAGGTGCTGACGTGATATAATTCTTATCACCTTCAACCTGCCGCATCAATATGCCCACTTTGAGTGTACTATTGATCTTACTATCCTGCATCAAATATCTCCTTACAATGCCATTGTCGTCCTCACTTCGATCAACATACTCCGCAAGATTGAGCTTGATATTGCCCAGCGTTATACGATCCCCTCGACTTCCGGAGGAGAACTCTTGAAGTACCTCGAATGAGATGTCACATTCCTGAAGCATGTGGTTTCGATCTATTGTGAGTCTGACGGGTAGTTCTTTCTCATAGTCCCATGAGGCGCGATGATCTTGGATCACGGCTCGATCTGTATGGCCGCGGTGTTCGGCGGCTATGGAAGATGGGAGATGCCATTTCACATATGCCGTCCCGGCAACCAGCGGGATGTTATTGAGATCGAGTATCTGAACGATGTTAGTCTGAGTATATGAAAGTATGGGTGTATGTCCTACTCTTAGTTTGAGCTCGAATTTGGTCTATTTTCTACTCATTAGTTCAAGGCCAAGTGTAACTAACATGGACATCTCCGCTCACTCTTCTGTTCTTCGGCACTATTGTAGGTAAGCGCACTTCTTGAAGAAAAGACAAAGATGTGGAAGTCCCTACCAAAAGCCTGCATTTTAAGTACTATTTAATAGCTCAATGTCCTTTAAACTCATGACCTGTTACCATGTAGAGCAACAGTGAATGGAAATGTGACGCAAAGGGAGATGATTATGAAGGCGGTATGGCTGTTGTGCCTGGATGGAGCGGCAGAAAAGCGAAGGCGTCAGTTCACTTATTTTTGGCTTTACAATCACCCGCTCAAACAATCACATTACAGGAACATTAAAGAGGACTTGACACAGAATACAGAAGATACGATGAGCAGACTACCATCCCCTCCATCTGAGGAGGAAAACGCCCGACGTCAGTCTCGCGCCTTCGAACCCGTCCCACTCGACTCCTCCATACGCACAACACCTATTCATGAACAACTCCCAGAGATTCGCGTCCCCCAAAACGACACAGTACCATCCACACACTACCACCCAGTAACATGCGAACTACTCAACATCGAAGAAATCCGACCTCATCTCCAGCATCTACGCAAAGAGCACCCGTCGAAAATAGCCATGCTCAAAGCGCAGGAGGACGCTGTGAAAGAGATCAGGCAGAAATTGGATGAGAAAGACAAGAAGAAAGATGCGGCTCAGAAGGCGCTGGATGCAAAGGCTAAGGAGTGGGAGGTGGAGTACAAAGTCTTAACGAAGTATCAGGCTTCGAAGAGCTAGATGCCTACGCTTCGATCCGTCTTTCACAGCACTATTCTATGGGCTGCTCGGTATTATTTTACAACGGTCTCGATCATGTTATTGTGCATGTGATTGAACGGTCGTATCACAAAGAGCAAGACTTCAGACTGTGTCAAGGATGCCGTGATAACACGCGAAACTCACGAGGACCAGCTAACCCTCGGTATGATACAGTATCTTGATCGATGAGTCTACGACGAACCACACCAAAAAGATCGACTGAGCTGCATGAACGATACGTTACGAAAAATCCAGCTGCCTAGTTCCAGCGCACGTCTACAACCACAAAGAGAATCGCACGTGCAATTCGACCCTTTCACCGACCCACAAGCTCATCCATTTCCCATTGACAGCATAGCTTGAAAGAGCTCGTCCTTACTCGTGTCTTGTATGGGTCAGATATAGGAGACTCTCGTTCCCACAGATAAGGATCGCAATCACATGTCAGAGACGCGACGAACACTAGTCACTAGTTAGGAACGGTCCATACTATGCTCTACCAACTATGAATGTGGATAGAGGGATCGACACTTGAGTCAATACTCGCAAGCTCGCAGCCGTACAGGCCCAGTAAATTATTGTCGATTCGGCCGTAGCCTGTTAGCCAGAACAGGTTGTCGGGAGTCGACTCGGGCTTCGAGAGTCGCTTGAACCAACTTGTTTCTGCCTACGGATTAGAAGGAGATATAAGAGATTCGATGAACGACCTGGTGTAAATATTCTAAAAGTCACTTTTGCTATTCAAATAGACTAAACATCTATCTTTTTCTCCCTCGTATTCGTTCATTATTGTCACGTCGTTGTGTACTCTTGATGGCAATGGACACGCTAAAATCGGACCGAAGGCATGATGCGGTCCAAGGCGAGGTAAGCTCCGGCCAGCTGCCGAGCTGCCTTGTTTTCTTTTCATACTATTCATACTAGTCAGGCTCTCCTATCACACTTCTACAATGCATCTACCAGATACTGATTACTTTGAAGACGATGGAAAAGATGTTCGATATATACAACCTCAGGAATTTATATAAGTATGTATATGTGCCATTCACATTATATCATTATGCATATTAACAAAACAATGCCCCAAATAGGACATTGCAGGATATCATAAATCCGCAAAAACAGAGACGAAACATCCATGGATGCCGGAACAAAAACTCGAACGTCATTTATGGGTTTTCTCAATGGTGCTTTTCATACCAGCATTGGTCGTTCATAATCATCGACGCATGTCATGAACTTCTCACGAGGGTTGTATGTCGTGGGAAGAAAGGAAGGGAAAAAAAAAAAAAACAATCAAAACCACCGGGATAATGCAATCAAGGATATGTTAACCTTCCCAAAACTCCTTCTTACAAAGCGTTTATAAGACTGCTCAACAATGGCAGAAGCTAAAGATGGTCAGCAAACATTTATTCAAAAAGCTAAGGTTGACGAAGGGGAGATCTTACCTGGTAGACATCACCAATCAGCGAGCCCGTTTCGTTGACGAATGTAGGCGTCAAGAGGTTGTCAGCGTTGATTAGCAAGCCGCCGACCTGGGCCAAGAGATCTGGTGTGATGACTGGAGCGACTTCAGTGATGAGGCCACGGGTGTCATTGACAAACGTGGGTGTAAGAAGGTTGCTGGCATTGGTGAGGAGGTATTCGATATCGTCGATGTTATCCTTGCTCAACAACGGCTTGACGAGAGTCAAGATCGGGCCGACCTCGCTGAGCAGAGGAGCTGCATCACCAATCAAGCCACTGGTCTCGTTGACGAATGTTGGTGTCAACAAGTTGCTGGCGTTGGTCAACAGCCATCCGAGCTCTTCAATATAGTCGGGTGTGATCAATGGCGAAACGGTCGAAAGGATGGGTCCAACCTCGTCAATAAGATCCCTGGTCTCGTTGATGAACTTGGGTGTCAACAGACTGACGGCACCGCTGAGCAGACCCTCGAGTTCTGCGATGGTGGTATTGGTCAAGAGTGGTTTGACGAGTGTCAAGATCGGGCCGACTTCGCTGAGCAGAGGAGCAGCGTCTCCAATCAAGCCGCTTGTCTCCGAGACAAAGCTTGGTGTCAACAGCTTTGTAGCGTTGGTGACCAAGTACTCAATATCCTGGGTGTTCTCAGGAGTGAGCAGACCGCTGGCGGTCGAAAGCAAGTTCTCAATTTCTTGAGTGTTGGAAGTGCTCAACAAGCTGCCCGCATTGGTCAACAGAGTCTCAATGTTGTCGATACTCTTAGTGGTCAACAAAGGTGCGGCGGCTGCGAGAACAGGGCCAAGTTCGCCGAGAAGTGGTGCAACATCGCCGATCAAGCTCTTGGTCTCGTTGACAAAGTCAGGTGTCAGCAGGTTGTTGGCATTAGACAACAGTGCTTCAATCTCCTTAGTGTTACCGGCAGTCAACAAGCTGTTGGCGTTAGACAACAATGCTTCAATCTCCTTGGTATTATCAGCAGTCAACAACGTATTGGC
>JAKLMW010000024.1:0-377439 GCA_022813215.1 Talaromyces ruber | reverse complement strand
GCAGTCAACAAGCTGTTGGCGTTAGACAACAATGCTTCAATCTCCTTGGTATTATCAGCAGTCAACAACGTATTGGCGTTGGTGAGCAATGACTCGATGGCCTTAGTGTTGTCAGGTGTCAACAAGCCGTTGGCATTGGACAACAATGCTTCAATCTCCTTGGTGTTGTCTGCAGTCAACAAGCTGTTGGCGTTAGACAACAATGCTTCAATCTCCTTGGTATTATCAGCAGTCAACAACGTATTGGCGTTGGTGAGCAATGTCTCGATAGCCTGGGTGTTCTTAGTGGTCAACAGGCCATTGGCATTTACGAGGAGACTCTCCAGTTCAGAGATAGTCTCGTTGCTCAAAAGCGGTTTGAGATCATCCAAAATTGGTGCGACATCAGTGATAAGAGCCTGGGTATCCTTGACGAATTCTGGAGTCAACAAATCATTAGCATTAGTGAGCAATGATCCAATCGCCTTCGTGTTATCAGCCGTCAACAACGTGTTGGCGTTGGTGAGCAAGTCCTCGATAGCCTTAGTGTTCGAGGCGGTCAACAAGCCATTAGCGTTGGTGAGCAGATCCTCGAGTTCGGAAATAGTCTGGTTGCTCAATAGTGGCTTGAGATCATCCAAGATTGGTGCGACGTCCGTGATAAGGGCTTGAGTGTCCTTGACGAAGGTTGGCGTCAACAATGCGGCACCATTCGTCAATAGACTCTCGATGTTGGTGACAGTGTCTCCGGTCAACAGGGGACTCAATTCATCGATCAACGGCGAGACCTTGCTAATCAAATTGCTGGTTTCGTTGACGAATGTTGGCGTCAAGAGCTGCTCAGCGGACGACAGCAAGCTTACGAGCGATGAAGCAGTGCCGTTGTTGACGAGTGTATGGACGACAGAGAGAACCTCTTTCGTCTGTTGAGTGGTTGGCGCATCAAGAAGGAGGGCAAGGTTGTTGACGAAGGACTCGAGATTCTTCAAGAACGTCGGGCTAAGCAAGCCAGTGATACCGCTCAGATAGTTCTCGAGATCCGTGATCAGACTTCCTAAGCCACTCGAGGTGCTGCTGCTTCCACCCAACAAACTGCTGAGTAAACCCGCAAGGTCACCAGCACTGGCAGAGGTTGTAGTGGTGCTCGAAGAAGTGCTGGACGTGGTGCTTGACGCGTCAGAGGCGCCGGTGCTGCCGGATGGTGAGGCCGTGGAAGTGGCGGCCGCTGCGACAGAGCTAGCGACGCTGGTAGCAGCATCAGGCACACTGCTGGCAGCCGCAGCCGGGGCAGTAGAAGCAGCTGCAGTGCTATCTGCTGCCACAGGCACGGAAACAGAGACTATGGGGGTAGAAGTAGCTGAATCGGCGTTGGCGGCCCCTGTATCTGAACCTGCGGCGGATGTGTCGGCGGCGGGGGCTGTAGTGGAAGCAGCAGCAGGTGCGGTTGATGCAACGGCTTCATTGGGCGCGTCTGCAGCTGCTGTGGTGGTGCTGGCTACGCTGGTCGAGACGATTCCAGCGGCAGCACCTTGGACAATGCCAGAGGATGAGCCATTTCCAGCCGGCGAACCAACAGCCAAGTTGGCCAGCGCCGCCGCTGTAGCAATTGTCGTAAAAACGCGCATTGTTATTGTTGAGGTTATCCACACGCGTACAAAGACCCTTTACTTTCAGCTGCCGCCTCCAATTGTCGAATTCGTCGAGTAAAAGACGAGCGGAGAGAACCCAAAAAAAGGCTCTAATCTGAGCCAAGCTAGGAATCCCTCCTTTTATGTCTCGAGCATTAGCACAGCTCCAGTACAAGCAGGGAAATTAGCTTCATCTCTCCCCCAGATGCCCACATGGGGAGCTTTCTGGGGGTACCCTAGACCAGCCGAGGGAGCCATTGACCCGCATCGCACATGTGATGGCCTTTGTTGATTCCTCTCTCCTTCCTGAAGGAGTCTCCAGAATTATGGGGATGATGTCAACGCGCAAAAGCAAACTTTGAGCTTAGCGGCAGCAATGGGCCCTCAAATTTCCCCTCTCGGGCAGTATACACTATTCTCCGCCATATGCATAGCGCAAGTCTGCTATCACGGAGAGTTTGGTAAGATCAACAGTACCGCAGACTCTAACTGGGCTGTTGTTTCAACTAGTGCGCAGCCCGGTTAATGCTAGGCTGGACTAGTTCCGAGGTATGGGAAATTGGGCACATACATGGGATATTGATCGCAGATGCCGGTTTCTCCACGCGATTCGTACGAAGATTAAGTCAATTAACGGCCTGCGATCTCATCGGATATCTCTCGATTTTGATATCCTGGGCTTCTTGATTGAACGGGTTTATTCGCGTCAGTTGCCCGATGTACGGAAGGCTTGTCAATGCGGAATTCGAAGGCACCGGCAGATTGGCAGGGGTAGCTGTGCCAATATAACTCGTTGAGGTTGATCGAAGGAGTTAGTGCGAGAAAAAGCGGAGAGAGAGAGTTGGTGCTGTTAGTCTTGTACGCGATGATGATTGCGGGGGTCAAAGACTTTGTCGGCTACTAGAGGGCTCAGGATTTCTAGGTGAGCTCGTAGTCTCCCAGTCTCTCCGGTCAAGCCGGGTGTATTCCGTAGTACGCACATCCTGGTAATGGGTTGGTTCCGATAGTTCATAGTGTGTTCAGAGAACGATTGTGTAAGTCTCTGGTGTTGCTCTACAGAGAAGAAGTTGAAGATGGGCTCCTTCCGCGGCAGCGCCACCCTCTCCATGGGGAAGGCGCTTTCCCCGTACGAACTCCAGTTCCTCCTTCTTTTTACTCTACTTCTACGTACCTCGCCAATTCTCTACCAGCAATGGTCTCTCCATCCAACAGCCAACAACCCCGTCTAGTGCTGATCGGTCCATTTTGTGCACTCGTGACTGCATCTGTGCTCACGCTTGTCCATGGATTTGGAAAATTCTCCTTGACCAAGTGGAGGTACGTACCTCGTACACCGAAAGAAAAACCTCATGAAGATCTGGACTGGCACCGTGCTTGCTAGTCTACTGAAAAAATCCTCGCAAGTGGGGTAAATGATGCTGATCGTTATGAGACCTTTCCTAGTTTCGGCATTTTCGCTGGCTTGCCCCTCTAGAGCCTTCTTGAACTGGTGGCTCAGGCTGAGCTTCTCGGAACAGCATGTGAACTCGTGCCGCAACCCTGGTGGAGGCGGCTTAAATTGGCTCGAGCTCTAGTCTTAGGGCTCTCCAGTCTGCAGTTAGCCTTCAGCATCCCGACGGACATGTCCTTGGCCTATTACGGACAAGCCGAGGGATATTATTATACGTACGCAGTGACAGAAGACGGATAACTTGATCTTACCGCGAAATCTCAATTATGAAATTGCTCATTGGTTTATCTTCAACCACTACGCTTGAGCATATTTTCGTAGGTTCATGATCATCTCAGGACGTCGTTTATTGCGACTAGCTTCCACAGCTGTCTGTCATCGTGGCTGAACGATTGAACGATCACCGATGTCTAGGCTCCCGCCTCTAAGATTTAGATCAGTCGCATTGAGGTTTTCACCCTATGAACGAGGGCCTGAATTGGTGAACTCCAATTACGTCAAACCGCGATCCCGACTGTGCCTTCTTGGCGGATCTTCGAAGCCGGATGTAACTGTATGATAGCGAGCTTGGAGCGAGGGTACGGGTGATTTCATTTGGAGCAGTATATGGGGATGTATACGCAGCACAGTGTAGGTAATTTTTTTATGCGCAAATTGACTGCAACGAGAGTGTCGGGTTTGAGATTCAGATCCAAATTCAAGGAATATGCTCGCCACACGAGGGGGGTGCATTGCTGCTCAGCCGAGACTCACAAGGGAATTGACTTTTTAAGCACGCGTTGAGCGATGAGCACGGGACCGTCCTCACGGCGTAGTTACCGGATTTGGTAGGATTTGCTTCTGTTTTAGTTTATCCTCGGCGACTCCTTTAGGGCGAATACACATTGACACCGCACCTGGGCAAGATCATTGTCCGATGTCGATGTATCAGTTAGACGCAACGACGATAGTTTTACATGAGATGAGGTCGTGGGACTGGTGCGGCAAATGCATAGCATAACTGTTTTGCAGCTTTCCAACTCTATTTTATCTGACAGACTGACCATAGACAGGTTTATGTGAAGATCTTGTCCAGATCTTGAACTAATGGCCGACGGAGGACGGGAGACTACAGAAACTGGGTACTGCCTGCATGTTGATGCAGATCCTCCAAAGAGAAGACGAAAGACTGAGAAGTTCAGCGTCAACGCAATTCCAAGGCCGAGAAGTATCGCAGGGTTGAGACCTACTGGTATTTCAGTGGACAATCCAACTTTACTTTGACTTTTTGTCCCACGAGGCCATCCCGCCCCCGCTGTTCTTTACCTTTCACCTTTAAACCCCGTAACTACGTACTCGACAAAGTTTACGAATTGTCTAATTTAAAGTGTCAATTACAATTTCATCGACAACCTTTAACGATGATTATATCCTATTCAAGCAGTGTCCTCCGATATAAAGGGACGGCCCCCTTCAAAGCACAAAAGGAGTACATGCCTCCCGGGAATGAAACATTCACTCTAATGAAAGGTGATCGCTACAACATGTAGTGATACTGTACTCCGTTTCCGTTCCTATTGCTAATACATGCTAATACATGAACAAGACCCCATCGTCCGTCCTCCGTAGCAAAAGAAATTCCTCTCCCGAGGTAACTTCAAGAGGAAATCAGCATGATTCTCACGAGTCATATTTCACACTTTACTAAGCTAATTTAGCTACGTAACTACATTACTAACAACGGCTAATCCAATTGAATGTCGGCAATAACGCCCAAAGACACTAAATCATACGCTAATATCAAGCCCAGCGCCCTAAAACATTTCCTTGTTTTTTGGGACGAGATGGACGAATTGAGTCATACACAACCCAGGCCAGCCTAGCCCAGCCACCAACACTTACAACTCAGTTCGTTCACAAACTCCATGTCCTTAGGAAAGGATCTTATGAAAACCAGGCAGCCACCGACATCACTCATCTCAAGCTTTTCTTTGAGGTTTGTTCATTGCGATCCAAAAAGATGTTCTGTATGACTGGGGAAAACTGGGGAAGGTTTACACCAATTCTGGGGTTCGTGCACTCTTGTCGTCGCATCTCATCATGTCAGAGAGGCAGACAAATCTGAGAGAGAGGCTTACACATACCTAAGTACGTAGTACAAGTCATCTTTTGCCATCATAGATATTAAATCTACCACAAATTACAAGCCACATGACGCTCTGATTGATATGATCATTATGGGATTACCTCGGTACCACATTCTCGGTACCCAAGTAGCCTGTATAGTTCTAAGTTATAGGTGAAAGTTATTGTACACGAACGGCATTAGATGGGAACATCCTTTTTTTGGATGGAAATCGACGGCTGTACCATTTGCATATATGTACTTCGTGGTGGATATTCTCTGGTTCTGGGCACATGACTTCTCATTTGGGCAACTGTTACCTAGGTAGGAAATCAGCTCAATCCTCTCACTTTGCCCCTTAGAATGAGCTCTCAATTCGTTTAATGACTTTGCTAGTATATATTTCAAAGCAACTGCTTTGACCTTGACATTGGTGTCTATAGATAGAGAGATGTGATCGATTCCGGCACATGAAAAGAAAAAGAACGTGCAATGTTCAAACTATAGTTGAATTTGTCTATTGGCACGAATTCTTATTTTTCGGTGAAAGCTCGTGTATAGAGATTCATTGTATACGGAGTCTAGATAGACTTGCATAAACGGAAAGAGCCTCCGCTGCATACACCTGCAATGTATCTACTCAACAGTCTCCCCAGCATCAGTATCCTCGACCTCCTTCGTATCCAACTTTTGCTGGTGCGCCTGCGCCTGCGTCTCCCGAATAACAGCCATCTCATCCAAATCCTTCCTTTGACTAAGCTTGACCACCTGTCTCAAACTCGATTGACTGGCGAACAAGAATTCAATCTGTTCCAACGACTTGCCCGCCGTCTCAGGATAGAAGAAGTAGACGATAACGATAGATGCCCAGTTGAGGATGCAAAAGACAATGTAGAGTTTCCAGCCGATATTCTGAATACCGACAGGCGTGATTTCGACAACGAGGAAGGTGATGAGCCATTGCCATACAACGGATAAGGCTGAACCGGTTTGTCGGAGACGGATGGGGAGGATTTCGCTTGGGTAGGCCCACATGTTGGACATCCAGCCCCAGGTGAAGAATGCTTGGAACATATAGAGAGCAACCACAGCGCCAATACCAGTGTCGTGTGTATTGGCTCTGATAGTCAAGCCAGAGATCAACATGCAAGCACCCATACCAGCACTGCCGAGAAAGAAGAGCTTACGACGTCCAATCTTATCAAGGAAGAACCTGGTCATGACAATCAGTCATTGACACTGAAATCAAGCGAGACTAAGGGAGAAGACATACCAAGGCAGGATAGACGCAGCAAGGAACCATAGCTGAAGACCACCAGACAACAACAGGGATTGGTGTGAATTAAGACCGACACTGTTCACCATCACATACGGAGCATAGTATGTAATGATGTTGGTTCCCGTAAATTCCTGCAGAGCTTGTGCCGAGCATGCAATAGCAACACGCTGCCAGCCCATGACACCTCCGTCACGGAAACAGTCCTTCCAGCCACCAGCTGCTTCTTCCTCGAGAGCAATGGCGTCTTTGATTTCAGCCATTTCAGCGCGGATGTTTTCGTCCTCGGGGTTGCCGTCTCGGAGAAGACAGACGACTTCAAGCGCTTCTTGTTCGCGGCCGTGGCTTGCGAGCCATCTAGGACTTTCTGCAGGAAGGAGTTAGCTTGTCGATAATCTATGACACAGGGGCGTGGTCAACCTTACCAGGTAGGAAGAAACACATAACAATCAACATGATAGCAAACACAATCTGGAAAGCAATCGGGAACCTCCATTGGAACTCGTTCGTGTACAGACTACAACCATAATCGATCCAGTAAGCCACGACAATGCCGACAATCAAGCACGAAAGCTCAACAGCCATTGTCCTGCCACGCAAGTGTGCAGGCGTAGTTTCGCACTGCCAAATGGGAACCGCAGAAGTGATGCATCCCATGCCGAAACCAGTCACGATACGGCCCACAATCATCTGCGCTTGACCGTAGGAAGTGCATTGAATCACAGTACCGAGAATAAGCCACACGGCGCCAGACACGGTAAGCCAGCGACGACCGAGGGCTTCACCCCAGAAGAAAGAGGCCAGAGCACCGACGAGACACCCGAGTTCGTACACTGCGACGATGAATCCGAGTAACGTGGAGTTGGGGCTGCCCATTGTTGTGAGAAAGAGTTCGTCTGTTGTGAGGCCGGAGAAGACACCATTATCGTATCCTAATCGACAGTGTCAGTAATATTTCGAGATGAGGCGGCCAAGGCTAAACGGACCGAAAAGCAAGAAGCCGGTAGAACAAGCAGCGGTGATGGCAACCACCAGGGGCATGCCCCGAAGGCCAAGGTAAGGAGCCATCGTAGTTATCCGATATTGATGTTTGGTAGTAGTGTGTATGACCAGCCGTTATACGAATCTCAGACACTGGGAAGGAGAGTCAAGAAAAGATCAGCAGCCTTAGACCCGGGGGAGACCTGCGTATATAAGTATCCAGAACCCCAATAGAAGTTTGACTTGCTTTCCGGATCGTTACTCCGTACGTAGCCCGGGAAAGATTGTATCCGGGGTCACCAGCTACTCCAGACTATGTTCTCCACATACCAAAAACGTGGGTTCTTCAAGGATTGATAATCTACTACTATACGGCACGTTTTCTTCGTCAGTAAACTTTTCCAACTGACTCGCTTACTCTTGGTACATGTGGAGCAGGTCGCGAGTTAATCGAGCTATTACTACGTATGTGTGTATTTAGGACTAGTATTTGCGTATGGTGCGACGCAAGTTTACCAGGTAATGGCAGGCAAATCTAAGAAAATGGGGCCCGTGGGGGTTCCTGGCGAGAGATTGAAGGAAGCGTTGGCGGTGAGGTGAGAGGTACCCCCAACTATTCTCCGCATTTAACTGCTAATTTGGATACATCGTTTGCTGATTGGTACAAAGCCTGATTGAAGCGGCAATTGAGACGAGGTGTACCGGCAGGTGTGCCGAATGACTCGACCGAGTGTTCAAGGATATTTCTCGAGTCTAGGGTTCTGGAGACGAGAAAGATGATGTACGTATGCTCGGCTCATCGCAGAGCAATTTATCCAATTCTCTATTAGTTTCTCTAGTAAAATCTTGGCCATAAAAGGCAGAGATAGAATACGATTGTGCAGAGAATCGGTTTACCGGTCCGGGAGCAGAACATCGGCGCAAATTCCGATTGTCAGCGTTTCGGTGTAAGAGTCAATGCGGTATTCTGTCCGGCTACCCCGGTATCTCCCCGGGTATCTGGAGAGGAGCCCGCCAAGTCGGCCTCATTTCTCATTCTCCCAGTTTCCGAATCCAATTCGTAGATACTAGATAGAAGCTTTCATCAGCATCACGTACCGACTTGACAGTATACACGTGGTTGCGATGAGCTTGAATGAAAAGGATAAGCATCCCGTCACCAGATTTCGGGCGACTTTGTACTGAGCAGTTGCAAACCAACAAAACTGTGCATAGTGGATACTTTCTGCTCAAGGGCCAAGGCAAGGCTCTGACCTGTCTATCTCCAATTTGGGCAGGTGTAAGCTCAGAGCTAAGATCAAGGCTTCTCGCTGGTTCTCGCATTGTTCTGGAAAGCCATTAAACGCCGAAAGCTGACAATTACAAACCAGATAAGAAGACGATCCACCATTACATGTCCAAACCCAATGAAGGAAGATGTGGCAACTCGTATCCTTCAAGGTAGGAATGAGTCTCTAAGGCTACCTAGATATGATTGGGCAGAGTACTTCTTTTACCATCTTATGTCAGCAATAATGTTCGAGTTGATAACCCTAAAGATAAGCAGCAAAACGATCCATGACCTTCTCACTACCAACAAAAAGCGTAGCACAAACCCCCATTATAAAGCTTAAAAAAGCCACAAGTAACAGCAAAGAAGGTTTCAAATTAGCAGCTTGTCGCTGTAATGGTAACACTCCTCGGCTGGGTATGCCTGGATGCTTTGGTGCCAGTGGCCCAACCATTTTGGTGTTCGGAACGATCTTCTCCTCTGCACTGACTACCACTGCGGTTTTCATACCAGGAAGGTTATCCACGGACCATGTATTGTTCGCCGCCCAGTATCTTTTTCAGAATGTAAGTCAACTATACGTGATCGGGAATAGAAAGAACAAACCTTGGAAAGCTCTCTTTCTCATTTCCCTCTTTATACTTCTTCTCCTTTCTGACATGATGATCCAGCAACGTCTCACGAAAGTCCTTGAACTCATAAAAAGGCACCGAGAACCCACACGATGACCCAACCTGATGCACGTCCACCACAATAATCGACCTCGTGCCCGACACAAGCTGAACGTGATTTTGCTCCACAAAGTCCGCAAAGCCCTTGCCCCCATTCTCTAATACTCTCCCTTTCCCCCACAGTCTCACGATGCGTGGGGGACCTTCAAACGCATTGAACATAATCGTGACACGACCATTGCCTGGCTCGTAGATGTGACTAATCGTCTCGCTGCCGGAACCGGTCATATCTAGATACCAAAAGGTTTTGTTGTCGAGCAGACCGAAGTAAGGCCCGCCCTTGGGGGAGACGTTGACATGACCGGTTCCTGATAATGGGGCGGTGGCTACCCAGAAGATTTTTTGGGTTAGGATCCAGGTGGAGAGGGTTTCGGGGATTGTTTCGAAGAATTTGCCCATTTTTTCTCACTTGTTTTGCTCAATGCATCAACGGTCCCTTTGTATTCAGGCTATGAGATGATCATTGAGGATTTATTTGGGATCATTCTTGAAGTGCAGATAAGTGAGTCATGTCCAACCTGAATGAGTTAGTTAGTTAAAGGCCGGCGTCGGAGTTTCGCTGACTAAGCAGATGAAGATTCAACTCTTTGTAACTCTTTTGCTTCGAAATGTAACAATAAACTTCTATTGTGTTACTATAGTCATGATATTGACTTCTTGTCCGTCACATAAGCAAAACGTGGGAAGAGACCCTGTAAGATAACCTATTAAAGGAACGACACGGGGCAGTATCATTCCTGTTTGAAATGAGGATTGATATCGGTTCGGAAGACGTCTAAAAACATCATCCTACGCCTCCAGCACAATTGACTCACTTCACAGACCGTACTTCCATGAGGCACCCGATTACGACTACCAAAGCGGCCATTCCCAGGCTCAAGTCCAAGGTCGCTTTCAACACTTGACTATACTCCTCGTCAATCTGACTGGTGTACTTCTTTAACGCTGAGCCAGCCAAGCTCGTTGCACCAGTATTGATGATAGTTTCTGGATTTAATTCTGGCGTAATACGGATGATACTTGCGCGCAGTCCGTTGAGGAACAAACACTGTGCAATTTCTAGCGATAAAGCTACACCGAATTCCTGAGAGAATGTTATGATGGCTAGTCTAACCGATGTATCTCTTTTTGAAAGAATAGGCCTGTGCAGCCAGAAACGGCCTGGATATTCTAAGTCTGATATTGAAACCGAGAAGCGCTAGAGCAGGGATCTAGAAATTAGCTGGAGTGTCTTTTTTAAAGTATATTACCATGATTGCGCCTCCGAGGGTTATAAATGCCGCTGGTATCATAAATACAATGTAGTAACCCATATAAGTGATGGCATATCTGGATGCCACGCTCGCCACTAGAATTGCAATGACCATCGGCAACAGCATGATGCCAGATTGAACCGGAGAGGCATCTTTCACAACCTGGAACCAGATCGCCAGCTGTGCCACGATCAGATATAAGTGTTAGAGAAGGAAAGGAAGATGCTGATGTAGTAGGAGGCGATACTGTTAGCAGCCTGAAGGACTAGACTAAAAAGCGCACCAAACAATATTGAGCGTTGTCTAAGAAGTCGCAATGACAGTATCGCAAGATCCCTTTTTTTTTTAACTTGGACTAGAACAAAAATGATAAAAAACACAAAACTTATAGCTAAAAGTGCAATAATCTGATTGTTACTCCAACTATAAGTATCTCTACCCCATTAAATGGATAAAAGAAGACTCAATAATGCTGCAGCAAAAAGGAACATCCTGGTAAAATCAATCTGCTTGAGACGCTGGAGATGCTTTGCTTAGTGAATAGCCCTACGTGATTGAGCCTTGAAAATTACGGTCGTGGTCAGGGCTGGAATGATGGAAACAATCACATTGAGATAGAAGCACCATCGCCACGAAAGGGCTGAGGCAATGGCGCCTCCGATGATAGGGGCAATGGCAGTTGCGAAGAACTCGCTCGCGCTGATAGCACCAATGTAGATGGGGCCGTTTGTTCAGGGGGTGAGTCATTGCAATAATTCTTCTGACGGTTAGGTTTGTAGTCAAATGCTAATGAGCAAGAGTACTGACACCATACAACCCTGGCTGATGCCCGAAAAGCCCAGTCCACTAATAGCACGCCCGGCAATGAAAATCGCAGATGACGGCGCTGCCCCAGATATCAGGGCACCCGCTTCAAAGATGATGAGGTGTATCAAAAACGGCCATTTACCGGAAAAGTAGTCAAAGACTCTTCCCTGCAGGAGCTGAGACATGCTGGATACCAAGTCGACTGTTGCATAGTTCTGTGAGCTGATTTATGCCCAGCTCATACACTAACAATTATAGGACTATTGAACTCTCAATGCCGATCCATACCATCCGACATCAGCGATGGATTGGAATTCGTCGGTGGTTTTCGGTACTGCAGTTGTGATAATGGTCGCATCCTAAACAAGTATAAGCCTGTAATGATCATTTATAGATGATTGTGGTCTCACCAGCCCGAGTAGAAACACAGTAATCATCAGTGATGGTGAAATGAGAGCAAAGCGATATCCATGGGGATATTCTGGAGGGGCTTCAGGAGGAACCTCGCCAGTGGCTCTTGGACTGAGTTCGGTTCTAGAGTCTCTGGGGGGATCTCCAAGTTGTAGTTCAGCCAGAACGATTTCTTCCGTCATATTGGTCTTATTGTAGAGCGATGACTAGAGCTCTTTGAAATTCGAGGTGACAATGCAAAGCAAGAGGGGCAACTGTTATAGCTAGTTCCGCCTTACAATATGAGTGCGTCGGTAGCTTTCCAGATTATCCGGCTCTATAATAGGGATTGCTCTGGTAGGTTCAATGTTGTTTTTTTCTTTACTTGCTCATGGTACTTTGGGCATGTACCATTGATAAATCTAATGGTAGACTTGGAAAACATCCCCCAGGCTTCCGCGTTCCCTCGGAAGGAACGAGTTGACGCCAATGACCCCTGCAACAGCCACCAAGCTACTATCTGTACTTACTGGATAAACTAGTCATCTTGGCCTTTTCTTGTCATCTTGCAAGATCACGTATAGATTCACCTATTCGTCACAGGTACGTTAACCCAGTGCCGGCCTGAACAGCACCCGCAACTCTAACCTTGAAATCCATCAAATCAGTTAATGCATATCAGAGTCCTATCATGGAATTTATCAAACTCAACATTTATTGCAGCTTGTACAGCGAAAGTGCGCACAAGCAGCACCGGTGTCCTTGGCGGAATGATCCAGGGGGGATAATTAAGCCATGGAGGAGGCTTTGGACCAGTTCACAGAGTCTGGAGAAGCACATGTTATGCGATGCAAGCTCTGTTTTTCTTGTAATCTCTAGATTAAAGTCCGGATTGAGAGTTAGCTGTAGCGTGAAAAGTTTATGATCATGGAAAGATTCTCTAATGCTTCGTGTAACAAATAATTGTTTTTCACTTGTGTAGGTGAGCTGATGATCCAGCAAAGGCGGGAACCTTAAAGCAAAAATGGATAACTATCTAGGTATGATACGAAGAATAAATTTCTTTAGTTGAGTATGATACAACATGAAGGCCATTGCGCTCAGAGAACGGCTGTCTTCGTGGTTTCTCCTTAGAAATTATGCCTGGTACCTGTCAGAGGCAAATACAGGACTGATTCTAGTAGGACTAGACAACAGCTCTAAGATAACCATTTTCGTTATGAAAGCAATTCATATCATACCTTTCGAGTCTAAACGAGCCTTCCATAGTATAGTGCTACAACTGGGTAAAATACCTGACTGGAAGTCACCCTATTCCATTACGAGTAATGCGAGAATATTCTTTGGTCTCTCGGCCGACCAGTGCAATGATCTCGATTCATGATACGATCTTATTGTTCCATATCTCTTTCTTACTCTGCATCGGAGTATATGGTCCATATATTGATGCAAATATGTACTACGCATGAAACTGCCTAAGTTCGTAAGTAATCAAGCAAACCCGGGGATTCAGCAACAAAGCCACAATACCAAATGATGACATGCACTACTGATCCAATCCACGAACCAGTCATGATCATGAACTTGGACATGTACATTATTATTTGTTCGCGTCTACGACTCTAGTGAACTAAGAGCAGAGTGACATTTGGCTCTTCTGGAAATACATTGGATAAGAAAGGAGCGGGATGTTTAGCGGGAATAGCCGCGACTTTAGCGTTCCTTGGATATGGATCACAGTCTAGTATGTAGTCTGGAATTATATGAAACAGCCGACGATGACTCCTTATTCTGGACGATTTAATATAGCTTTAGTGTGCAATACGTAGTTGTATGTAAGCCTGGAAAGTAGAGTATGTTTCACTGATAACCAAACCCCACGAATCGGAGTGGCTTATCGATAAGGGCTATACAAAGGCTAAGATAATCCGCAGAATGTTTCGAAACATGATCTGCAAGCCTCTACTACTTGACACACACAGGAAACAGCTGCATAATGCGCATATTACCGGATACCGTGATCCTCACGCGTCTCTATCAAATCGTATGCATGTCCTTGCACGCGTTGCGCGTTGTTTGATACATGTTCTATGCCGGCGAAATGGTCGATTGAATTTATCCAAAACCGGCCCATGTGAGTCACGTTAAACTTCTACCCTAAGATGCGCAGCTACGGACTGATATCGCTAACCTCCGAGGGCCGTTATTGGGTATGGCGCCCTTCCGTCTCTAACCGATTTTTCTTTTTTGCATTTCTCCAGACCGCTTGTCTTGTCTATGTACGAAGGAAGATCAAGGAAGTGGTTTTATCGCGACGATCCGTGGCACATGATGTGAGTCAAGTTTATGAGTGAGTCATGTGGCTTGTCTGATAGCTGATATCGCCATGTTTCAAGAAAACGTTGTGGCCACAGCTTCCAAGGTTCGTGGATGCTATCGGTGTTCGGCCGCGGGGCAGCTATATGGACCTATCAGACATTCACCAGTATTCTCTCGAATCCTATTGTGGAGTTTACACGACCGTGGAAAGAAAGAAAAAAAAATACATTTTTGATGAGTATACTGAGTATTGATAATGTTTTGTTCTTTGTACTTACCTTACGTTTCAAGACTATTTCATGACAATCATGAAATTCTGGTGCGAGAGTTACTAGTTAGGGCTAGCTAGACTTAGGGCTTGCCAACTCATTGCTTCGAGACACCGCCACGCTGAGGCGCAGTACCCACCGCCACATATGTTTGACAACTGGCAATGCGAAGTAACTGAAAGGATTTTAGACAATGAGGATCCTGCAATGCTTTTTGTGCTACGTGGCATGCTTTGCCTCTGACATCAAGGTTGAGCATGGCGAGTTACCATCATTGTTGTTGCGTAGTCTCATTATGGTGAGCTTACAATTCGAGTCTTTACTATAGATTCAAAACCATTGGAACAATGATATGCCAGTACCTGATGTACGACAAAGACATTTCGTCCCGACAGTATCTCGAGAATCTGACAGGTCTATTGCATGTTACCCTTTCCGGCACTCACTATGGACCAGGGTGAATATTATACCGACATACCGCCCCTCCTCTAATTGGACCAGAGCAATTATGCAGACCTACAAAAACAGTCAAGAAGAGCCCAAAGAGTCTTCAGAGCAAGAGACAAAAGCACGGCCGCGTAGGTTACCCTGACCAATGAAATTCCTGAAACAGGAAATCGTAGCGCTGGTGGCGTCGGTTAGGCCGAGTCTATCGCAGACGGACGCTCCGAGCGCCGCCCAATTGCAGATCGTAGCGGGGATATCAGCTCGAATGTGCCCTGTGGGTACTGGCCAATCCGATCAAGTGAACGTTTGCCCCACGTTGTCTTTCTTGTTCTTACGTTTTGTACGGAAGCAAGAAGGAAGACTCTAAGTCTGAGAAAAAAGCATGTTGACACGGGGCGTCTATTCTCCTTACTACTTGATACACACTTCAATGTTGGGCCATATTCTAGGTCTCTCCTTTTGTCTATTCCGCTAATATTGGTGGTCGCATTGCAAAACATACATACCTTACCAAACTCAGGGCTGAGCACAAGGTTTGACCTAGTCAGTACGTAACTAAACAACCGATCTGACCTCGATATTGCCATGAATCGCTTTCCAATGATGTTGGATATCCGCGCCCTCCCAGACTCCCGGACCTAAATTCCGAGATTGACCAATCTGCCCAAAATTGAGTATCTATTTATTTATTCCCATTCATATAGACTCCGTGTCATCCATGGTTCGTTCGGGGAACCTGGCGGCAACGATCCGTGGTTGAAAAATTACTGATATTGGATAAAATACAGGACGTACGGGCCGCCCCGGAAAGATAACAAGGAACGTGATACGGTATTACGTACTTACTATGTATTCAAATAGCCCTGTTCCATTCATCAACGAAGTTGACTCGAAATGCAAGTCTCTAGGATCTGGGAGCGACTTTAGTTAGATAGGACATCGCCGATACTCTTTTTATTGGCAGGATATCAGCGTATTCAGCTTCTCAAGGCTCTAAGTACATATGTAGATCAATCTGTCCAGGTAGTTAGTTACAGGTCTCGGGTTCTGGATACACCTATGATATGAGCTCAACAACTCTGCGATATGACGGCTGGTAATTTACAGACGGTACCCGGCCTCGTGACTCGGCCTCGTGGGAGCGAGAGCACATGCATGCCGTGATTTCTAGAAGCAAGGGGGTTTTTTTTACGTCCTTTCTTTGACATGATAGATAAACTATGTGATGATGAACCTGTATCGTAGATATGATTGATGTGAACAGCAGTCACTGATTGCATGTCATTTGTGAAGATTTCCTATTTTGTACTACTGGTAACAATAGTATCCTGCATTGCGCCGAGATTTCTTGATTCTTCCCAGTTTCCGAGATTGAGAGGATTGTGGCAGTGCTGAAGTACGCAGATTCTGCTGTTATACGGTACCCTGAACTTACTGTGAAAATGTAGGCTGCGTAATAGTACTTTTTCATATGAGGACTGTACTGTATCACACAATCCTAATCGGGAAGGACGTCTACACTTATACCAGTCTAAGAGTTCGATCATGATCTAATGCGTCATTATCCAGGAGTAAGGATGGACCCTGCCCGACGATCAACAAAGGAATCTATTTCTAGATTCGGAGACTTCAGTGATTTCATATTCTTCAGGACCGAAGTCTGCAACATCAAAGCTCTATGATTAACCTCCATAAGAGTGTTCATTGTTTCAGACTCGGGATCTCCACGAGTGCGGTTGCTTGTATACGCGCCCATCAACACGGGTAATTTGCGCCGGCAGCATTTGAGACTGCAGCTTGACGTTGATTTCTTCAGCAGCCGCCTGCATGCCAAAGTTGATACATTATATGTTAATGAAATATGTCTCAGAAAATTTTTCGAGTTTCGTTGAGCACTTGGAAATTGTTTTTGGTGTGGACGCAGAGGGAAGGAAAACTGTGCGAAGCATCCGTAGTTCTGTATGGCATGGTAACGGATATGGTAATACAGAATACTGCACGGTCGTACTGGCGTGACCTGAAATTACAAATACGAAGATGCGTGCATCCGCTAAGGATTGACTTGCATATAATTTGGCCGAGTAACTTTACGCTACGATCATACCTGTCATACGGAAAACATTCAGATGCAACTGCAGGCGATCGGTCCCACACTGAGCAGCTCGCTCTGTACCGACGACGTACAGAGTTAGTCTATGCTACATACATACTACGTAGTCATACGTTGTACATGACTGGAGTCAGGTAACATATGTTTTTCCCGTATGCGCACTAACCTATGCAGAGGGCCCGTCTTGCCTCCTTCGCTTTTGCCCCCTCCACTTCTCGTCTATATCGTGAGATTCTGGACTAGTAACAGTAAAATACTGAAATAATACTGCTTCTCGTACTAAGCCCGAGCATAATCTGATCACTCTTACCTCTTCGGGCCATTCGTCCTACTCTAAAGCCAAAAACTCTTTTCTCTTTCCTTTTCCTATTTCTTCCTCGCTCCTCCAACTTCATTTATACTTCTTAACCATCCTTTCTTACTAACTTTTTCCTTTTTTTATTCACTATTCATGTGCTTCTGACGTCTCTCTTTTCTTTTTATTATCCAGCTATATGACTTTACTTTCTTAATAACTAAACGCGCTTTCGCCCACACCACGAAACAAAACAAAGTTCCCTATTTCGGCTAACTACTACTATCAACTATACCAAACTCAACCAACGCTGCTATATCGGACAGCTTGTGCGATAAAATTTCGAATAAACACCCGAAAGAGCGAACTATCATCGTGTGCCAATCTATCATCTCGATCACCTGGAGTGGGCGGATGTCGCTTCTATAATTTCGTTCCAACAAATATATTACAAGAGGTTGTATCAACGTCACTTCAGACGTCTATTTACTGAGGTTATTTTCCTCATATCATAATAATGCCTACAGCTCTGCTGCCCGCCTCCGCAGCAGCGTTTGCCCCCCGTGGCAATCCGAATGTTGTGCTGGGTCGCAAAGTGGAACAATGGCTCACACTCACCCTCAAAAGGGTCAACCGCGTCAAGAGACCATTGAACAATCCGACACAACACACGCGATGCCTGACAGAAACTCTCTCCTCGCCTAACGCTATCTGGACTCTCTGCTCACTCATGTTCCCCAAGGCCCCTGATTCCGAACTCCAAAAGGACGAGAACCCGTTGGTCGAGGCCATGTTCAATTATCAGATGATTCATATTGAGGCTTACGTGGTGCATGTGGACATGGTGTCGCAAAATGAGGTGGCTTTCAAGTTGACTCCGGAAACAATCGAGTCCTTGGTTGACTTCCACAAGGATATCTTTTCTGTGGACACCGCCGCAAGTACCTGGGACTGGCCGGAAAAGGAAACTCAGCTCAAGAAACTGCAGGCCGAGTTCGTGCAGTCCGCCAACAAGTTCATCTACCGCACCAAGGTTCAGGCTCTGGAAGGAATGGAAGAGGATGGCGCTGGTGAGCTGCTGGGCGGCCGAAGCGAAGATGCAAAGACTGCAATCCTCAATCTTTTCGTCCCTCTACTTCCGCCTCCGCCTCCACGGCTCCCCGATGTGGTCCGACCACCTCTGCTACCCAGTTCTACTATTGCGGAGGATTGGTGGTCGAGTCCCGTCCAGCAACACGTCATGCCGGTAGAAGCTTGGAAGGTCGTTCCTTCAAGTCCCAGCCCCGTGTCTTCTTGCGATGGCGCCCCGAATATGTGGACGACCATGTCGATGTCTATGGCCGAAGCTCAACTACCATCACCGGCACCTTCGTTCAGTCAGCCATACACCACAGCGCCATATGACGCTGTTCAGTACTATAGTGCCCCAGTCACTATGGCTGCTCTTGCTGCGCTACCTCTCCCTAGCATGTTGATTCAACCATGCAGCACGGCAGCATCCATGAACGGTTTTGGTGGTGGCTTCGGCGGCTACCCGGAACGATATCAAGAATTCCCTGCTTTGTCTTACGGCACAACAATGTAAGTCACGACAGCAGAGCTCAACCTGACATCGACCGAAAGTCTGAGATTGGGGAGCCTCCCCCGACCGACACCAGAAAACAATGTTTCATGCAGGCATCAGCATTCAGAAGGCATAATGAAGGCGTTAGCGTTTGATACGATACCAACCACCAGCGGTGATACTCCCTCTTGTTCTATATTTTGTTGCATCAACGTCGCATGCTCTTGATTTTTGATTTTCTGTGAGATTTTTCAGCAAGCGTTTGCTCTGTTTTTGTTTTTCATTTCTCATTGCATAAGAACCGGCGGGGCTATCTGAGATATACCAATTGTTTTACATTACCAACCCCATGCACTCCCTAGGAGGAGATGTGATGCGGGATTGATTATTCATGTTCATGAAAGACCTTGTTAGCCTCGCGGCTGGATACGACTGCATGTTTATGTCTTTTGTTTCTACTGTTTGCGCTACTGTTTTCGCACGGCAAAGGCCTGGAGGGTTGGATGAGGAGGTCGGACACAATTCGTGCTGTGAACTGGTACGTATGTAATTGGCTTGGACCATTGCAACCAGTATCTCACCGGCTTTGCCATCTCTATCACCCAGCCATCTTTCCCGATGCCAACCATTTTCATTCCAACATACTGTGTATGCGGACTGGCAGATCTTTTTTATTAAAGAGATTTGGTGAAATGGGCGGATCCCGCAACAGTGCGGTTTTTCGAGATTGCTTCATCTGGTCATGACAATCCGGCCGCAATTATTGTTTTTGCCCTGAGGGAGGAAGAATTGGGCGTGGCCAAAGGAGGTAAATTGAGACTACACAGTCCGTGACTGGAATGCCTCGATTATCCTCCTGGGTGACTCCACCAGCGACGTCCGTCCTTGCTCAGCAAGACAAACACTCTTTGTGATAGGGACATCCTCCTATCACTGTCTCCAGTGCTGGTTACTGGAGACTGACCTCGAGTTCAAGAAACCGAGTCAAAAAGCGGATGCTGGAATATCAATATATAACTTGAGTTTTTTCTTTTACTATCAAATTTTTATCACTCACTCCTCACTTTTTCTCTTTCTTTCTCGTTGAAGTATTTTCGTCTGATTAACAGTCGTTTGCTGCAGAGGCGGGATTTTCTTCTGTATGCTTCGATCGTGGAATACTGTATCTACTTGATTCAGACAGAAATTTAATTTGAGTAGAACAATCTTTATGCTTCATTTAGATGTATTGTAAAATCAGCTACGGTTTAGTATGAAGCCAGTAAACAGACCTACAACGCCGACGCCGATTGCACGGAAGAGTCGGAAACCAGCGGATGGTGAGTATGTCTGGAGGGGGAGTCAAATTATTGTCTGCCAGTAAGTTCGACTTGGCAACAATGTCTTCTTCCCTCGATGCGATATAAGATATTAACCATTTGTAGTCGTGTGTGTTGTATCTGAAATCGTTGACTTAGCGTCGGATTGTTGATCGATGACGTCGTGGGGAACCGGCCCTTGACCAAGAATCTCCAAGGCTGCACAACATCTCTCACTGTCAACTATCTGTCCATTTATGATCTGCAACTTAGCTGCTGTTCCTCTGTTGTTATTGCTATACCATTCGTTTCATGCTGATTTGCTGTCCACTGCCAATCCTTGTCCATACTTGCGGTTCATAGATGAGGTGATAAGCTGATACCGGTAAGGTGAGTGACTACCTTACCCCAGTCTTCTTCCTTGTGTCCTTGAGTACCTGACACTGATAACTTACGACACAGATAGCAAGACTAAAAAATGGCAGAGCTTCATGAAGCCCTGTCATACCTGAAGCCCATATCATGGGAAGAAGTCCCCGCATCCTCCTCCTCCACAAGCGACCTGCGGCAATATGTCCAAGAAATCCTCACCAAAGCACGACTCATCGCCGATACAGTCCCGGAACAAACCCCGTCGAGCGCATCACTCGGCGATGCCGGAACCGGTGCGGTATCGATTTCCGTCTCCCAATCGCAACTTGCATCATTGCGGAAAGAATGGGGGAAGCCGATTAAGATGAATAACGCCAAGGAGAACCCATTGAATATACCTATTTATAAATTGTCTGGCAAAGATGGCAAGGGTGCATGGTTCGCTCGTCGGAGTGTGCACAAGGGTCTACCATTTAGTAGATGGAAGTCGAAGATGCAGGTTGAAATGGACGAGACTCTCAAAGCTCGTCAAGAGGAGTTGAAACAAGGTCGGATACCGGCAACGAGTATACGAGGTATTGGTGGAGATAGGAGGTTAGAAAACGTCGAAATCAAAGAGTCAGAGACAGAAAAGGCATTGGGTAAAGTCGAGGTTTATGAGTTGTCGGCTCAATTTCCTGGTCCGACTACTCCGCGTGATTTTGTCACTTTGATGATCACGTCGGATGCGATGTTGAGTGATGGAGCCGATAGTGATCTTATTCTACCACCCACGTATATGATTGTTTCCAAGCCCTGTCAACATCCAAACGCTCCGGAGCGTGATGATTATATTCGCGGACAATACGAATCTGTTGAGTTGATCAGGGAATTACCAATCGAAAAGACCACAGCAAGAGAGGCGCACAGTAAACGACCAGCCAGTACTCGTAGCGCAACCGCCTACGACAGCCCCTCTTTACATCCGAATAGCGTGCTCGATGGCGAGAGCTCTAAGTCTACAGGAAGACCCAGAGGTCAAACCGAACCTCCTGTACCGGTTGACCTGGACGAAAGTTCCGGCAATGAAGCTGTGGAACCTAATCCAGTGGAATGGATCATGATCACTCGAAGTGACCCAGGTGGCAGTGTACCCAGATGGATGGTCGAGCGTGGAACTCCAAAGAGTATTACCGGTGACGCGGTCAAGTTCTTGAACTGGGCGTCCGAGCCTGATCAAATCGGAGAAGGGGAGGACACTGCTGATATTGGCGAAGTGACCGAGAGCGTGGAAGCGGGACGACGACATAGTGCTGACGGAATCGATGAAGTCCGATCGTCCAGCAAACACGGGACAACTGTTGCAGATCAAGAACCCGATGCCAAGGGGACCGGAGACAAGGGAATTGATCAATTGGATCAGTCAGCGCAAAGAGAGAGAGATAATGGCGATGACGAAGAGCAACGGACAGATGGTAACCTGCTGTCAAGTGTTGCGAAGGTGGTGCAAGGTTATACCCCGAAGGCGGTGCTCGACTACATACCTACCAGTTTAAGCCCGTCTCCTGGAGAACGCAAAGCTGGTCGGACTGTTGCTATGAGAGATGCCAAAACTGGAAGGGGTGAAGAAGTACTCAGCGATGAACCCGGGAAGGAGATTGACGACACTGAGGTTGACGACGATACTTCTTCAATGGCTAGCGACGACAGCTTTGCAAGTGCTGGATCTCATATGTCACCCTCCGTAAGCAGAGACTTGAGACCTCCGATCTACGTAGGTGAAAGCTCGAATACAAACATCTCACCTCAGTTAGCGAGTGGAGTGAGCTCCGAGGCTGCACTGATATCAACACCACAAAGTGATCCAGCCAAATCCAAACCATCTCAGAAAGAAAAAGAGCTCGCCAAACTAAATTCCCGCAAGCGAGAAGTGGAAGTCAAATTAGCAACCATCCAGTCCGAGATTCGAGAACTTGTCGGGCAAACGGGTAGTAAGTCTGTGAAGAGTGATGTCGACAGCACTCGTGGAAGTATGCACAGTGTCGAATCGGACGCCAAAATTGAAGAAGAAAGTGGCAGTAGTACAACTGCAACCACTACCAAAGAAGCAGCGCAAAACCAGAAAAGAATCGACCACCTTGCACGCACAGAATCAAAATTGGTCTCGCGGCTCAACAAGATTGAAGCTCAACAACTCAAAGTAATTCGGAAACTAGAAGCAGATCAACGCAAAGCCGCAGACCGTGATGAGAAAACGCGGTCAAAGTCTGAGGTTGATAGTCTAAAAAAGGAGGTTTCTAGTCTTCGTAAGGAAGTGCAGGAACTACGTGGTGAAAGGACCAAATGGCTTGATATTGTGGGGAGATTACAGAAGGAGAATACGGAGCTGATTGCGCAGATGGAGAAGAATAGTCAAGGTGGGAGGGGTACAAAGGATGCCGTGTAATGACGAGGCTGTGTATAGTGTGACTAACGCAGGTTTCTGACATCGAGCGGCGCATTGGCGTTGTTGTATATGTTCATGATGTAAAGTACACAGTTACAGATTTGCGGTTTAATTGATCATGCATAGAGTATGTTGTGTACTATTTTGGACGACAATATTGACTGCTAGTATATGAGCTGATTGACTTGTCCCCGTACTCATGAGATTCTGTACAAATCTAATAGCAGCTTGAATTTGCTAGACAAGTGTAAAGATCTGCTTCTGCGGCACTTGTTGCTTTGAATGCCAGTGTCCTCACCAGTATCCCGGTTTATTTGATGGGGAAAGTCGTTGGCTGCGCCCTCGTTCCCAGATAACAGTTTAGAGAACGCAAGGATAGACGTACGCGGCTTCAATGTTTGTCTTGGTTTGCGTCTGTTCGCGCGCTTGTTCGCGCGGCGAGTTCGACAGTATCCGTTCTCATTCCTTCATCATCATATAAAAGCCGGCTTTTGCCATCATTTCGCGTTCGATGTAGTAAACCGACCGGATATCCTAATCTTGTACCTATTCCGCAAAGCAAGATTAGCACGATGACCAAATTCAATCGCCAACAGATGTCAAAAGGCCGTACCTCGGGCGGATTCCCTGCCCCCCTAATCATCTTTTCGATCATCATCGTGCGCACTTTCTCCTTGGACTCGCCCATTCCAATCGCCATATATCCTAGAAGAGGAGGATGACCAATGTATGAAGCGTAGCTGTCGCGGACGATGTTGGAGGTCCATTCGTATTTGGTAGTGTCGGCGTGCCCAGTACCGACGTAGCGTGTTTGAAGTGCTTCGAGGTTTTGGAGGGTGCGTAGTTTGTCTGCCATGTTGATTTATTCTGGTTTAGGATGGATCTTGTTAAGGATATGACAGAACTGTAGGGGAAGAGCTGGAGAAGAAGGAAGTCTTTCTTGATGACCCACTTCAAATCGAACAAGTATGCGCTAGTACATAACAGGAATAGTCACTTAATTGTACCACCAAATCCTCAGCGACAGTGATATATATCTTCACAGCTTGTATATAACCCAGAATCTCGTCTGAATGATCGATATTCAACAGCCGTGGCGTGAGAATTTCCATGACTGACTGTATATTGTCCTCAGCATCGTGATGGACAGGGAGCAAACAATCCCCCTCCCAACTCGGATTGCTGCACTTGTCCATGCACATTTTGACTCTTTACCCGCACGTTATAAGCCACGGACTCGTGACGATGGCTCTAGAGAATGGATTCCTATGAGTGGGTTCGTGATTTCTCAAGGTGCGTTATGATATCTGTTCAATATACTGCAATCTTTCATTGAGTTATGGAGATCTTGAGTTGCACCTTTTCAGGTACGCCAGCTACTAACCGAGTACAAGGACAAGATACTCCTTCAGAAACTTTGACTTGTGTAGCAATTGCGTATGTCGCCAGCGCCTTTTTTTTTTTTTTTCATCGAGTATTGATTCATCTACAGAACTGGGGCAAGGTGTCTCTCCGCATCTCAACTTCCTGAGTGCCGTGGCATGGTGCTTCATGATTGCCATGCCGAAGTGTTAGCTGTTCGGGCTCTGAACTATTGGCTCATTAATGAATGCTCTGCAGTCATCCAGCGGGAACAGCAGTATCTGGAGTCAGGATCTAGTCAGATTAATGAAAAGACGCCCTTCGTTAGAAGACGAGTGACTACAGGATCACATGACATGAGAACTCCCTTTGAAATACACCCCGATGTCGAAATCTACATGTACTCTACATGTGCTCCATGCGGTGATTGCAGCATGGAACTTTGCATGGCCGAGCAAGAGGACGCAACACCCTGGGCTGTCCTACCAGCAGCTGACGTTAAGGAAGACCAACAAATTCTTCTTGATGGCAGGGCTCATTTTTCAATTCTCGGTGTCGTTCGTCGGAAACCAAGTCGAGCAGATGCGGAACCTACCATCAGCAAATCATGTACGGACAAGTTAGCTCTTCGACAAGTGACCTCGATTCTTTCATATCCCGCCAGTGTCCTTATTGCGCCCACAAGGAGCGCTTATATCACTGCACTGGTGCTCCCAGAAGAGGAGATATCTCAGATTGGATGCGAGAGGGCGTTTGGAGGCGGCCCGACAGGCCGGATGAGAGCGCTCGTCGGCCAGACATTTTCGGCGCCGAACGCAGATGTTGAATATCACTTTCGGCCTTTTGAAGTACTATCAGTCTCAATGGATATTGTGAAACCCATGTGGTCATTTGGGAGATACAGATCAGACGTCGCAAGAAGGGCCGTTAAGCCCAGCAATATATCCGCTATATGGATCGCATCAGCCTCAACGCTCAAACCGTATCAAGTCAATGATATGTCACACACTGAATACACACCACGGATAAACCCAGAGTCAACTGCGGTTGTTGAATGCATCATTGGCGGTGCGAAACAGGGCAGTAAGTTAAAATCAATATCTCTACGGGGAGCATCCGTTCTTTCTCGAGTCAAGATGTGGAGTTTAGTGCACGAAATCTGCACGGAATTAAGAGGCGAAGACCTGCGGTGGCAAGCTATTCTTGAGTCAGAGGACTATAGTGACTTCAAGAACAAAAGAATTGAGGGACTACCTTGGCTAATAGCTAGGTCATTGGCCGCAAAAGAGGCAAAGCATGTGCTCAAGCCATGGCTTCCCAATCGCGGAGACGAAAAATGGTGTAGAGAAGATATATTAGCCCTCGCACAAGAAAATAAAAAGAGAAAATATGAATAAATCAGAGATACTCCAGACAATCGAGCAATAATACGATGGGAATGGCCGATATGAGGTCGCTGCCTCAGGCACCAAATATTTTTGCGGAGATTGTGACGGGAGGTCCAGAAAATAATTCTCTTACTACAACCATCGTCCTTTCTCTGTCAAGCCATGCGCCAACCTTTCGTTTGATTTCTTTTCATCTGATTTATTAATGTTCGGCAGGTCGTCAAAATATGCAGTCTTCTCAATACGACCCTACATAGCACCTCTACCCAAAAGGCAGCTTGTAGGGCTGTCGAGCCGGTACTCAAACTTTTCTTCTATCGCGGACAATGAAAGCTCCCCCAATCAGCCAGACGACGACCATAAGAGTCCATCTGCTGCCGATTACGAAGATGAAGATCCGCATATTGAGAGATATCGAAATCACAACTCCGTACGGACGCAGAAGCTCGATGTCGACGCGCTTGGAAAACCCGGTCAGATCCTTGTTGTTCCGCTGAGAAATCGGAGACGACGAACAATCGAGCAGCAAAATGATCAAAAGTCGGATGATTCCCCGAAGAGAGTCGTCTCTCCTGTCTCCGCGGAGTTATTCGGTATTATCAACAAAGGAAATGACAACAACGAGTACGTCGCTTACCTCGACGAAATTCGCGCATCGTATTCGCCGGGTGATACTGTTTCGAGAGAAGAATTCATTGAACTTCAAGCCAAGATTGAAGAGGGATTTACGTTAAGCCAGCTATCAAAATATTATGACAGCTTCCCCCAACAATCTACACCATTACCGACAAAAGAAGTTATAGACTTCAATCCAAACGACAATGAAGTGAACAATGACGACGAGCAGTGGCAGGCCACTGCGACTCGTGAGTCATCAGAGGACAATGGTTTATCGAGCGAAGAGGTCTCAGAGTTTCAGAAAACCAAGAAGGCAAAAAAACTTAGAAAGGACATACTGACAGAGCGCATTATTCGAGACTGCTGGCAGCTTGAAGTACATGACGAGATAGGCAGTCTGAAAGTGAATATCCCGTCACAAGTCATATCTGTCATCTTATCATCGCAACAATATTCTTTGGAGGAGCTGGCGCATTCTCACAATACAAAGATAGAACCGTTCGTCTCGCTGAATTTTATACGTGTCTCCGGAAATCGCAGTGCCTGCGAATCGGTTCGGGAGATTGTCAAGGCATACGGTACAAAAATACACACCAAATCATTTGAGCAGCCCCTGTTGAGTGATAAATCGTGGTTGGTTGACGGCAAAGCGGCGAAGAGCGGGTTTTTGGACTCAATAGCACGGACTTTGGGCATATACATAAACGATCCGGGTCGAAGTTCAACTGCCTCGGCGGCATATACTGCAAACCACGGGGCTTTTGTTCGAATGAAACGCGATCTGGAACTCGCAAACTCTTCACAGTCTGCAAATGAGCAGATCTCTTTCTGTGCCGACGTGCCGTCCAGCGCCAGTGGTTTCATGGCCCCAATATCAAAGAAGCGTAGAGAAGCCATGGGCCTTTTAGAAAGAGGAAAGCCATGGTCGAGGTGGGCTATACCGACATCACTTCAAGATTATAACGGGGAGTCATTGCCACCCTTATTTAGCCAACATAAACCTACTTTCTCGTCTGAGATACTCCAGGTACTGAGAGAAAAATCGAGGGAAAACGGCCAACAAGGTCTCGAGGAGAAAATATCAGCAACTATCGGACAATGCCTCTTTCGAGCCTCCGATGTCATGGATAGTGTGACGAGAATAAACGCTACTCAGCTGGGAGAACATTCCTTCCCGCGTTTTTTCCACAAATGGCTTCATCCCAAGGGCGAGTCTCTGGTGAAAACCCGTCGAATATTTCCAGGCGATAGAACGCAGACTAGACTTCATCGATTCAGAATGACTCCGTGCGAGCCAAACGATAACAAACTACCTGTTCTCGAAGTCGAAATTTCTGTTCCCTGGATCACCGCCCCGGAAGCCAAGTTTCCATTCGCCGGGCCTGAACTCTTGAGTGTTAAAGCCATTGTGGAAGAAACTAGCATAGATTACCTTCTACCCGAGATCAACTACGACATTCGTTTCACACGAACACTTACCCAAGAGATATACGGAGTGAATGGGACTGAGCAGCCCGAAGCCTTACGGACCGCACTTCTATCTTCTTTGAACGAGGTGCTCAGTGATTCGAAGCAACCGTTCCCTCCCAGTTGTCAGGTGCCGGTTTCGGGCAAACTGTTGCACGACATCCTGCCTGATCAGAACCTTTCCGCGAGTCCCAAAACCATTGAAGGAAAATATTGGTTTCCTGGCGTACAGAAAGCCCTAGGAACCATGGTACGCACATACGAATATTTCGGGGAAAGGCTCTGCTACAGTCCCAATTTCAAGCGGTCTTTAGACTCGAGAAGTGACCAGCTCAATCTTGAGATGTTTGTCAACGCCACGCCTTCGTACTATTCGCCTTCGTACTATACGCAATTACAGGGGCGCAAGAATGTCGACGAAACACTTGATCCTGCAAGTGACACTCTGGTGCAAGAATTTGGCGCGTTTTACATGACAGCTTGTAGGCTGGCGCTAGAATTGACCCAACACAATTCGCGGAAAAGTCGTTTTAATAAGTACAAACTCTATTGAGCCTTTGGCTTTGAGCAGTGTATTAAATTATAGTGTTTGGTTCTTCTGTATATAATTTATATTATAACCTTCGTTAACATTTCATTCTCTCCGTGCGACTTTGTAGTTTGAGCCCAGCTTCAATCTCTTCATCACTTCCAGTCTCCCTCTTCACACCCTTGAAACGACACTCACAGCCAGCTTCTCCAACAACATCATTCCCACTCTCAGTTCTCCCAAAACCCAGCCCAACATCACTATCATTCTGCTACTCAACATCAACAACCCTATCCTCCAACATCGTCCCAAAATTCTCCACACTAACAACCTTATCATACAACCTGCTGCTGACAGTCCATAACCTGATCCAGCCGATCCTCAACCTCGCCAAATCTGCGCTGCACATCGAGCTGTTGCATTGCCTCCATGAATTGCGTGAATGTGGAGATGTGTTGCTGGAATTGTTTGAGGGTTTCTTGGTGGGCGTGCTGTTCTTGGAGGAGGCGTTGGTGCCAGTGTGCGGTATTGAGGATTTGGCGAGCTTCTAGGTTTTGGAGGCGTTGCTCTAGGGCTCTGATTTGGTCGGTCGGTGATTATCTTAGTGGTGGTGGTGCTGGTTTTTTGTAAATTGGGTTTGGTTTTGTGATACGCTGGCTTGCTGCATCCTCGTAGCATTGTGCGTATAAATGGTAGCTGGCCTGATGCCCGCAGTCGCAGTATACGCCTGGTACAGTCTGCTTTTGTCGGTAGGAATCGCAGCTACACCGTTGATCTGTCAATGATTGATGGAGCTTTATGAACATACATCTTCCTGTTGGTAGGCCGTCTTTGGTGAGTAGTAGAGGAACCGACAATACTTTTATTTCTTCATCTTGCAGTGGCTGTTTCGTTTCTGTTGAAACACATGTTGCTGACGCCATTGATATGCTCTCTCGCAGACTGATGTGTCAAAGCCCTAATCATTGTTGTTTCCGCTTATGGAAAGTATTGGAATTGCCGGTTTGGGTAATGTGGCTTCCGAATCCAGAACGATAGATAGGCTCTGAGGTGTCAACCTATGTGGATATTGGCTCGATATTTATAAGACCCAGCAAGCTGGAATTTAAAGTGGTTCCAATGACTGGTGTTGACAGAGGGTGGGATGGCATGCCAGCGCTTTTAATCTTGCATGGGATAGATTTCGCCTGTACACCATCCAGGGAGGTATTCAAGTTTGAACCGCCCGTCTGACTTCGATCTACGTCAACGGATTTTATTTCGAGTGGATACACTAATGGTATTACAGAAAAATGTTAAATACGGGGTATTGTGGCTTGAAACCATCCAAGAGCAGATCAGGAGGTTGTGATACATGAATCGAAGAGCCCTCAAGCTCATCCTGAACAGTGCAAGCATCGCCGCAACCTGTCAATTAGAGGACTCTTATCAACCTCGTCCGGACGTTCGGAAAGACACATAATATGTAAATCTCATCGAGATCGTACTAGACTAATGTAAACGAGGCGGTAGACTCGTCAATTTCCCCGAACTCTCCACGGATGTGAAAGAACGATCTCCGCATCTCCCACACCATATGTCCGCGGCAGGAAAAGGAATAAACATGATACGTATTACGCTATAGATCATCAAGTACGTATATTAAGAAACCTCTGGGAGACGAAGCGCCAAGAAAAAAAAAAAAAAAAAAAAAAAAAAAAAAGAGAAGAAAGGAAAGTGCTCAGGGCTATTTCCGACCCTCAACCATAATGATGTGATACCCAAACCCGGTTTTGACTTCAGCATATTTCGGATTTGCCGTTGTGCTAGGCTCCAGGTCGTATGCCACTTTCTCGAAGTCGCCGTGTAGACTTCCGCGTACTTTCCAACCTAGAGAGCCACCTGCAAGACAACCCCCAATGAAGGATTGGAGATTAGCCAGCGGTTTTTGAAAGATCGATTACTTGTGGTTGGGAATGACAGACCTTGCCGGGCTTTGTCCTCTGAGAATTCTCGGGCGACCTCGTCAAATTTGGCGCCGTTGCGAAGTTTTTCTAGGGCTTCCTCTTTCTTGGAGTGTTTCTCACACTATATCAAGTAGTCGGATGCCATCGATTAGTTGCAAGACCGGTTTACATCATGTTCATTATTTGATATCAATGGAGGCGTGGGGGGCGTGAAAACCACAGCCCACCTCCCAAGATGATATGCAACAAAACTGAAATGGTAACAAGGGCCACGAATAGAAAAAAGTATACATACCAAGATGTGTCGAACATTGATTGAGTTGGCAGCCTTCAAGCCCTTGCCTTTGCCCTTATCGTCGCCATCTGCGGTGTCTTTTGATTCCTTTCCCTTGCCTTTGCCCCCTTTGGTATCTTTCTTGGGGCCCATGGAGTCAGATTGTTCCGAGATTATTGTGTGTCTTATCTGTACCTGATCAGAGACAGAATGAAGGTAAAGTGGACTGAAATGAAGGTGATATGAAGTACTTTGCACACCCATCGAAGGAAGGAACGGAAATTGTACGGAAGCAAATTGTGGGGTTCTATTTCTGCCTTAAGGCAGCACATATCATCATTTGACCTGCTTGTTTTAAGAGTCCATCTTTCATCCGCAACTAGATACACACAGTCAGTAGTTGCAAATTCGACATAGACACCGGAAACAAATGTCCGTTCTTGATACAGCACGTATCACTAGCCTACCTGGAAATGCATACTACATACCTAACTTTATCACAGTCGAAGAAGAGGAGCGGATTTTGCACAAGGTAATCACCAGACCTGATACTGAAGCGTATTTGGTTTACTATTAGGGTTCAAGCTAACAAGTATAGATAAACTCGGTCCCCATCCCAAGATGGACCCAACTCTCTCATCGACGACTTCAAACTTGGCCAGCTGCGCTGACCAAGTCAGATACTCTCCTAGCAGCGCCGTTACCTGACTGGCTACATGATCCTATCATCAATCCCAAATTTGAAGAGCTTGGCTGTTTTTCAGATGCACCTCACAAAGCTCCGAATCATGTACTAATCAACGAATATTGTCCTGGCCAAGGGATCATGCCGCATGAAGACGGGCCGGCATACTTCCCGCTGGTGGCGACGGTTAGCCTGGCGGCTCCCATAGTACTGGATCTTTACGAGAAGAAAGTAGAGACAGACATGGTTGTTGCAGATGAAGGAAATACAGGACCTAAATATCGGATTTTGCAAGAACCGCGGAGTTTGTTGATCACGACGGACAGTCTTTATATTCAGTACCTGCACGGCATTGCAAATACTCAGAGGGATGAGAATCTGACGCCAGATTCCATATGCAACTGGAGCGTACTTGGAGACCAGCAGGCGTACACGACTGGAACTTACGAGAGGCAGACCAGAGTCAGTCTCACCTACCGCGATGTGCCTAAGGTCGCGAAATTAGGGAACTCGATCAAGTTTTTGAATCGGAAATGATGACGATACCCTTATGGAACGATAATTTGCTCTAGTTCCATTTCAGAATACGCCGGGTACTATCCTCCACTTCCCACGAACACTATGTTCACCGAACTTCGCTCTGTACCATTTCTCCGTATTGTACGCTGTGGCGCTTAGATTTACTGCGACAAACAACAAGCCGCACAGTACAGACTTATTGATCAATTCCCCGCGCGGTGCTGCGAGAAGAGCAAGAGAGAGATATATGGCGCATTCCGCTGTGTAGTGAGGGCAGAGGACCCATTGAAATAATGGATGTTTTGGGACGATGTAGTCTTTCAGCGACGAGAGATAATGATGGCAATCATGCTGGATGCCAGACGCCATCAGGAAGATCGGAAGGCACAACAGCGTCCTTAGCGAGGGAACTTGGGAAAGTCGCAGATCCTGAATAGTGAGCGTGGTGGAGAGTACAGATCCTACAGTGTATTCAGTATGCATATCAACACCAATCATCCAAGCAATACGCACCCGACCCTTCCACCCACACAGCTGTAGTGATACCGGTGTAAAAGCATAGACCCAATAGCCAATGAACAACCCACATCCGAGACGAAGAAGGTTTCGCAAGCGCAAAGCTCTCATACAACCTCCTACCGCCTTGAATGAACATTAAGGTTGTACACAGGATGACCTGGTGTATGGTCATTGAGTTTTGCAGATGGTCGTCGCTCATGTTGGACACCACAAACTGAAACGCTGGGCCTTTGGTAAGAAGCTGATTGATCCAGAATGCGGAGGACAGGAAAGACAGGACGTAGTAATGCGTGAAGTATTGGTGTGGTACCTGCCACATTGCCAGTGCATCCATTACTTGCGAAACGAATCCGGCATTGCGTAACGGCGATGATGAGGAGGGAGAGGAGGATGGTTTGTTACTGTCTTTCGGGTCGGTCGAGTTCGCATTGTTTCGATCGCTTGTGCGAGCACCGTAATTGACGAATCGGTGATTGAATAATGGTACAGAGAAGAATGTAATTGTCTACTGAACGTCCAAAAATCAATAATCTGCAAGGTAGCGGAACCGAATAGAGTGTTTTATGGGATTCTGCGCACTGTACATGCGGCGAAGATAAAACATAGACGAATCAGATCCACAACGTCCATTCCCCAGAATAACCTCTGGACAATTGAGGTGTCGCTTGACGGCATGTCGGCTCTGGGACGCGCATATGTCTTCTCCGTCTTGTATGAAGTAGTAGTTGATGGTGGTATGGGAACGGAAGCGGCTTGAAGGAGACTGACTCAATGGCAGATAGTAGCACTGTGTCCGTATTGCAAAGAATGGTAATTACACAGGAGGTACGATGATGGTTGGTTTACCATTAGTTTTCCTAGAGAGCGGCTGCTCAAAGAACTAGTGCACCGTATTTGAGTCGTAACGTATATTTGACAGCCGCAGTGGATTCTGAGCTGAGATTAGCCGCCACCGGCAGCTTGGCTCCGCGATGATTCGTTGTCTTCCTCACAATACACAGAAGTGAATTCTTGCTTTTGACTGATACTTTTGACTCATACCACGTCACGCGCGTTTCGATTCTATTGTTGGGATTTTTTGGTGTTACTGACATGACCATTGGCATTAGCATGAGCGATAGCTGGATCCCCAGCTGTGCAGCGCTCTCTAGCGGTCACATTGGGCGTGCCAGGTGGAGGTTGGCAAGTTGCAGGACGAAAGCGGCAGCAGGGATCGACAGAGAACCACAAATGGCTGCGACTCTTGCGAGCCTTAGGCTGTCTGCCTGACTGCAGAGCGGTGAGGCCACCCCCTATCGTCATGCAAGCACGTACTATGAAGGAGGGCAGCGACGCAGAGACTTCATCCTTGAAAGAATATTAAGCTGTGTTATTCAGCTTGCAACGATAACTAAATTAGTTAACGCGACAATTCTAATCAGGAGACGATCGTCAACTTTGAGAGGCGCGACTGTGTGTTTAGCTCAACTCGATCCAGACTACGTAGTATAGCGAAACTAAGGTCGTATTGGCCACTTCTCAGGCACCGGTGGCGGCACACTTGGTGACCAAAGAGAATACTAGAGTATACTTCGTTGGTATTGTTCTTAGATAGCATCGTTCAGTGTGGGATGTGCTGTACTAGTGATTTTTCATGAGAAGCTGAGAACAATCCTAAGAAGTATACGTTGGTCCAGAGGCAGAGAAGACACGACACGTTATCAACAGCAGAAAGATCAGCCAATCGCGCGCTCCAGAGGGCTGGCCAGTCAGCGTTCCGCTTGGCTCTGCCACTAAACCTGAAATAGCTAAAGCGCTTGCTGCTGGTTCGCTCTTTCCCAGCTTCAACCACCCACCCTTGCCCAAATGCGATCTTGGACTCCACCAACTCACGTTTCTCTCTTTCTGTCTCTGTCTCTCTTTCTCTCTACCTTCCTTCCTCGCCTGCTCCCGTCAACTTCTCTTCCTTGCCCTCCCTAATCCTCGCTTTTCGCTCTCTATCTCATCTCGACTCCCCCTCAACACTTACTTCACCATCTCTCGTATCCCACTATTCAACATCCTCAATACCGATTATTTCCACACACAACATCCACGCGACAACTACCTACTACCCCGTGTTGCCACCCGCTCCTCTAGCGCATCGGTTCTCTTTGTCTACCCTCGATCCGAGCTTACCGCTTGTGACTTGAGTCTCGATAATTCTACACTGCTGCCGGTCGACCCGCGATTTCGGTAGTAGTATTCACCCCCGATCGAGTTGTACTTGGACAATCGCCGCCACGGCAGCCCAGCATGACGAGCAAATTTCAACAGAGACTGGTTCAAACGCTATGAGTGATGCAGACGTCCCTCCGTCGTTGTCGCTAGATCCTATCAGTACTGATGGCCCCGGCGTGGGACACAAGGACAATGTAGCACTGAAGTCTTCGCCATCTCCTCATGGACCGGGCGAGAATCAACCAGTTCCTCAAGATAATGCCACCGCGGATCGAGAAGAAGAAAACGCCAAGGCAGACTCTGAAGCAGAGACTATCATTCAGTCTGGTCGAGAATCTCTTTCCCCAGAGAAGAGAAGAAAGCATATACAACATGCTGCTCACGTACACGCCGACAAGGGGCGCAATGGAGAGGGTATGGCCGATGGAGACTTGTCCCCAAATTCGAGAAAACGCAAGCGTGTTGAGGATGATGTGCCAACCAATATACAAGAAGCCGCACCGGCGACGAAATCTCGCTCTCGGGCGTCGTCTTTGTCTTCTGTCGTGAAAAAAGAAGGGGCAGAAGCCGTCGCGCCTGTCAAGGCTCGTCGAGACTCAATTCGTTCTACCTCCGACGATCGTCAGACTCCTGACGCCTATCCTCGTTCTCGGAAGCGCAGTCCTAGTGGAAGTGCAATCGAAGCCGATTTTACCGATAATGATTCGCATGTTCAGGAACGTCGGCGCCGGAGCTCCATCAAAGAGCGCGAAAGGCGAGAAAAGACTCATCCAGCGACAAATTCGACAGCTTCGCTGTCAAAACACCGTTCCGTTTCACCATATCGCTCTCACAAACGAGTATCATCAGGTCCGCATCAAGGATCAGGCGAGATTACACAACGAAAACGAAACATTCCAACGCCCTTGACTAATAGTCACCGCCGTCAAAGTTCTGAGGATCGCTTGTCGGTGTCATCGTCTGCTAGCGCTTCTCCGATGCCGTCAGCGCGGTCTCGAAGACTCACATCTGAAGGCGTCCATGCTTCTTCGACCAAGCCTTCAAACCAGAAAAAGCAACGGGATCAGAACGGACGCACACGCCTTGCAAGAGCTTGCGCCGCTCAGGAGTACGACGTTGCGGTAGCCCGACACACTGAGCGGCCAGAGGATCTGAATGTGGCTGACAACGCCGGAAATACTCCGCTCCAAATTGCTTCTTTGGAGGGCTGCGCACCAATTGTCAAATTTTTACTAGATGCAGGATGCGAGATTGACACGAGAAATATCGATAAGGACACTCCTCTTATAGATGCTGTGGAAAATGGTCATTTGGAAGTCATCAAACTTCTGCTTGACGCAGGCGCAAACCCCCGATTGGGCAATGCTGAAGGCGACGAGCCGTACGATCTAGTACCTTCTGATACGGAGGATTACGACGAGATTCGGAGGATCATATCTCATGCCAAGGCACACCCGCCACGGAAACGACGTTCTGAAGACCATGGACCTCCGTCCGCCAAGGGATCCGTCCCTCGTGCCACGTCAGGTGCCAGTCCGAGAGATTCGCCTCCGGCACACTTGACGATGAGTCCGCCGCCAGGTTCGAGTGCTTTCAGCAGACGAAAGACAGTCAGAAGCGAGGCAACGCGCAATGACCTTTTATGGACAAAGGCGACGCCGGAGAATCTCTGTAATTTTGCTGCGAAGGGTGATATGGCTGGTGTAGCCAATATCCTGAATGTGATTCAGAAGGCTGATACAGAATCTTTGATTGCAGCTGCTAAAGGCGGACATGAAGATGTCATGTCTTTGCTTTTAGGAATGGGCGATGCAGATGCAGATCCTGAGCCTATCCAGAATCCGAATTGTCGGCCTGGTTTCAACACGCCCATGCTGGCCGCAATCGGTCGAGGCAATCTGGCTATTATACGTCTGTTACTGGAATACCCTGGCTTCAATCCGGCGCGACGATTATACCGCGGTAAAACCTACTACGAACTTGCAGAAGAACGTCAGGGCGATGGCTGGGAGGAAGAAGTGGACTTGTTGAAGAGAGCATATGATAAGTTTAAAGGGATGAAAAAAGCACGAAAGGCCGAGGCCAAATCTCCCAAACGCCCACGAGAACAAGAGAAGAATCCCAAAAAGGCGGTGAGGCGATCTTCTTCTTCTCCCGTCAGCACTCTTCGCAAGCCTGTTCGCAGTCCGACATCATCTCGCTCAGTAGATGTTGTTGGCAAGGAGAAGATTAGAAAGCGGGATCCGTCTTTGCAGAGTAAGGAGAGACGTATCGCCACGTCTCTCCACAAAGCAGCTGCCCAAGACGATGCTCTCAGCGAGCATTCTGTTGAGCACGAAACCGCCAAGTCAAAGAAATCTCTTGTACAAAGACGGCAAAGCGATGCGTCCTCAGTCAACCGTAGCGATGATGTCCCAAAACGCCGGAGATTGATCGCTGGTCGACCTCCAGATCGTGACCGACGTAGGCTCAGTCTCATGTCAACTGATTCTGTTTCTTCACGTGAAGAGCTAACCAAGTCACATCCTCGTGCGTTGAAGGACGCAAGAGATATGAAGGATACCTTGGAAGTCCCAGTCAAATTGAAACGGCCGCGCAACAGTGTCTCGCCCGAACGGTCGCGCTCACGAGGCTCGGAGCGTGGCAGAGAATCCGAAGAGATCTCACAGAAGAAGAAACGTCGGTTACAGCACGAAGAAAACTCCCGTAAATTGCTCAATGGGATTCACAAGAAAAGTGATGATACCTCAGAGCCTACCAAGGTCCCTGCCAGTAAAAAAGACAACCCTGAAACGGGTAGGATTTTCAAAGACGCTATTCCAGAAAAACGCGCACGTACAACTGAAGTCTCAGTTCCAGTGAAGCAGGAGCACAAGAAGCAAGACACCCAAGAGCTCGAACGCATACCAATGGATGAGGGTGCTAGCAAGGAAGTAGAGGCTTCTGCTGCCAGGAGAAAGGAAGAACAGCAACAGAAAGAACGTGATGCCCGCAAAGCCCAAGAAGATGAAGAAAAGAAGGCCGCTGAGCAACTGGTAAAGGAACGCATCGCCAAAGAGGAAGAGGCGGCTCGTAAAGCAGAAGAGCAAGCGCGTCTTTCCCGTGAACAGGGCGAGGAGGAGGAGCGCAAGCGTAGAGAACTAGAACAACGGCGCGTCAAACAACAAGAGGAAGAACGACAACGCAGGGCCGAGCAAGAGCGACTGCGTATTGCCAAGCTCCGCAGGGAACATGAGGAACAAGAGCAGCGACGGCGCGATGCACTTCCCAACCGACTCCGAATTTCTGCAAATCTTGTGGGAGCCAATGATCCTCGAGCTAAAAGCCATTCCTGGTTGAAACAGTTTATGCCCGTGGTCACTGCACGAACCGCACAGCTAGACTCTTCTTGCGTACCAGAAGTTGCAGAGGAGGTATGGGTTCCCAATTTCTTAGTGGCGCCTCTTCTTGCTACAAACGACTTGCAATTGTCTCAGTATGCTAGTTGGGAGAAACGGCCGGCTACTTACACGCAACGTTTGAACTTGTGGCGTGTGACGCGGCGCATCTTGGTTGAGGGGGATGATATGGAGGTGCCTTGCTCGTCTTTCGGAGAAGTCATTCAACGAGATGGCGAAACGCGGCCCAAATATTTCAATATGGAACACGTCTTTTGGGTTAAGTTGTCCGACTTCATGGATCTAGTTCCTCATATTCCTCACCTCAATGGCCTTGATATTGACTTCCTGAAGATGCATATTGATCAAGAGCCATCGTCACATGGCGATTTCTCCAGTCCACTGGATGGACCCAAAGTGAATGGCAATGGGTATTACCCTGACCATCACGAAGCAGCAGCTACTGTGAATGGATTGACGAATGGGTTCGGACACACACGTCCAAGTACATATGTTTGATTCCTGCTATTAGGCGAGTTTCTTGTTGAAGCAATTATTTTTTTACGTTGGGCTGGTATTTTCCTATGTATTACGTGTATGATTATGATACCTCCTTGTTAGCAACGTACATGACAGACTATTGATGGATGTTTTCTCCAAACACTATGAAAGTATTAAGTGTTCCGTGGTGAACTCTGGTAGCGCCTGATTGGCTGAAACTATGACATAATCGATCCCGCAACTGACCGAATTAGGCTAGGGCAAGTCGGCACACATTTAGCGAGCATCAAAAATCGTCGGAAATGCTTCAGACACTGAATTTTTAACGAAAAGTTATTCAATCCACCGCAATTACTCTTTGAGGATAATCCGACATTTAAACAACAACCCACCAGATAATATCATCACAATGGTACGCATTCTTTCCATTCATACTCGACTATTCGATCTTTAGAGAAGAAACATACGTCTAACATTACTTCTCTATAGTCGGACGGAGAAGAGACCATTTCCAACCCCCCCGTCGCCGAGGCCGAGGATGTCGAGGTTCCCGCTGAGTCCAGCGGTGGCCAGATGTCCGTCAACGATGCGCTCAAGGGCGTCCTCAAGATCGCCTTGATCCACGACGGTCTTGCCCGTGGTCTTCGCGAGGCTTCCAAGGCCCTCGACCGTCGCCAGGCGCACATGTGTGTCCTCAACGAGTCTTGCGAGGAGGAGGCTTACAAGAAGCTTGTTGTCGCTCTCTGCTCTGAACACGATATCCCTTTGATCAAGGTCCCTGATGGAAAGGTCCTTGGTGAATGGGTCGGTCTTTGTACGTTTCCCCTCTTCCTCTTGTGAGTCCCTATGGAATATCTTCTAATCTGTTGATCTTAGGCCAGCTCGACCGCGAAGGAAACGCCCGCAAGGTCGTCAACTGCTCTTGCGTCGTCGTCAAGGACTGGGGTGAAGAGTCCCAGGAACGTTCCGTCCTCCTCAACTACTTCCAGACCAGCCAGTAAGCTTTTCGCAAGCGAACTGCAAAAGTTTTGACTCCCGTCATCATCCTCGGCGACTTATGATATAAGGGACTCTTTCTTATCTTATTTGGTGGAGAAATTGGATTGACAACTCGACTTTCGACGATGCTTTCAACTTTTTCTCAGCGGCAAACAGATAGATGGATCCGTTAGTGTCATTGTTGGCCATATTTGATTAGACATGAGAAATGGAACATGACTAAAACAAAGTTTTATGAAAAATCTTGCTACGCATCGTAAATATTGGTAGAGGTAAGCTTGGGGCATACAACGATTCATACGTGGTTATTCATGGGAAAAGGACAAACAATTCGCTCAGATGAGCTGGATACATTCAAGTAAGATGGTAATATGTACGAAGGTGATGCATATAGGAGGACGGCCATGCTATAGACAGGAATAGAACACGCTATATCAAACTCAAATCCTTCGCGAACATACTTCTTTATCCATGTCATGGAGGATAAGTACAGCAAAATCTTAAAATATGTGCAAGTAAATCGAGTGTTCCGCAAGAGAGGCATCATCGAAACTCAACCGAGGGAAATGACATGGTCGGTTTGTCCGGTTTGAGGGACAGTTGCTGGTATGGTGAACTACCGGGATCGTAGTATAAGCCTTCTATCTCTCCTGTTGCACGATGTAGGGAGATATAGTAGAATCCAGAGATCGTAAGACCCTGGCGAGCATCGGTGGGTGTGATGAAGCAGCGTTCTGAAAGAGATTGTCAGCTTCGTGGATGTTTTTTGAAAAATTAAAAGATTTGCATACCCTTCCAACGCATCAAAATCCAATTCTTGTTCAATTCATCGGTCACCCACTTCTTACTCAGCAAGTTCTTCGTCATTTGGTCCTCGTTCAATCCTCTGAACGGCCGCAGTTCTCTCCAATATGTACAATCGATATCCGCGTCAGCTTGAAAACTTGTCGTCTCTAAACTATGTGCATTCAAATCGATGATTTCGCCTTCCAAAAATGTGACTATATGCGCGTCCCGGGTCGGAGACGTCTTGTCTGGTATATTGTAGGCTTCCATTGTCCCCGTCAAGGTCATTGTCGCATAATCAACGCTGTGGATGGTGACTTTGACGGGCCATAGCTCGTGTTTGCTGTTCGAAGAATGGTGATGATCACTAGGAAAGTGGGATAGAGAGTCTGCCCAGTACCTTCGACCGCTACTCGTCGAAACACTAATGCGATTTGTACTGTCATCTGCTGAGGGTTCTGTAGGCTGTGATACGCGATGGGACAGCATGTCAAACCTGTGCCCTGCAATGCTATTGACGGCTTTTTGAGACCCGGAAAAGACAGTTCCCGGCCGCAGCCACGAGCTCGACGCCGGTGGTTTGATAAAAGAAGTATTGAGTATGAAATCGCTGTCATTGTACGCTCCTTTGAGATGGTCGTATTGGACGACTCCACCCTTGAGAGCAGTCTCGATGCTCTCTGATAACGAGCCGGAGGTGCGGACTCGCTCTAGGTACCTTATCGTTTCCCTCAGCTTGGCACTGGGCGGGTTTTCGCTTAATAAATGTCGATGTGAGTTTAATCTATCCCGGAGATCCCCAGATATGTTCCTCAAGCTCATTCTCAAAGTGCGCGATGAGGACGAGGATGTTGCATTTCTCCTTTCCCGCTCCCGTTCCCGCTCTCGCCCAGGGTCTCCTTCTCGCTCCGTCTCGTTTGTTTCTTGACGAGCGAGTCGCTCTCGGTCCAAAATGTAATTTTGAAGGGTGCGTGCTCGAGAAGCATACCTTGCACCACGCCGCACAGACTGCAACAATGCCTCGGTGAATGTATCGCTATTGTGGTCTGACCAGTGTCGGCTGCTTGGGTCTGTTGCTTCTGCCGGATCGACAGTATATGATGGTAACGCTATCCCAATCGCATCTCGTCTCGCCATTCGAGAGAGAGATGTATTGCGACTGGCTTCGCGGTCCAAGCCTCTTCCCACAGTCCATATACTATCCGGGGCTTCATTCTGGGAAGTATGTTGATAGCCCAGATAATCATTTCCCGGCTCCCCTTCAGAACCAGGAGCCCATCCATAGAGTGATCTTCTACCTGATATTCGCCCCTCTGAACTCAGGTTTGTATTATATACTTCGTGCAAGCGACGACTGGTGGGTAAACGTGGAGTAGCCTCGGCGGATGATGGTAAAAAGCGTCTTTGTTCGTCAATTTCCATGCTCTCAAGATCCACCTCCGGCAATAGCGCCAACCGCCTACGTCTGGTGCGACTTGATGAATCGGGCGGGGAGTGAGGGCGCGTCCGCAGAAAATTCACGTTCTCATGGTTAGCGTCTTCGGCTTCTGTTGGAAGGTTGGTGAGTGTAGCAGCCAGACTGGGGACTGGATCTGATAACATTTGTAATTCGTTGGTAAAGTATCGGTTCGCCAAAGCAGCAGATGGAACTCCGGGTGTTTCCTGCATGGAATGCGACTCAGTCAGTATTTGATTGCCATTGCACGATCAAGTACGAGATAAGCAGAAGTCCGCATTGATAAGAGAACATATCACTCAGCGATCTCTTACCGTTGGAGAACTTGTCGGTGGCATCATGGAGAAGTATCAAGATTGTAGATTCAGGTAAAACATGACGAGTTGGACATAATCTGAGGGAGCAATGATTTTAGATCTATCAAATTTTACCGGGTGGCGATAGACTTGCGGCGATGGCCGTTTCACTTGAATGCTTGTTATACGCGACGAGGGAATATTCACAATTTGCAGGCGGAATGCAAGTCAACGAGGCTGCAACAGATATAACCTCCCGGCTGAAGGCTCTTGAAGTGGTGAGGCTGATTGATGGATCGTGAGTGAGTCGGAGAACGTTCATCTGTAAGGCGGAGGGTTATTCCACTGACGGCATTGCGGGCGCTTTTTGCAGCCAATCATGGTTGCGTGATCTCCGTCCTCTAAGAACCCACCATACTATGTAATACGTAGTCCTTGTCGGATTGTCAAACGGAGAAATAATGAAGTTTTACGAGAATAGAGATCCAAATCTATAAACATGATCTTTGATATACATGTGCCAGCCTCCTGGTTATAGCAAAAGCGGCTCGAGGACGTATTTCTGAGCTCACTTCTTCAATGGAGAACACTGTTCGGCACGCTCTAAACATAAAAGCACCAACTCCCAAAATGCTTGATTGTCCACAGCTCTAGGGATGCTTACACCTTGACCTTCCGTCGGCTTTGCTATCGTACGACCTAGCTGTCCCGTGACTTCAGGAGTGCTTCCGTGTTCCCCGTCAGTCACAACGTGCACAACGAATCGCTCTCCATTTTGGTCATCGAATTTGAGCACTTCCTCCGGATATGCTTGCTCATAATCCGGGTTCAGGTTCGATAAAATCACAGCCACTGCCAATGGGTCGTGTAGTGGTGGGCCTTCCATACCGAATGTTGCGTGATAGGTGTTTGCGAAGAACACCAGCAATTCGTACAGCATCCGACGTAATTCACTCGCCGATGATGCTTGTGATGTGCTAGTTTTGAGAACTCTCTCCTGGATTGGAACTGTCGCAAGTACTTGATGCGTCAAATCCAAGGCTATCAAAGTCGTCTTTGGGCTAAGAATCGGGTTCGACAAGATAGATCGGGACGCTTCTGGGTCACACTAAGAATCTCTTTTAGCGGCGAGACTATCGGCGATAATGCCTACCAAAACATAGAGTTCAAACACTCACGTATATATTGAACTCGGCCCACGGCGTGGTGTTTCCAACTCGAGACTCTTCTCCCGGGAGCCGACTCATAGGCACATCCGTGAATCCTTCTCCAACGGCGCCGCCCATGATACTCAGACCCTTAATATGTCCTGCAACCTCGGGAAAGGTTGCAAATAGCAGGCCAATGTTTGTCAATGTGCCCGTGGCAACGAGCCATGCCGTATTAGGTGGTTGAGCTAGCAGGGCATTACGCATCGCTAGAATTGGATTCGCATCTAGAACAGGAGGCCGACTTGCCTTGGGCAAGAGATCTGTGCCATCAAGACCAGAGTGGCCTATATGAGCAGGTACCTTGTTAGAAGCTGTTACCCAGACCATAATCATGCTAAACACCTACCATGGATATCTGGCGCATGTACTGCAGCTCGACTGAACGGCTTCTTCGAGCCGGGAAAAACTGGGATATCGGGCCGTCCGATAGCTTCTAGGACACTGCACGCATTTGCCGTCGTGTTCGCTAAAGACGAGTTGCCATGGACTGTGGTAATACCAAGAAGATTCAAGGACGGATGGTGGGCTGCAAGAAGAATTGCGAAAACGTCCTACTCATGGTTATCGGTCAGGGCTTGAGATGTAAGTCTTGGAAAGTGTCTGTATTCTTACATCGTGTCCTAAAGCCATGATCAGTTCTCGTTCACATTGACCTAACGGCATGCCACTAACCTGGATCGCAATCAAGCCATAGCGGGATAGTAGATGAGGACATTCCGTATAGGCGGTTTGTAAAATTCGCTCTGTTAATATATTGAATTTACAACCTTAAGATCAGTAGAACACAAAAAACATGCGGCAATAAGTATAATTTTTAGAATTGAAGTTGTACAGAAAAGAGATGATCGCTGGTATCCTCCCACTTGGCGCTGATAGGCCGCTTCCTGCCTCGCGAAGCCACCTTCCTCTTTGGATGTTTTGTCTTTAGCTTCCTTCCGCCGAGCCATCTCGACAACTCTTCCTTCTCCTTCCCCTTCTACTTCTATTTCTACTTCCACCTTTCTTGTGATAGACTATTGATTGCTACTACTCAGTCTGACTGTGGACTGCTCCAGCGATGCAATGACCACGAGCCTGCCCCCGAGAGGTCCCTCTCCGGTCAACCCTGGAGCAACGACGTCACAACCAAAAACCTCCAACGTCTCCTTCGCATCCTCGCAACCCGGTCGGACGAAGTCGCGAACAGAAAATCGAAGGAACACGGCTGATTCGGAGTCCAATGACACATCTGGTGACAGAAGTACCGTCGCGCTAATTCGGCGTGTTCTTTGTCCTGATGTCTCCGCATATGGATCGAGCGCATCCCGACCCTTGCAAGAGCTCCTACCACCCTTGACCAGTTCCAACGATGTAGATTTGCAATTGTACGCTCTGATTGCGGTCATTGTCAAGGAATTTGTCTATTCATGGTATGCAAGGATTACACCAGATCACGTCTTTGTCGACGAAGTCTTGCAACTGATCGCACACTGCACGCGGGCCTTGGAACAAAGACTTCGGCGGGTGGACGTTGGGCAGCTCGTCTTGGATGAAGTTACTGGACTGGCTCACGCTCATATTACCGGTATGCACTACAATATTCCCACTTTTCTTTCCGTCTGAACATAATCTCATACCCGATGGTGTCTCTAGCATACCGAATCGCGACACAGGGCTCCGACTTGGTTGCAGTGAAGCCATCTGCTCGTGAGATATACCACCACCTTAACCCACATCCAGGACTCTCACCAGTGCCAAATGTATCGACACCATCACGATCACCGGAGCAACAGCATAATGAGAATTTGTACCGTCACTTGCTGGCACAAGGCGTGTTGGCGGTGCTATTGCCGACTGAAGATTTGGAAAATGTGTGTTTGAGAACACTTGTCGAAGATGTTCTATCCGATCTGATCTTGGGCAACCAAGTTAGTGGGAGAATATGTGAGGGTTGGTTTATCTGGACCGCAATTAGCAAGGTCATTACTATGGCGAAACAGCGGGATTCTGTGACCACAGTGAGTGTAGGGCAGAGCCTGGATGCTGTAGCGGACTTGAACCGCCTGGAACGATTTGGTCTTCTGTCAGAGGACGGAAACGAAGACAGAAATGCCCAGAAGCATAATCGGTCCACGGCTTCGCTATGGCTATGGAAGATACTATATTCCGTCTACATCGCATATGTTACGATGCGTTTTGTCATCGGTGGATTGCTACATACTGCATTATCCAATCCAGTGGCAAAAACCACAGAGATGTTACAAGCGGCCCCTGTTGCTACGACGGAAGCAACAAATCAGCCAAGTCTATGCCGTCCTGTGCTCAGCTACAGAGCCTTTAGTTTGATATCCCAATCATTGGGGGTACCACAGAGAATGCCATGGCTAAATGGTTCGCTCTCGTTGATTCAGAGTTTGTTTCTGGCAGGTCCTGGCAAGATAGGTGAGACAGGTAGCGTTCTTGATCGGTAAGTAGATATTCTTGGCTTTCTGTTTTCGTTTATCTTCTTTGACTCCTTGTCTCCACTTCGTCACAATATGTATTGGAAAAGACTCTGACCTTCACGCGCGCATTGTGTTCATTTATCATGACTACTATTCTACTTCAAGGTACCAGTACCACTCTAAGATTCTTGAATGTTGGAGCCTCTCATTTCTCTACGAGTTTGTCAAATCGAATGACGGGAAGAGGAAGGTGCCATGGTCAGTCAGCATGTCTCAAAGCTTCATCGAATGGGCTATAGCAGAGTATCGTCGCGGACAGACTTATTTCTCGCATGACCGTGTGAACAGCCACCTCACCAATCTGATTGGAAATTAGCTATCTCGTCAGCATAGCCCAGTTTCGGCTACTCGCATAGCGTCTCGGTCACTTGATCTGCTAAGACTCCCAAATGGGCCAATGCGGTTTCACCGCGACTCATGATTGCAAGGATTTCCACCTATTCCTCGCCCTCCATTTTTCGCCCTACACCCTCGATAAATGACCCTGTGCAATCTTTCAGTGATGAATCTTACGAACAATATACCGACCCATTACAATACAATACGTACTGAAATCATCATGGGTATACACTTACAATACCACCGAACTATTTATTACGTTACATTCTGAGACGTTTAGTATGGTGGGTCGCGGTTCACATACGGCCGCGACTGTTATCATGTCATTACTATTATTTTTCGTTATTATCCTGGCTTTTCAAGTCTTCGGCTCCTGTCGCTGTGGTCCGCAGAGATTGGGCACCATTTCAAAATCGAGTTTCTCACATTCTATCGAGAGAATGTACCCTCATTTTAAACCGCCGTTACTGATACCCAACAGGGTATAGTGTTTCAAACTGTCAGTTACGAGTCAAGACACAGCAACCGGAAGTCGATGCACTGCTCAGTGCTCACGACTAATGCCTGCGGCCTGAGCTGGTTGATCATTGACGGACCGAGGTGCCTGGATCGGCCCTTACCTCCCGTCTGTCAGTGAAGCTTCTGCCCAATGGTAAACCGTGAGCGATCGATTTGAATTTTCTCTTGATCCTGCTACGCCGTAAAATCGGTCTCATCTTGCATGACGTCTGGCACCACCCCGCAAAGCCCATACTTGTTCTCTTTATTCCCGCGGAATCTGATCGCCGATCGCGATTTAGACTTGAAGTTGTCGACTATGGCATTATTGCTTTCATGACCATTGTAAAGATTGTTCACGGGCTGTCCGTGTTCGAGTACCCACCAATGAGACACAGGACGGAGTGGAAGGACAAGAACGCCAATCCGCTACTCATGGCAGCTTACTTTGTCAAACACATGCCAAAACGCTACTATGGACTTAGCACAAGCCTAGCAATTGATTATGCTTGTTCGAGAAAGGCGAATTGCGATTCCAACCATGAACGCCCTGATGCTACTATCCATCAGCAATTTACAACACAAGTCATCTGAATAGTCTAGTTTGATTTGTAATGCGCTCTGGTTGGGACACACCTAGTGGCAACTTGCAGTTGGATACTTCCGAGTACTCACTGATTCATGCCTTACATGCATTTTCGCATCTTTGGTCATGCTACTGAAAAGTCTAGGCCAATTCACAATCGCGCGCGGGTTGATGGAGACATGTTTTTTCCTGTTCGCAGACATGATTCGGCGCTCATCTCGCTAGAGCTGCGGCCTTTTCCTTTCTTTTTCCCCCTTTCTTTGTGCTATGTATTGCTTTTTCTCACACGGTCGGCGTTCATCTCTCTTCCCTATTCGGCCGACTTTCGATACATCGGGATTTTGCATCTGTCTCTTCTTCGCTAACCAATTACTACATTCGATTAGGTACCTACGCGATTTGATAAGCAAATATGTACTGACCCCCACGATTTTGCCGGTTTTGTTATTTACCGTCAGAACTACTCTTTTCCCGTCGAATGCTCGTCCTGGTAGTGTATCAACCAATAACAACAATATTGGTCAACAACCTCCTCGACCCAGTAACGACGTATCTCCTTCCTTTCAGCAACCACAGCAGGGGCAACCTTCGAACGGCACAGGCCACCAGACAGTTAGTGATAATTCTGATATTAAGGATGCATCTACCCCAGCTCCGGGGGACAATACTCCTTCCCCGTCTGAGATTGCTGTTATCAAACGTCAATGCGCCACGGATATATTGTCACTAATTCCGGAGTCTGTCGCTCGAGCCTTTTTCCGTGGCAATGCCGAAAATCAAGTCAATGACTATCCCCCTCATGATAGGAACGAAAGTAGTCATAATGAGACATCACCTTTCACTAGCAAAGGCTCGTCACAGAGCTCGACAGCTGATACGGAAGACCTTCTGGAGACTATAGAAAGTGATTTACTAGACCCATTCTCCGATGCATACTGCAACAAACATCTCATCTATGCCATTGTCGAGTTGGTGTTGATCAAACTGATTCCAGAGTTGTCAGAGCAGAGTGTTAGTAATCTCATGGAAGAGCGTGGGATTGTAAAGTGACTATTGTTTGTTCTTTATAGCGATTCACTAGTAAACTGATTGATAATGAGATGATGATTATGTCGACTGGATATGACAACGTGTACTGAGGGTTATAGATAGTGAACTTCAGAATTGCATTACACACAAGAATAGCCGCCCAGCATCATAAATTACATACAGCATACTTCTGGAGCAAACATATCTCCAAGGCATGAAACGGATATAAAACTATATATAAAAGAGAGAATGAGAAGCGAAAGGAAAACAAAATCCACAAAAAGCCAACCAGGCAAGCTCCCTCGGTGAATATCGAATGATAGTGATTGAAAGAAACTGAACAGTAATCAAAAATCGAATAACAAAGACCAAAGAGCAACGATGAATGCAACAAACCCCCAAGAAGAGGACGGGGAAAAGGTATAAGCTGAAATACCTGTAGATGCGGCGTTTTTGAGCTGCTCTGCTTGTCCTATAGTGTGTGTGGTGGTTGCCCGATATGTTGTAGTAATTCGTTCTAGTCCCCTTGTAAATAGGGCCTCCCTTCTTATGTCAATGTTTCCATAGGCCGAGATAATAATAAAGGGAAAAACACATTTCAATGCGTTCAATCAAGTTCAAATAGAAAGGAAAAAAACTCCGGCAAGAATGGGGGTCGCCCCTCAGGTTTTGATCTTGCCATCCCACCTCTTCTTATATCCGTATTTGCGTCCCTAGCCCTTGTAATGATAATGCCCGTGAAACTAAAATATATCCCGTAGAAAATGAAAAGCAAGAGATGAGGGAAAAAAAAAAAGTGGAAAGGTATCGAGGAGGAAATAAAAAGTGACTATGCATAAGAAATCAAACAGTTGGAACAAGTATAGATTATGTCAAGGAGTGAATACTCCTCTTCTTAGTCATTTGAGGACCATCGGCGTCCTCATCTATGCGATGAAGCCTGCCCGAGATTGATTGGTTGTTGTGTACCAGGTCAAGCTTTTCCATCAATTTGCCCATTGTGACATAGTCCTGCATCTGTAGCCCTAAACCTGAAGGTTGGTTCTGGATATAGTTCATGACCAGCTCTAGGGCACGTCGCGCTTCGTCCTGCGTCGGTGATCCAGGAGAGACTGGACTGCTCACTGTGCTGGATCTAGATTGTGGTACGGGTGGAGGCTGCATCGAGGTACTGATCGATTTCAGGTCTGAGTTGCTTCTGTGATGTTTCATTGAGCTGTTGCTGTCGTCGCCCGTATCGTTCAGGCTTTTCTGTTCCGAGTCATTGTCCAAGGGTGAGTCGACCACTGAAACGGAGAGTGATCCGTTCATGGAGTGCTTTGAGTTTGTGACGTTGTGGTGTTCCCCGTTTCCATTCAGAGACTCAGCGTCTCCTGCAAGTGGGAATGTCTGGCTTCGGGGTCGACTAGCAGCAGAACTGATTGAAGGCAGGCGAGACCGCACGGTTGGAGTGTATGGGCTCTCAGAGACCAAAGGTGATGTCGGACTAGCTACGCCGGCAGACAATGATGGCATTGTGTCGAGGGAAGTTGTGCTCTGCGAGTGGCCATGCTTGACTGGATCTCTGGAGAAATCGAGAAGAGCGCTCTCGCCGAGTTCTTTCTTTAGGGTTTCTTGGCTCATAGAAGGTGAAAGAGGCGACGGCGTCAATCCAGTAGGAGAAATAGGCGATACACCCGTCGATATGAGCGTGCCAGTTGGAGAGTGAATATGAGGCAGGTCTTCTCTATCGCTTGCGATCGTATCTGTAGAATTCTTTCGAGACTTTGATCCTGACAGGTTATTTTTCTGCTTGAATTTCTCCAGCCAACTTGCGGTGAGGATCTTTGATTTCCCATCTGGACTAGCACAGGTTGTAGCGAAGAAATGTGCTTTCTCTTTGATCATAGCGTCCGTCAAAACGAATCCCTGGCGCTGATAGTTTCGAGCCCAGTTAGCAAGAGCCTTTTCGATGTCGGGCACTTTTCCTTTACTTCGTTTGATGGGAGATCGGCTTCCATCATCCATACTCAGGTACTTTTCTTTTTGTCGCAGGACCTTGGATACAGTACTGTAAGACAATCAGCATGAAGGTCCTTTGTAGCTCAAAATAATCCTATTTTACCTCCTCTCTACACCGAATAAAGCTATGATGAAATTAGTAACCTCGTCTTTGTGATTCCATTTGCTGGGCAAGCTAACCTCCTATGTCAGTCTGTTTAGCTGACTTGTTCTCTTCATGGTACAAGCACATCCGACGGCGATCTTCATCCGTCAAGGTCCTACGAGGTGTCGGCGCAGACGGTGCGGGAGTCGTATGTAAAGGCCGGATAGGCACTGGCTGCGGTATAGACAAAGTCGGAGTAGGCGCAGGCGACAGTGAAGTCTCCGGGAATGGTGACTGGGTAGTCAACATACTAGGCCAAGGATGAGCCGGCATGGTCAAGTTGATTGTCGAATATGGCGGAGGAATAGACATGCTGTATGCCGGTTCCAGTGGCATGATAGGTGAAGATCCATAGCTGAATCCATGGAAATCCGGCAATGGTGGGCTGTGATGCGAGCCTCCTGGCGACTCAAATGCGCCTAATTCGATCCATGGAGAACTTCCATAATCACTCTCCTGTCCGTTGGGTGCATCCGTATCCATAGTCGAAAGTACTTCGTCCACAGATACGAAATACACCGGGGAGTTGCCCTTTTCGTCGATGAAGTTTGCGTAAATCACTGCGGAGTAAAAAGGAATTTTCCGAGTTCCAGTCAATAATCGATTTGATCCAGAAGAGCTTTAGAAAGTAGCTAGCAATCTAAGAGAGTCGATTGCTTTAAAAGTGCCGACTAACGGACTGGTATATTGTTCCTCAGACGCACTTTGATATCAGATTATTTGTAACGAGACAATTCATTGTCGAGTTGGAATGTCCGGCCACGAAAAGCACACACACAAACACAATAGCTTATGGTTTCTCCGGAGATGTTTATTGAGGTCAGGTCGAGTATGAGTCGAGTCCAGATCCCGGTCCAGGGAGGTAGGTAATCGAGTGCCTGGGGAGATAATGAATGAGTGAGTGAGTGTATATGTATGTAGATATGTAACTAGGCAGTATGCAGCATATGTATATATATGAGACTGTATATATGTATGCAGGCCAGAGGCTAAGATTAACAAAGCTTTGCCGCGAGCTGCAGGTATTTGGGGAAGAGGGGAAGGAAAATCGGCGGAAAATCAAGCCTTGTTAGGACTGAATCGACTCCTGAGGGGCAACCTTAGGCAATAAGGCGATAAAATACCTACCTGGGTACTCCGTACAGTAGCAGTAATAATGGGATGGCTGCCAATCGGGGCGGGTAGAAACTATTATTTAGCCTTGGGCTGTTGCAGGGAGGGTGGAAAATCAAATAAAATAGGACCCTTGTATTAGTTATTGCAATTTAGGTATATAAGGTATCATGGGAAAATCGGAAGAAAAAGAAAATACATAATAAGTACTATAATCTATCGATTTTATATTACTGCTTGTTTTCCCCCTTCTTCATTGTCTCCCATTCTCCATTGAATTACTACGAGATACCTAGTGAGAAAGAGCAAAGGACGAATAACGTACTGCCTGTCTGCTCAGACGAGAAAGGAATTCACGGCGTAGCTCTCATTTGTTCCGTGCCTAACCAATTGACATTCTCGAAGGGTGAGATCAGTTGTAACTTGGAGTTAACTTCCAAATCCTACCTAATCCATTCATAAGCAGTCAATCACAATTGACAGGTACGTATGGAGCAAGCTAGCTTCCTTTTCAAGCCGATTTATTTAGATAGGTTGATCTAGGGCATGGTTGAAAATCAGGATAGTACGTACAAGTATGTTACCGTCTCCGTATCATAGATGTGTTATTTCACCTGGTAACTGTACATGTAAATAATTACAGCATATTTATAATATCTAAGCAGTCCAGTTTGCTAGCGGTAATTTTCCTACCTTTTTGCTCATTTCGTTTGAGGCGAGAAAGTCGAGTACACTGTCAAATGAAAACGCAAGTACGTAGGTCAAGGGAAATAAAATGGCTGATACGGCACGGTAGTTGGCTGGGGTGAGAAGAAAATACAGTGCGGAGACCTCGAACGATTGGCTCTTTCTGACGGGGCTAATTTGACAGGGGTATTTACTTTCCTTATAGTTACTTCTTTCTATCTAGGGCCAAAAAAGAGAACAGAAAAGTGAGGGCTATTCTACGGAGTACTCTAGTTTGATCTTGCCTTGTCGTTTTTTACCGTTCCGAAACGGCGGTTCTTCTGTTACATACTTACTGGCATACCGTACGGTGTAATATACAAGCGAATGTTACTGTATCTCAATCAATCAGTCTTCTTCTTTTTAATATCCCGCAGAACTATCTACTGTGCCGTACGCCGTTTGTATGGTTGACGACGGTCGAATCAACTAACAGTTTTGGATCCTAACTTTCCATATGGTTAGATACAAATCATGAGCAATCTCCATTTTGGGGACTGGGCTATATCACGAAGCAATCATTAGCAGCTTTCGAACGGAATACGCCATACTGCCCGTCTTCGTCTATCAGCGAGAGGTGAGTCAGATGACGACTGATCTGTAGGGGAAGATACTGTATCATCCTCGATGCTACTACAACATCTTAGTACGGGTGGTCGCGAGTCATTTGAGGCACGAATTGATTTAGATTTCGATGCTCGTCATCCAGTGATTGTTGGCAAAAGCAGCATAACTCAGCACGAAGGTTCGATCAAGGAGAAAACGACACGGACAATTCGAAAGAGTGAAACAGAAAAATGGAGCAGGAGACATCGAGCAGCCTATAATGTACATAGACCCATCATGAGTACTGTGATATGCGGACTTGATGACACTTTTTTGGAAGCTGGCACAGATTTCGGTCGCCTACGCCGAGGCAAGGCATATGAAACGAGACATGCAACTGCCATGCTAATTACATACTACAAACTTTCCACATGTTCCTACTTCAATCTCCAGGAGATACAAAGTTTATGATGTAAGCGAATACTTGGTCGTACACTTTCGGTCCGTCCGAGTCATCCTTCGTTTGCTGAGGCAGGGAAGATCTACATATGTAGGTAGTTAGCAACGAAATCTACTACAAATTAGGGAAATTCTGATCTTCGTTTCATGTCCTTTTTGGCATTATTCATTGATCGTTATATCACGATGCTGGTCTAAGCTACGTAGTTAGCACGGACCAAAGACTTTTTGGGAATCATTTTTAGATCAAATTCAAATAAGTACTGGAATAATCCGTACATGCCATACATACTAACGCGAGAGAATACTTACTAGGTTGCGTAAGCATGTAATAAGAAGCTAGTGACTTGGTATCCATTTTCTCATATTCGATGCATGACTGACACTCAGGTGAGCGAAACTGGCTGCGGGTTCACGAAGCTAATCAGAGCGACCAGGTACTAGAGAAGCGACATCAACCGCCATGCTTTGTAGTGTGCATAGATTGCGTGGGGAACATGTATATATTGTGCCTTCCTGCGACGTCGCCGCAAGCCGCCATGTTGCATGCCCATATCCCAGTTACGGAGGACTAGAATAGTCGCTTGTTATACGCTGCACCTATGCGGAGAGGCATGCGAGAATGCGGACTTATGACAGGGCAATTGCTTGATGCTGTGTAATAACATGCAGTAATTTTCCAATACATAGAAGACTTCCAACGACAGGGAGATTAGGAGAAATACCACAGTACGTATGGACTTTTGATTGAGACCAAAATCTAGTTACTAGCCAACTTTGAGCTAGATATGAAAGAATATAGTACTCCGTGCCATGTAGTTATCCTGCGTAGCATGTAGCTACTCAGGCTATCCTGGATCATAGTTCGTATCCATGACAAATCTACAAGGATAGTATGCAGGGACCAGTGGTATGCAATCTCCAACGTGAGGCCTTTTTTTTTTTTAACCGTCGGCTTTTGGTTTGTCTCTGTGTGCTACGTAAGCTAACCACATATACGCAGAAGAGGGGAAGATATGATCACCAAGCTCAGGATAGTCAGAATACATGAGTAGTTTTGGTATGATTCGATAGTTATCTTCGCTTAAGCTTAATGCTGAATTACGTATTGTGCATGTTTCGTTACGTACGTAGTTGTCTCGCGTTGTATCCTGACCGAATCGTATCAAGACAGTGAATACTTTGCGATGAGCCAATCATATTGCAAAAGTGACGATTTGGTGCCGATAAGAACGTCCGAGGTATGTTTGGGTGGGCATGAAGTAGGTCCGGGCCGCAAACCTTGTTCTGCTTTCTTTGTTACATTTTCTTCATCTTTTCTTAGTATAATCGTATTGTTGACAGATAATAGGAATCAAACAGCAAACACTTGCGAAGGGAACCGGTTCTTGTTCAGTCAAATCACTTTTTTGCCAGTAGTGGCTTGACCAAAATGGAGGAGAAGTGCTGCTCAGGCAATCGGTGAAAGTAGTACCGTTCTCTTCCGTACCCCGAACAACTGACTATTAATAGGACGGCGAGGCTGGCTGGAACATCCAGTAAGGATCTGAGAAGTACTTGACAGCATGATATGTAATACTGTCAAGATACAAAATACATATACACAGTAACATACCATACAGTACGTCGATACGGAATTATAAGATGCAGCCTGATTGGCGAAGATCCGCACGCAGGTCCACAGAGGCTGAGCTAGAGCCTGCGGCATCCGTGGAAACTAAGTACGCTAACAGACTAGCGCCCTTTATGTACCGCAAATCTATGGGGAAAGATGAGATGGTGAGATTTTAGCCAAGCACGATCCTTGAGCGGCGGTTCGTCAAGGCTGAAGCAACGAGGCAGTATGGTCGTACTACTAACGCAGTCTAGCGTCATGGGCCAGACCACGGTGCGGCGAAGAGTCGGCGAAGCAAAAAGTGAAAATCAACAAATGAGAATCTGTTGCGTGATGTATCGATTGCAAGGCTGCGAGCCCTGACTGGCTGGCCACCCTCCTAGAGTCTAGTTTAGCGCCGTAACTCGAGAAAAGAGGGGACTGGGGAGGAGTCGGACAAGGATGCGCAATTAAATGAGGAAAAGGACGGACCAATCCAGCTTGAAGGATGCTACATATTAAATGAAATTTTCTGGCATTTGACTTTCCAAGCCACGGGGCTAGCCCTTGAGGATTTTTGCTTATCCAAAATTTCAAATAAGTGGGGATCTTGATTGATGATTTGAAGGCTCAAACTTGGACTTGGACAAAGCTTCCGACGGAGCGAGCCACTGCCTCTTCGGGCCGCTGTGGATGACATTCGATTGACTGGCCGCATGGTGGACCTGGCTTACTCTCAACCGTCCTAGTCTACTTGCTACTTACGCCGTAGTTGGTACTAGACTAAGTTAGTAAACAGACTCCGTTTACGTACGTACTCCGGAGGCGTATCCTTGATGTACACGGTAGATTCCGGGTGCCTACTACCGAGCTGCAAAGACAACTTGACAACCCTCAACGACCCTGGAGGACGCACCGCGCGAAACATTCCTAATCAGTCACTAGCGATTACTGATTGTTGTTTTTTTTTTTTTTTTTTTCTTAAAAAAAAAAAAAACCATGGAAATGATTCCTAATACTGGCCGATCTGACACGCGGGGACAACGACGCATATCCGTGTTCAAAGGCCGATCTCGGATAGTCTAATATCAACTCATCAGCTCTCGAATCTCCGTCAATTGACCGTTTGCCGCAGTTACCTATGGATATTGGATTGTCTTTTCGACCAGCTAGTCTGTTGCTATTTAAGCTATTGAGATATAGCATGCTTATTATGATTGGCTTTGACCATAAAAGATGAAGTCTTTGAGTGGGGGACAATAATAAGCAATATTACTATGTAGTATGGTCAGTACACATATCTACTCAGCTTAATCAACTAAATCATATTGGTACGTGCGGAGTACTCGTATTTCAATCATCCTTCGTACAGTATATAGACGGACTAAACTAGGCGCAACATCGTCTGAATCCAAACTTTTATACGAGCAATCCTAATCGTTCATTGGTGTAATATTCTTTGAATCAAGTTACCTCGTTGATTGATAGAGCCTCGACTCCTCTACACTAATCCTCTTCAAATATCTACCTGTAAGCGTCAAGTCGAAATGTAGAAGCATAAGCATCAATCCTAGGTTTTCCGGGATGCAGCAATGACCGATCCGGCCCGTCAGACTAACACCTGTTTGTTCGTTAGCTTGGTATCCAGACTGGTACGAGTCAGGACATTTCAATTCTGCGTATGATTGACAGTTCCTGAAATCAAATCTCGCTAAAGGGAAAACACGCTAGAGTTGATTGAGCATTGGGGGTACGTAATCTGGTCCACCTCGAGAAATCCCTTCTTGCGTCGTGGAATCTAGGTTGTTCGGTTCAGAGAGCCGATCGTGAAGGAGGTTTCAGGATATATAAACATGTGTCATTATTAATATCAATCTCAGTTATAGCCTGACAAGAGTGCGTCATTCAGAAGATTTAATTTGTTTTCTTTCTTGGATCAACAATATGATTGTCGTAGAGTTCGTTCGCAAGCGGAGTCAAGATCCGTGGCGGAGATCGTCAGTTACAGTTGTGACCTGAGGCATACATGACTAGTTCACTAATTAAATAGCTCGATTGAACATCATGTTTGAGTGGTACGTATCTAACAAACCTGGACGGTGGGTTCATGATGTGCAGCCACACGTAGCCCTAACCCGACATGAGCCCTAAAGACATTAAAAACACCACTGCAAAGTCAGGTTCAACCGGTCTTAACCTTAACATCCCACTTATCACCCTCTGATAAAACAAATCAATATAAAGTGCAGTATCAGGCAGCAAATGATCGCATCCTCGTCTCGACTGCGAATGTTGTAAATAGAGACAAGAGAGCTCAACAGTCACGATACCAACAACTGATCTCTCACTGCAATAGGTGATAGCCAGTTTTTCGATTAGCATCAGCCCTTGAAAGTTAATCATGAAGAGCGCCTTCAGAGGAATATTCCTTATCGAATAGCTGAATCTAAATCTACCTTCATCAAATCATTAGCCATAATCAGATAGATGAGTTATAGCTACCAGACCTTCTCCGCTATCTCTAAGCTCAGACCGATCGCATTGTCAAGCTATGACAGCTATGTAATCACTTCGCTTATCATAAATAAGCTAATCGCCTCCAAAGGGGGCCATGGTACGTGTTGACCTATCATGAATAACACGTAAATAGAACTTGCACTCTCGACATACTCGAATGTATGAGAACTTTTTCTTTCTTTATTATTCCAGTCTCTTGGAAGACGTGCTAGATAGCATTTAGATAGATGAATGTTTGAATAGGTATTGGGGCACATGCTAACCACCTGACAGGCAACACACTATATGACAGTTGGCTATAGATACGCTATCTAACCCAATAACAAAAGCCAACCCAAAATGAGACTACTAATAATGCAATAATTTCGTCATCCATCTCATTAAGTGACAATACATTCCCAAAAAAAAAAAAAAAAAAAAAACCGTCAGAAATAGCCGATGATACTCTCACCGACAAATCTCGGTGGACAAACATCAAATGTAGCGGTGTACTTGGGTACTTGGGTAGTTACATGGCTTACCCTCGGCAACCCCATAGAACAAACAAGTACCTTCACCGTCCCTTCTAACAGGATATGTAGGTAGGGCGTAGGGACCTGATGACCTCCTCTGACATCTTAATGGCAGCATAGAAAAATCCAGATCATCCGCATGACCGACACCCTCTGCGGCCCAAAATCAACCACCATGTCATCTTTCAGGGATTGTTGCCGGAAGGATTACAAACTGGACCAGGGGGGGGTGTGGTCAGGTAAATTAATCTATTTTTCGCGCCTCCCCTGGGCGTTTTTACCACCTACGTGCAATCTTTTCATATTATGTTCCTTGTTTTTGAGGTCTATAGCGTTTGTCTTAGTACTTACGTACTCTGTAGTCCATAACGGAAATTTCAAGACTGTTAGTCTTTACTGCGGACCTACAGATTTCAAAATAGCCTATGACATCAAAATGGGTTGGCTATTGTTCTTGTTGGGTATAGTATGGTAGGAATCGATTACGGAGTATTCATGGATACTATTACTCTTTCGATACGTAAGCGTTTTTCAAGATTTAATTTCTAGGTATTGACTTGGATATGTTATATGTAACCTGAATGTGAGATAGTCGATACGAGTTATACAATGATATCGATTAATACTTACAATATCCGGGGCAAGCGCATACATCTGTCTAATAGTCAATCATAAATAGCTTCTTCTTTCATCCGTTCATGCAGAATTTGTTCAGATATGTGATGTTAGATTAGGTGTCATACGACGAAGTATATTTGCCTATCTACAGACTATGGCACGAGCCGATATGGAATTCATCCCAAGCTTCGTGCTACATACAGCTTTGTACTACATCTGACTCCGTACGTAGTCTGGTCTGAATCAGTACAACAATCCATGCAAACCCCTTCCGAGAGGAGTTAATTCTCCCCTCATCAACAATGTATTGTATCTTGTACGTTGTTATCCGTCCTATTCGGAAAAAGAACCGACCAGCTCCTGGGTATTGATGTATGTACATGGTTGAAATCTGACTTGTAGAATTCGATCGGCAGGTCATGGCCGATCTCTTTCTTTTCTTTTTTCTCCTTTTTTTTTTCATGCAAAGGACAAGAAATGATCATCTTGAGACATAACCTAGCCCTATGATGGACTATTGACAGGTGCGCTCTGACCGTTCGGACCCTTGATTGTGACCAGTTCTAGGCCGGTCTGAGGACAAATATTAACATACAAAAAAAGGTGAATATAATATCATTATTGTGTTCCAATATTGCGAATACGACGAAAACGATGTCCATGTGCGTATATCGCTGAAGAACAACTGAAGAACAAACGGCGCTATCGATCTATGCATGTCAAAATCTTTAAATTGGGGGAAATAAGAACAATACTTATCTCGAAGCCCAAAAATGTATTTGTAATACTTTTTTATCACTGACGAATAACTACAATCAATACTTTCTCCACAAAAGGTAAGAATTCAATTTCAATTAGGGCTGCAGCTGCCACCAGCTTTTCGCGCTCCGCTGCTCCCCGGAGAAGAACCACGCCAGTGTAGCCGAATCGAATGGCAAAGAGAAAGAAGACGATACTACATAAATCATGATTTGAACAATTTTCATGTGTGAAGAATGGGTATTGGTGCAGTATGTGAGTGGGTGCTGTGGTGACACCCTCCTACCTTTCCCTATCGTTCCCCAAATGTACGGCCGAGAACAAGCAACACAATTGCCATTGATTGATTCTAGACAAGTCCGAGGCAAATATGTGGTACGTCAGTGCGCACCGGCCACCTGCATAGTGGCCATGGCCATGACCTCTATGGAGTAGTTCGGGCGTAGGGAGGGCACGGAGCGCTGATCTGTGGTATGAACTAGAGTATATACATATACTAGGCTAGATACCTAGGCAAAGAGTACGTCGCATGCAGTGTGTCCATCACGTGCGGGGTGCCGGTTGCACCTGCTTGCTTTCAGGCGGAAGAATGTTGGGTCTTATCGTTTCAGAATCGTTACTATCAAACACACAGATTAGTCAGGTACGTCAGGCCAGAAAACAGGGGTAGACAAACTGATATCTTCATCGGCAAGCTCATGACTAAGACCGACGCGCTGAGGTTGATGTTTGACAGAGCGTCCGTAGACGATTGCGATTTTGAACTGGTCGACAATGGTTTTGTGAATAGCATTACACTTAGAAAGATGGCATCAGCATGAAGTTCAATGATTAGTAAAAAAGGGTAGGACATACGAAATCTTCCACTGTACATGCCGTGCTTCTCAACACGACAGGTGCTGTATAATCAGGTTGTTTGCCCTTTGGTTTGGTGTAGACTCGTCGAAGGTTCAGCTTTTCCCACATCAGCTCCAGCAGTTCGTCAATATTCCATCCGTGCTCCGAGCTGATTGGACAAGCATTGGGGATTCGGTACAGTAGGTCCAACTCCTCGATCGAAATCGAATCAATTTTGTTCAGCGCATAAATAACGGGAATGTAACGCCTGCTCTTTGCCTCGAGGACATCAATAAGATCATCAATCGTGGCATCGCATCTGATCGCAATTTCCGCGGATGTAATTCTATATTCACCCATGACCGCTCGAATTTCCTGCGGTTGTCAGCCTGATACATCGTTGGATGTGCAAGGTAAAAAACCTACATCATTGTCAATATGTGTTAATGGCACTGTACTCGAAATTGATATTCCTCCCTTCTCCTTCTTCCTGAAAACAATATTCGGAGGCTGCTTATTGATTCGAATGCCGAATCCCTCCAATTCGTTCTCGATAACTTTTTTGTCCGTCAACGGTTTGTTGACATCCAAGACAATGAAAATCAAATGGCAAGTCTTAGCGACTGCAATGACTTGCCGACCACGACCTTTTCCGTCTTTGGCACCTTGAATAATACCGGGTAAATCTAGGATCTGGATTTTGGCTCCGTTGTACATGACCTGTCCGGGGACCGTTGTCAAGGTTGTGAATTCATAGGCGGCGGCTATACTCTAATCAGTATTTCACATTCTCTGGAGTATTTCTGTCAGCTGAATCTCTTACCTTCGGAGTGCTGCCCGGTGAGCCTGCTCATCAGTGTACTTTTGCCAACCGAAGGAAAACCAATAAAGCCCCTGTATCACGTTATCAGCCAACTCCCACGACCCAACAGAACAAGGATACACATACACACTCGCAACACCAGTACGAGCAACATCGAATCCAACTATTATCACCCCAAGTCAGCAGTCTGCTCAACCGCGATTCCAAAGATCGTTCCCGGGAACGTACCACCGCCACCACCTCCACCACCCGAAGGCGTCAAAAGTTCTCTCTTGAGCTTGGCGAGTTTCGCTTTCAGTTGTCCTACAACACAACAGTCAGTCCCTGCTGGCACTATACAAGACAAATCGTAGTGCGTACCCAAGTGAAATGACGTGGCTTTGTTCTTTTGAGTTTTGGCCATCTGCAAAATCGTCAGTTGTCTGTTCGGAGGCTGTCGTAACCATCGGAACGCCGAACCTCGGCCTCAATCTCTTTGATCTATACATTATAACGGTTAGTCTTCGTAGCGACAATAGTTGGGGAAGTAGTTGTCCAACCTTGTCCACTGTGGTTGCCATGGTGTCTCACGCCGCGGGGAAGCCCCTCCTGGAAGTTTTATAAGATTGCGGTGACGGGTCGATTTGCGCTGCAATAAAAACGCCAATAGTTCAAAGATGCTCGCCGCTGTTCAGGAGGTGGGATGAATTGAACTGGAGCATCTAAATGGAGACTGTGGTGAAATTGGGCAGTGTCTACACAAGAAAAATTGCCTTGACAGTCGATCAGTGCAAAGGCGGTGGCAAATATTTGCATTCTCATTGGATGGCTGACAACAATTCTTGGCGGGGTCTACCAGCGGCTGCCTCAGGCACCACGGGCTCTCACGGGCTCTTGGCGGTGGTTATCGACGGCTAATCTTATCGCGATAAGGCAATCACCGGTTGTCCTACTCTCGGCCAGCGCAACTGCTTCTTTTTCCCAGTCTATAGATTCTCTGGCTTTAATTACGGCGTACTTTCGCAATCGCTTGCAGAGATTTCGCACTCGATATTGTACACCGTTGTATGGTGACTGTACAACATCTTGAATAACGGGCATTGGATACAAGATCTTAGTTTCTATCCTTCGGCAACTCTTCCGAACGTATCCCTGAGTCATTACACGCAGCAGCCAGCTACGTATCTCGCATATCGACTGGACAGCTCAGCAACGAATGCCCTTATCACTTGCTAGCTATCTGACCGACTTTTATAATCGATAACCTTTTTCCAACTCTTTCCTTTCTAAACATTCAAGAAGCTCCGGAGCCTCGATACCAAAAAAAAAGACAATGCCGTACCTCAAATCCGACCCCGAACAAGCCAGCAACAATGACGCTTTTGAAAAACTCGTCCAAGACCTCAGCGCAGCTTTGGGCCCCAGCTCAGGTCTAGACTCTGAGGACGTGGATCCTCACGACATCGAGCGACTGATGGAGAAATATGTCTCCGATGAGACGGAATGGGGGGTGTATGCCATGTCGGATGTGAGCCGGAATTATACTCGGAATTTAGTGGATGAGGGGAACGGGAAGAGTAATTTGGTATTCTCTCTCTGTCTTGTATAGCTGAATCATGGACTGCGCTGATTCTTGCGTGTTCGTAGCTCATTCTCGTCTGGTCTCCCGGTAGGGAAAGTGCGATTCATGATCATGCCAATGCCCATTGTGTTATGAAGGTAAGACTCTCCTACATACCTCAAACACGAAGAGATCAAAGACTAATACGAAGTGAATAGATCCTCAAGGGCTCCCTCAAAGAAACCCTCTTCTCATGGCCGGAAAAGGGCCAAGCACCCAATGCCCCTTTGAAAATCACCAAGGAGACTGTCTATGGCGAGAATCAAGTGACCTACATGTCTGATAAGGTACTTCACCCCTATTTACGAACACAAAAGAGGATATATCACACTAATGACTCTTATTTCATTAGCTCGGACTACATAGAATATCAAACACGGATCCCAACAACGTTGCCATATCTCTCCATCGTGAGTGCGCTCGAATACTTTGTCCAGTTGTTTTATACTGAATGGAAACCTGCAGTGTACACTCCTCCCAACGCCGCGAATTACGGCTTCTCGATATTCGACGAACAAACTGGCAAATCAAGTCATATCAAACAATGTGATTTCTATTCTCGCAGAGGCGAGAAAGTCTGATATCCTTGGTTCATTCATTCTGTTTGCTCAACGTGGTACATGCGCTATATTAGAAAGTGATGGCCTCGGGGTGAAGTCGATTTCATGGCCTGGATTTCGGGGGTATTGTTATGCATAGTATTAATATCACATCAATGAATAACTGTATGCAGATAAGATTCAAACCAATGCTTGGTTTTATCTCATGATGAATAATCAGAATATATACAAAGTTGCGCAATAGAGACAAGTAAGAGCAAAAATTAGGATGAACATGACAATGACAATCGTCGGAATCGCTAGACATAAAATCACATAGTCGTACATGTAATGAAACAGTGTCCGTCGCTGAGCGATGTGCCACCACGATATGTATGTAATGATGTTAGTCTGACAGTGACAAAAATATCCGCGTGTTAAATCGTGTACGAAAGAAGAAATAATAAAATGTATGCAATGGTTCAATAACCAATTACTTATCAGCTTCGGACGGCTGTTCAGCCTCGTCGGACGACTCTGTTGGCCCCTGAGGACTCGTCGTCATGAAAAGATTCAACTGACGTTGTCGGAGCTCTTCCAGTCGGTCGAGTGGGTTCTGTAAGTTTCCAGTATGAGTAGGTTGCGAGCAGGAGTTGCAAAAACGCATCGGTCGTAACACCCACCCAGTCGCCCTGGTTTGGAACTCCTTCAGCAGCAGGAAACTCGCTAGATTCCTGCTGTCCATCTTGGCCTCCCCAAAAGGTACGGCGCATCGGCGCTGGCGTTACTGGAAGACTCGGCCTATCGACTTCCGTCGGGAAGTCTGTGATCTTGAGGCTTTCGGGTCTTTTAGCGCCACCTGCTTTGCCACCGCGCCCGTTTGCTTTTTTCGATCGCTGCTGTATGGCGTCGACATATTGGTTTATCTCGGGAACCTCATCCCATGCGTTTCCTCTTGAGAAAGTCTCCCAAGATTCTGCTGGGGTGAAGTTTGGAGTGGTATATTCGAAAGTGGTAGCTGTGCCCTTTGGAGGTTGCTCGGGTTGCTCGGGTTGTTTAGTCTGTTGGGTCTGTTCAGTATGCTCGATACGTTCAGTATGCTCAACATGTGAAGTCTGTTCAGTAGACAAAGTCTGTTCAGTAGACAAAGTCTGTTCAGTAGACAAAGTCTGCTCGGGATGGCGTTCATGTTCTATGACACCGCTGATTGAAGGGCTACGAGTTTCTTCTTCGGCAAATACTCGAGTGGGCTTGGAGGCACGTGTTTCCCAGGGAAATATTGGAGCAAGTTTTCGAGGTTCTCGTTTCGCAGAGGGCACCTCGTACCACATATTCTTAGGAGCTTCAGGATACGATGGCGGCGGACGAAACAGATGTGTGTCCTCAGACATCGTATACGTTTGAGTTTCTAAGCTCAATGCTTCGGGTCGCGAATGGCGCGGAGGCGGTTCCCTAAACTTTTGTAAGTATAACCGCCTTTCCTTCCAGCTTCATGAAATCTTCCTACCTGGATGCATCCCATTCAGCCCTTGGCGGAGAGAATGGTCGTTCCTCTGGTTGTTGTGGCGGCGGCGGAGGTGGTGACAGTGCCTTAGGCTGTGCAATTGGGGTAGTCTCGATCCATGTTTGGTGTTGATGATACGGTTCGGATGCTTTCTGGACTATGTATTGAGCTTTCAGCTCGGTGAAATTGTCAGTTCCCCCGCTGGGCACCGTAACGTAAACCGACGATTGTTCTTCGCCGTGGACGTAGAGTGGAACCACGCTCCTGACTTCTGCCGCTTCTTCAACTGGTGCTTGGTGGCCTCGGAGATCACGGGTTATGGATGGGGGGTGTATGGGCTGGGGGTGAGCGAGAGCGGGAGCGGGAGCAAATGCCGGGGTAGTATCAACAAATCCATCAGAAATCGGCGAGCGCCGTAAAACATGCAGGTCTTCGGCAATTTGTGCGGGTCTTTCGTGATAAGTAGAAGGCGCGTGGTGATGATATTCATGCTGATGTGCCGTATAAACGCCTTGGGCTGGGAATGAACTTTCCTCCCAACTTGAAGTGTAGGAAGAAGCACCTCTGGGAGCAGAGCTGGCGTTATATGATGATTGAGACTGAAAGGAAACACGAGTAGGTGCTGAAGGTAAAGATGTGGGCTAGAAGAGTACTGATTAGATTCAACACGATATTAAACGCCAGATATACTCACAAGGGGTCGATAATGCCGATCGTATTGGGCCCACCATCGTCCTAGCAGTTGATAGTATGGTGTACCTGAAGTAAAAGCATGTCGTGACTGTGTCCATGGTTTCTGTGGCCCAATGAAGTGGATGAGACTGATGGTGCTTTCAAAGTGCCTGTAAGCCGGCATGTACTGATAATTCCCGCTGGGTGTGCAGTTGTAAGTGAAGCTCAGTCTGTGCCATCTCTTGAAATACGTATTGAGTAGACCTTGGTCCCCGCCGTCGAAACTGGTACCACGCTCTGCAAGCGCGCGGAGTGCGTAGTAGTCCTGTAGATTCGGACGAAGGACCATGACCCCGCTGTTGAAAATATCGGGCCAGCCAATATCAGGCGCTGCGGCAAAGTCTTCTTCCAGCGATAGCAATTCATCGGGCGCTCTTAATGCAAGGACATCAGCATCCATGTAGACGATCCTGGAGTATTGCGTCTGCCGCCAGAGCTCGATTTTTGTAAACGTGGAGATGAGATCGAGCCGATCCATCAGAAGGAGATTGGCCGGGGTGCCATTTGAATGAAGCTGCACGGGGATTATTTCGTCGTACACGGTCTGCATCAATTTCTTAGCTTGCGACTACCACATTAATTGCTCAAGTTGGCTCTAAATACCCGAAGTTCTCTAACGGTGGACTCTTTCAATGTCTCCGGTGTAAAAAGAGCGACAATTCTCGCCCGCGTCCCATTATCGCGTAGCGAGTGAGCGAGCACAACAGCACCTGGTCGTTGTCAGTTATTGCGTTATGACGATATAACATGCCGGACGAGCAGGAGTGGGGATCTACCGGGAAGATACTGATCGGATGTGAGGAGCTAGATCACGCATCAATTGATCAGCCTTTGCTGTAGGATTACCATAATCTGAACTCACGGTGCAATAGACAGCCCCCCCGGGTGTTGCCATGTTGACGGTAGACGACAGGACGAATCAAGGAGGAAAGAGCTACCGCAAGACCAAGAAGGATGTGGAAACGATGATGCGAAAGTAACGGCAATGGTCCTAAGTAAACATTCTCCAGCGATTAGCAACCAGTCCAAATACCAAAACCAAGTATTGTACACGAAGCAGTCCGAAGAAGGTTTTCACCCTGCTTTGACGGTCTGGGGTTTTGACTAGGGTTCAGACTAACAGACTCACCGGACGGATCCGCCGTGTGCAGCTCACGACTGAAGAAGCATGCCTGTCGCACAACTCGAAATTGTTGAGACGAATCGAGCAGCAAAGGAGTCAATGGGCTCGAGAAGGACAGAGACTGAGTGACAGAAAGCAGTGCATGTCTTAAGGATTGCAAACAGTACCCCACCTGCAGAGGAGAGGAGGTGGCATCATGAGCAACGACGTTGGCCTCCACCTTAGCTTAGCTTTAGCTTCTAAGCAAGAAAGTCGGGGAAAGTAGCTCCACGGGGATCATGTGATCAATGACATAGCAGTGCATTACATTCATCTACTAGGACCCTCATACTCGACTCTGCTCGTATGGATATACTCTTAAATCAGGATAGTCGGATTGAGAAGATTTCTTTCAAGATTGTCCTGACTCGGCCATTGAGCTTGTCCTAATCTGAGAAATTTGTATGAACCCTAACCCTAACCCTAACAGGGAGAACCCTTCCGTCTCCGTAATGCAACAGTCGCATGTGGAAACAACTTGCGAAATTCTGACCAACATTAAGGGCCGATATATGCATCGTAAGCGCCTAGATAATATTTGCCCGACTGTGGGCGTGGCTTTCGGATGTAACTGCCTACCCTCTCATTCAGGTTGCAATCGGACCACGATGTAGGAAGGCGGCATAAGGGGACCCGCATGCAATGTCCAGTCCGAGCCTTCTGGCCTCAATTGAAATCAATTAGATGAGTAACTATGTCAACACCACTCACTTCATTCTCGTCATGACTCATAAAAACCATCCAGGACCAGCGCACTTCTCAAATTCTAACCGTCACTGTTGCCCCCGGATAGACAGCGTTTGCAATCGAACCCACATCGCCGTCTTCCCCGGCCACAGCCCACTCAACAATCTTCTGTAAAGCATCCAGACTCTCCTTCTCAACAGGCGTATGATGTCCCGCTCTTGGTAGCGTAACAACTTGACTATCCCTACTAAGATAATCCGCGATTCCATCAAGATTGAGGTGCGCATTTAGAGCAACATCCTCCATGCCCCAGACAATCGTGGCTTTGGCTTTTAATGAACCTTCGGGACCTTCGTCGAAGACGCCGGCATGGCTGGTCTTGCGGCCTATTTCACCTCCGTCGCTAATGCTGTAGAGTCCTGTGATAGTTTCGAGGGACTTTTTCCAGCGACCTAAACTCGTTCCATGTCTGTAGTAATTGGTCATGCTGACGAACTTTTCTGCGTCGGACTGTTTTACGACATCCTTGGAATATCTTTCAGAAGTGGATGTCTCCGTAGGTTTTTGTTTGAGTGAAGGTCCCAGACAGCCTGCCACTCCTTCGGCGATTTCTTTGGCAGAGGGTCTAGTGTTTACACCATGAGCCATTCTGTGGATTGCTCGTAAGAGGGCAGTGTTGCCACCGCTTCCTTGAATACGCACTATGGGGAGTGCCAATTGTAATGCAAATATGTAGCCCGAAGCTACAGCTTGTCGAATGATGGGATTCATTGTTTGCAGTGCTTTCCTCAGCATTGGCCGTGACTGTAAAGGAGACCGGTAAAATAGCTTTAGCATCTTGACGGAGGATGAAATGAGTCGCTTAACATTGGATCGAACGAGAGAAATCTAAATATGACAATTAGCCTGTATAATCACCCGTAGATACAAAATTGACATACCAAAGGTCCATTAGTGAGGATGAATCGATCCGCCAGTTGCGGCGCATCCGCTGCCAGACGCATAGAAATAACGCACCCCCAATCATGAGCAACGATAATCACTCGCTGCCGAGCGCCAGTGCTCGCTAGATTGTCGATGCCATAAGCTTCTCGCAACGAAATGATGAATTCCGTCATCTTCTCGAGCACCTCTGTCGCAGAATACCGCTTAAGCAAATCCGAGCCCCCATAACCCGGCAAGTCTAGAGCCACCAAGTTGCTTGATTCGCGAAGCCAGGTCGATGCCATGACAAAGCGCCAAACGACCCAGCTATCGGGGAAGCCGTGCACAAAGATGACCAGCGGTTTTAATGCAGGAGTCTGAGGATCTGGAATGGCGTTTGTGACGTAATGAAATTTGAAGCCATCGCGCAGAGTCAAGAATCGATGATGCAGATCGAATGGTCTCTTCGATAGATTCCAGAAACGATCTCGAGCTGCGATGGTCAATGTCTCGATTTTCATATTTGTTTGTCCCACGGAAAAAAAGCAACTTACCTAGCGTCAATTCAGACCTGTACTCTGCTGTTGGCTTTTTGAAAAATTGACCACTTATTATTGTCAAGATAAAATAATATCCCATAAACATGAAGCCAATGGCTTGGATTAAGAGGGAGCTCAGGGCTCCGGGGTATTCTTTGTCCATTGTCTGTAGCTATAGTACTAGTGGCTTGGATGGCTGACTGTGGGCTCGCTCAGAGCGAGCGTTGAGGAGGTGAACAAATCAGTCTGGGACGATTGAGCAGGTTCTGTGATTACACTGAATCGAATGTCAAGTTGTTGATGTACGAAACAAAGAAAAGAATCGATAGTGTAGATATGCGCAAGGTCGATAAGGTGTAGCATTAGGAGTGAGGTTGTGGTTGCAGCTGAAGCTCCCGAAGCTCCGATAAGAGGAGCTTAATTGTAAGGGTCGCTTGACGTAGCTGCACGCTAACCTCGGTACCTGTATGTGCGCACATGCCTGTATACTGTCCCATGTACCTGCTACTACAATAAAACAGTGAGAATATTATCAACATATACAGTCACTTTGTCTCTACCACCTACAGCTAAGTAGGAACCACCTCATTACCACGCAAAACGCCGTCGGCATGCAATTTCATAGAACTCATATACACAAACAACAAATGGTATATAGCTGGGTACGGGAACCAAAAAATTCAACAAGAAAGAAACAAGAATTTCGTTGACGAGAAGACGGCGGAATAAATCATGGCATGTATCCGATGTTCTCGCGATCATCGTCAATCAGTCGCCCGTACCTTTGGAAGTGTTAGTGTTTGTGATATAGACCCAAAGGAAATAGAGGGAAGAAACTCACTCTAGTAACAGCCTAAAGAACCAAACTTCAAGATCTTCGTTTCGAAGCACCTTCTGTGCCCATTCTTTCCCTTGTTTGGCCAATCGCGGCGCCTGAATCTCACCTTCCTCTTCATGCGCAAAATAACGAACACTCTCCACCGCATCTGTACCCTTCATCCCCAACGGAACATAATGCACCCATGCATCAATCCACTCGTCTTGCCATTCGCGGAAAACGGCCATTTTGTAAATCAAGCTGTTGCTGCGTAAAAAGGCATGATAGCGCCCACTGAAGGCGTTCCCATCGATATCCAACAAATATTTATATGCCCACGCGTCTTGCTGATCGACAGACGGGGAAATGTCAAAGTATTCTTCTTGTGCGCGACAGTCGCTTGGATCACACTGGCCCACATATGTGAAAGTCACATTGAAGAGAGACTTGACATCTTGGCGAGGAACATTGCTGGTGATCCATCTCCCGTCTTCCATCTGGGTGAAAATGCTTGCATCCGCTGCGGAATTGATGTTTTTGACAAACAATTGTCGATGCTGGCGACGCCATCCCCCGTCTCGCGAGAACCCTCCAGTAGTCGATCCTCTCCAATACAATTGATCAATCTTATCCTCCCAGACATAATCGCGTGACGCATTGTAGGTGACTTTCCCAATCCAGTACCAAGGACTGGGATATAGGATATCCTGAAAACTAGATATTTTACTCTGTGAGAAAATCGGGAAAAGATCGTGGACAATGTTGAAAGCATTCGGTCGGTCGAAGAATCCAAAAGTCTTTCTTAAAGAGGGCGACAAGCAAATGTCGGAGAAAGCGGTGGTGTTGTAAACAAAGCCTAAATCGCTTGTCGCATAAGGTTCCATATTATCCGCCACATTTTCATCGAGCGAGCGTGCAGGACTATCTACTGGACAGGAGAGACGGGAATGAGTCCAAGTAGGTTGGTGGGCGAATTTGTTGAATCGAGTCGTCCTGACTTCCTCAATCCGATCTCCTTTATTCAGATCCGCAGGTCTTGGTGACCACTTATTTTGTAAAGAAGTTTTTTCAAGAGTAGCAGGAACCACTGTGTCTGTTGCGTAAGATATCAATCTCTGGAGGTCGTCATGAGGAACTACCACTCGAGGCTCATCGTGGATATTGAAAGCCAAGTCCATATCAGGTAAGTATTTCAGAAAACTCTTCAACATTCCAGCGGTGGCCTCCCGCTGCCAATGATAACCATCCCCTCCACCCTCGACCTTCGTCACTCTACCATCACGAATCAAAAGTCCAATCAGGGCGTTGTCGTAGCCAAGAGCTTCGTGGACCCTACTTCGGATAACGCTCGGTGACAAAGCCCAGAACGGGAGTAGTGAATGGTATATTGTGTCGTATTCATCGATTAATTGCACTCCCCTCTTCTTCGCGAATGAAAACCATTTATCGAAATGCGGCGGTGGCGGCATTCCATAACGACGGCGATATTCCTCCACTGCCTCCGTCAGGGTCTTGGACTGGCGAGCTACTTTCTCGTCGAATTTCGTGTTTGCATCGTTGATGAGTCGTGCGATCGGATGCGAATCCTCGGTCGTCGGTTGTAGGAGGGTTTCGAAGTCGGCGGGCAAGCTCTTGTCAAACGGGGCTTTCGGGCCGGTGTCTATGTCGGGTTTTCGGAGGAAGAATAATGTGAGGGCGGCAATTGTGATAAAACACAGGAGATAGATAGTTCGCGAGACCCTCATCCCTGCGAAGTCGGTATTTTATATGACGGCAAAATGTGTGTAGATGACAGCTTGCCCATGGCAAGGGATGCCGGGCAAGCAATGCGCTGGGTGAAATCGGTATATCAGATACCAGACAATTGACACAGACAATTGACACAGAAACAAAGATTGGTTTCAAGCGAAGCGAAATTAAATGTCAAGTCGAGAATACAGATGTAGAAGAAGCAAGAAGTCTCGTGCTGGAAGGAGGAGGGTCAAAAGACGCATTGACGTAACGCACGTGTTTGTGGAGCCGCACGGCGGCCAGACCGTTCAAGGAGTTGGCCACCTCCTTTTTTCATCTCCTTATCATCCATCCAATTTTACGAGGCTATGTGATCTGAATGCGGAAGTCAACAATTGAACTAAGAAGATACGCTACTGTGAGGGAGTCTCACATTATCGCTCGATGCCTACAGCTTGATATCAGACGGAAAGCCGTCAGGGGAACGAAGTTGGCCTGGGCCACCTGAGAATTGAATCCATTATCGAGTAACTACCCAAAGGCATCCCGGATGCGATCCATTCGAGTGCTCTTATCTTCAGTCGTCATAATTTAGCTCGGCACTTGCTTGAGAAAGGTTATACCCTTCAAAGCCGCGTAACTACATCCACAGGACTGTAAGAAGGGCAGGAGATGGACGTAACACGACACTTGTATCTTGTGATATACACGAGCTTGATAGAGATCTATTCGATGTTGATCTGACGTATAATCAAAACATAGCAGACGCTTCTTCAAGGGCTATTGATGTTATGACACGTATCTTCGATGGTTCCAACTCAAATGAAAATGCCAAATTCAAGGTTCTAGAGCTGATATATTATACCATACCATACCAGACAAGTGCTGGCAGTCTATTGCCTCGCCCTTACGATGTGTACAGCAGGTTGTTTTGTAGGCGGTACCCACTTGAACTCGTCCTGGTTGAGGGAAGATTCTCCTTTTCTGAACGATGGAAAATAGATCCGCAATGAGCATGGAAAAGTCCTTTTCTTGGATGCGCAAGAGATGGAGTCAAAGTATAACATGCCGGGTATATGGACCCCTTTTTTCGGTCTGTGTAGGCGTGCTCCTCTCGTTGATACCAAGTCAACATGTACATAACGACCTAACGGAAGAGCTGACAATACACAGTTTCGTATAATCCCTTTAAAGGAGATTTTGCTCTCACAGGCAACGGGCAGCGTGTTCAATGGAAATCCTCGGCACCCAAGGATGTTGTCAGAGCTTTTGCCGGAGTGTCTCCAGTAGATCGAAACGGTTTCACTAAACTCTCTACAAGCATCCTCAACTTCCGCTGGTGGAACTTCGAGACAGAACCAAGCAAGTACGGCCACAATTCAATCATTGGCATACACATGATTCGCTGGAAGTTGGTGCAATGGACAATCATTCCTGGTCTCGCCGAGAACCTTGAGCTTCTTATTGCTATTGTACTGTGAACTAACATCAGAGTTGTCTCCAAGTTTGGCCGCGGAAATTCTGTGTTTTGTGCAATACAAACAACGTGAATTGGCTGCAATGAGCGATCCCAGCTATCGTACGTTTTGAAGAACTGTGATGGCGGATAATTTACTAAATTGTTAATACAAGTGACTTCCGAATGAAAGCGATAGAAATGATTTTATCAAGACAGTATAGATGGTATGGCAGAGAGGATTAAGATCCATTTAGGAACCCTTGCACGCTAAATAACATCGATTCAAGCAGGCGTGTCAAATTAAATCCGTTGCTCAACCTTTGATACCGGATCTACCTCTTGAGATATTGCTTGATAATCTAAATTTTCTGGATTACAAGGGGCCCTCGAGGTCAGAAATTGCGTTCCGAATCGTCATTCCAGATTGCTACTGGAGCTCACGAACTTCTTTGGGCTTGATTGAGTTCTATGAAATTGCTGAAGAAGGCCTCAAAAGTGGAGGTTGTTTGCAATGCGGCACAGGCGTCAGACATGAATCTGTGCCGCATAATTTTAAGCGGAGAACATGCAGCAGGCTTGCATGATTGGTGTGTCAATCACCAATATCGAGTATGAAGTATGTTGAGAAGCATGCATAACGACTGGCGTTAGGAGCATAAGCGCCTGCCTAGGTACTAGACACAGACTTTACCATCTCCGTATTTCCCTGCAGCTGTTGAAGCAATGACACGCAAAATCTAGACGAAATGACAGCGATCCCGGTTCGAAAGTGTGAGATAGTCATTCTTATCAAAGTGTATCTGCAAATAATGCTATGGGTTACGTTTCCAAAAAAGAGAGAGATCACATTTGACTTGGTCGTTTCGAGAAATAACAAAAGTCACACCGTCTCAGACAGTCTGTCTTATTTTTCCCCAGGTCCTTCGTTCCCAACCCTTTTGTTAAAGTCAATCAAGCTTAGGAAAGGGCCCAGCGCTGAAGCGTATCCTTAGCAGCCATAATGAACTTCCTGAATTCCTTTCGTCGTCTTTATGTCACTGTCCCTTCAACTGATGACAAGCCAGAAGAAGGAGGAGACATCTCTGAGACTGGGAGTGACCAGGGACTTCTACACCCTCGGATTAGGCCAAAGGTTATTCATCTTTCGACATATCTTTTTAGGGTGTCAGAAATATCCATGATCATTATATCCATATGGATGTTCGTAGTCGGCCTCGGTTGGCAACTACGAGCAGATGACAAATGCTTTGAGATCACCAAGAGGCGTTCCAATTCTTGGAAGGGAATAATTTCTGACCCGAGGACGTATCGAGAAGACGCGAGCGTATCACTTCCAGACAATGTAAGCCGTGAAACATTGTTATCGCCCATGTAACGTCAAGAGTGTCATTATGTTTAATCCAGAGAAATCCCCCTTTAGGAGTGAGAAGTTTGTTAGCCCATGCTTGGGAACCCTAGCTATCAGAGTTATCAAGATCTAATTCTCCCACAAAGATTGTTGTCATAATCTTCTCGAACTTTAAGACTGGACATCCGGTGGCTATAGATGGTTGGAAGGCAGAGTAAACCTAAGGGACAGGCGTATTGATGGCTTTAATCGTTGAAATGATAGCAAATATTTGCCCCTGGAAGAGAAGCAAAGGCAACGCTACCACCACCACAATTGATATCAGAAGGGTGAGGTCGGCTTTTTGATGATTCATTATGTACAATATAATCAGGCGAAGATGGAAGAAGTATGAGAAAAGGATCAACAGTGTTGATCCTGAGTATGTCTGAGAAAAAAGGGTACGAAAGTCATACCACCTAAAACATCCAACTGTGCTTTAAGCCATTTCAACTAGGTTCTGGCACGTTTGTCAGTTTCTGATATAAGTTAATATCATTTCGATCCGTGAGTTGTTGGCAGAAGTGGACTACCAGCATGCCTCTTTTCCAAACATCGCACTAGTTAGTGTATGTACGTACCTGCACCTAATTTCAGGCCTATAGCTTTTATTGCGGGGTCAGTCCAGTATCTAAAGCACTCGCTTAGTCGCTGAACCTAGCAAGCGCCTATGGTAAACTGGTGATAGGCTAGAGAAAAGTATTCGTTGACACTAGTTGAATGGTGCACGTAGACTTAGGACCCTAGATCTCCTACATGCAGGGATGTTACGTCCCACAGATAAGAACTTATAGTACCACCAATAGTATGTAGTATTTGGTTTCTGTATTAGTACAAGATACAAACAAAGAAAAGGAAAAAGTAATTATGAACCACCCTTGATAATAATCACTCTTTAGCGCAGGGAAGCACTTATCCCTGACAGCTGATAGTTGCAAGATATTCCCGTAAAATGGTTTTAAGTTTTTTACCCTAAACCCTGGGCAAGAGCATTTTCCCTGAGCTGATATGTGCTCTTTGCTAGAAATACAAAGAGTGACAAAAATGGACAACATTGCACGTTGCGGGGATAACAAATTGGGACCTCAAGTCACGGACTGCCGCGGGGATTTCGACTTCACATTGCTCTTTGAGGAATGTTTTTTGTCGATAGTACCATCTGTACTGATTCTATTAGCTCTACCTGCTCGATATCGACACATACGTAAGAGGAGAACGCACGAAGTCGGCAAAAGTCCGGTTTATTGGGCCAAGCTAGTATGTACCTCCCTCTCACATAACAAAGGCTACTTCGCTCACTTCAATGCTAATACCTCTGAGTAAGTTCCTTGCCCTAGCGTTCGGATTATCTCAACTATCATTAGTGGTCATTTGGGCATTGCCTGATACTCCGCGAACCAAAGCATCACTAGCAGCAGCAGTGGTAGCCTTCATAGCATATGCTGGGTTGCAATTACTATCACACTTGGAGCATCTATATTCCATCCAACCTTCCTTTCTATTAAACCTATTTTTGTCGTTGTCATTGGTGTTCGACATTGCACGTGTGCGAACATTATGGCTGGCAGAGTACACGGCCATAGCTACTGTCTATACGATTGGTATCTCGTTGAAGTTGATCTGGTTTTATCTGGAATCAAGGACGAAACAGGCACACTTCTTGAACCGGACAATCCAATATGGATCGGAAGAAGTTCATGGCCTCTACAACCGTTCTTTTTTCTGGTGGATCAATCAACTATTCGTCTTGGGCTTCAAGAGGAACCTATCAGTTGAAAGCCTGCCACATCTGGACCAAGCACTGTCTTCAGATACGGTACACTACGCGGTAAAGAAACGATGGGATACAGGTAAGCTTTCTCAATAAGAGCCTGTTCTCAGCATAGTATTTGTGTGCTGACATTGCGCCCAGCCCCTAAATCCAGTCGAAATATTTTAGCATGGCATACTTTCTGTGCTTTCAGATTGTCCGTGGCATGCTCACTGATGGCTCGACTGGCCCAGATCGGCCTTAATTATTCTCAGCCGTTTTTGATATCACGATTAATCAACTACGTTGGAGACCCGAATCCCAATAAGAATGACGGATATGGATTAATCGGGGCATTTTCTCTGGTCTTTGTCCTCAAAGCGGTATGTTGTCCGTGTTTGACTTTCATTCTTCTTCCTCAAACTGCATTATTACGGTTCTCATGCGGGGTTCTTTAGGTTTTTAATGGATTTTATGAGCACCACACATTTCGATTGATCACTCAAATACGCGGTGCAATGGTGTCTATGATCTATGAGAAGACACTAGAAGTACAATCCGATACAGATAATGATTTTTCAGCAGTGACATTGATGAGTAACGAAGTGGATAATATATCTATAGGAATGCAGAACGTTCATGAGACGTGGGCAAGTCTGATAGAGTTGGCCATTGCTATCTATCTCCTCCAAGCAGAAGTTCTCTGGGCGGCTGCTGTTCCGGCAGCTACTTCATTGGCAGTTTTCTACCTGACTGGCTTGATCTCAAAGACATTCCCTAAACGACAGGCAGCATGGATGCAGGCTGTCCGCGAACGGGTTGCCTTTACGTCGAAATATCTGTACACCATCAAGACCGTAAAGATGCTCGGTCTTTCGGAGCAGGTTTCAGCAACTATGCAGGAGCTTCGGGTTCAGGAGCTAGTCTTTCAGAAGCGATTCAGACATTCAATGATTATGATGAACCTTGTAGGTGGGTTACTCGATATAATGAAAGTCAAGTGTTTATTTATATTCGTATATACTAACAGAGATCACAGCCGGTATAACATCAAACCTCAGTCCTGTAATTACACTCAGTGTATATATGGGAGTCGCATTCCGTACAGGCCGAAACCCCCTATCAGAAGCCCAAACTTTCATGAGCCTCTCTATTATTATATTAGCCAGTACTCCATTATCGAACCTGGTCTACTCGGCACCGAGGGTTGCTGGTGCTATTGAATGTTTTCAAAGAATTCAGGAATATCTGTCGGTAGCACCACGACAGGACTATAGGCGCACTTGTTGCGTCTTGAATGGTACCTCGAAAACACCGGGGATACCTAATGACTCCGAGCCCTTGGAAATGCAAAACATGACAATTCAACAAGGAAGGAAATCAAATCACCGATCATCCAACGACGCGACAGAAAGTATTGTCTTTCATCAAGCCGACTTTAGTTGCAATTCTAGTACTTTGATCTTATCAAACATAAACATCAAGTTTGATCAAGGATCATTTACTATGGTCATTGGACCTGTAGGTTCAGGGAAGAGCATGCTGTTGAAGGCCATTCTAGGGGAGCTCCACTGTAGCAAAGGCTACGTACAGATACAGCCATCGTTGACAGTCAGTTTTTGTGACGCCAGCCCCTGGATCCGTAACAAAAGTGTTCGCGAGACAATTGTTGGGCCTCTCGATTACGACGAAGAATGGTACCACACGGTGATTCGGGCGTGCGTTCTAGAGGAAGATATCAACAATCTTCCTCGGGGCGATTCCACCATTGTTGGGAGCAATGGGACTTCAATTAGCGGAGGTCAGCGTCAAAGACTTGCTATAGCCCGTGCGTTATATGCTCGTACACAACTAGCACTCTTTGATGATGTATTAAGTGCCTTGGACGCTAGGACATATCAAAGCGTGTTTGAAAATGTCTTTGGGTTTCACGGACTGTTACGACGAAATGGAACGACGGTTATTCTTGTTGCTCATTCCAAATACTTGAATTATGCTGATCAAATTGTTGCACTTGACGAGGGGAGGATATCAGCATATGGACACCCTTCACAGTTTGCAGCGAGTAAGAAGTTTTTGTCAAATGACGATATTCCTGCTCGCAGTGACCCAACTACTATGCCTGGCCCAAGGGACGATAACCAACCGACAAGCCGTCCTTTATCCCGTGCGATTGAGGATGTCTCTGACAGAAGGCAAGGTGATTTGACTAACTACGCGTATTACCTAGACGCTGCCGGAGCTAGGAACATGCTTCTCTATATCTTCTGTCTTTTCGTCGGAGCTTTTTGTTCTCAGTTTCCCAGTAAGTAAATTGTACATTGCACGTATGAATCTATCTTCACATACATGAACTAACTCGGAACAGGTCTGTGGGTTCAATGGTGGGCTGAAGATAACACTCGCTCTCCGTTCAGAGATTTGGCAATGTACGTCTCTGTCTATGCCGTCTTGGCCATCATGGGATCAGCTCTGTGGGCTTTATGCATGTGGCTCGTCTTTTGCCGCATTGTGCCCAAATCTTCGAAGAAACTTCACCAATATCTTGTTAACAAGATTAAAGACGCCCCGTTGTCTTTTCTGACATCGACTGATAGCGGCACCATCCTGAATCGATTCAGTCAAGACATGGCCTTGGTAGATAGGTCGCTACCAGCGGATTTCCTCAAGGCAAGCAACAATTTTGTGCAAAGCCTTATGAGTGCTATTTTCATTTCTGTCGGAGCCAAATATCTTGCCTCTCTCATCCCTGTGGCTGTATTTGTTGTATACTTGATTCTGAGATTTTACCTCCGCACCTCACGACAGCTACGCCAACTTGACTTGGAAGCAAAGTCCCCTCTTTATACCCAATTTACGGAAACTATCAGTGGTCTCACAACTATCCGTGCATTTGGCTGGCAACGATATTGTCAAGAGGAACATCAGCAGTTGCTCCAAACGTCACAACGACCATTTTTTACTCTGTTTGTAATCCAACGCTGGTTGATCCTGGTCTTGGACCTCTTCGTGGCCGGTATTGCGATTATACTCTGCCTACTGGCTGTTTTTGTTGCCGGTATTGGTCCTATTGGCGTATCTCTCATTTCGCTGGTGGCATTTAGCCAACAATTGGCCGAGCTTATCAACTTTTGGACCTCAATGGAGACAAGTATTGGCGCCATAACTCGCATCAGAGACTTTCAAAGAAATGTTCCTTCTGAGAATTTACCTAGCGAAAACGAGACACCACATCCTATCTGGCCCTCCGAGGGACATATAGTGCTCCACAACGTCTCCGCTGGATATCAATTGGCTGCTCCGCCTGTACTCCGAAACATCTCACTCACAGTCGCTCCTGGGACAAAATTAGGGATATGTGGGCGCACTGGCAGTGGAAAAAGTTCATTGATCTTGGCCATTCTCCGCATGATCGAGGTCCAACATGGGGAACTCAGTATTGACGGGGTGAATTTGAAAACGTGCCCTCGGGGAATTATTCGCAACAAGGTCACAGTAATTCCGCAAGATCCAGTGTTGTTCTCCGGTAGATCTGTACGTGAAAACCTCGCGGGGGTCATTGCTGCCGGTAGCACACTTGCGGGAAATCATGACTTGAAAATTCTTGAAACCCTGGAAAAGGTTCAGCTACGCGAACACGTTGAATCCTGTACTGGAGGCCTGGATGCGAGGATAGATGACCTCTTCCTTTCAACGGGCCGACAACAATTGATCTGCCTTGCCCGCGCCATCATTATGAAACGAAAAATTCTGCTACTGGACGAAGCAACTAGCAACGTTGATGAAAAATCGAATGAGCTGATGCAGAGTGTGATACGCACAGAGTTTTCCGACTGTACAATCATCGCCGTTGCACATCGTTTGAATAGTTTGATTGACTTTGACATGATTGCTGTGATTGACAAAGGGCGGATAGTTGAGTATGATTCACCAGGCAAGCTGTTGAGTCGTTCCCAATCGCTTTTTCGCCAACTCTATGAGATGCAGCAGGGAACAACTCGAGCTGGACTATAAATAAACCTACCAACAGAGTTTCGAGATGTTATATTCTCACGCTTAACACATTATTATAAGGAGGTCGATGGGCAATGGAAATTGACAGGCATGAAGCCTCAGAAGCTTCTCGATGAGTTCAATTTTCCGGAGATTTTCAAGGAGCCGGTGACCAGAGAAGAGGTAACGACATGATTGATGTGTTTGAAAGACTAGTTGAGATACTGCAACAGTACTACTCGTCTCGGTGCCGGAGACACCACCTCAGCTTGTTGTCAAAGAAGGAGTGCCATGACCGCAGATACCATATGGCTGAAAGCGCATTTCATATTTATTTACCCACTAAAATCAAATGTACATGCCATGATTGCAAGCTTTGCAGGTTACCGGAGAGATTTCATAGATATAAATCATGTAGCTTTCCAATCGGGTAAGGTTGAAAAGGTCGCAGGGAAGGGGGAAATTGGGAGCTTCTGACAGGCTTCTCTCTATGAATAGCTTCATGCTCGAGGTTGCTAGGATTGTCGGAGTTGCCGGGGATCGGCAGAGGCTTTGCCCGAACATGCTCATGAGGTCAGCTCATAACATTAACCGATAAACGGGTTAGAGGCACTTTTGACACCTTAGAAAAAGAATCTGGTCGTCATTTTCATACGCTTAGGAGAGCTAATTCGTTCCCTGCCACACGCACGGAAGATTTCCGCTTTTCGCTTATTCCCGAACATTCAATACGTGTAATAAGTCGTATCTTCAGTTTTGATTGGTATGGCAGTTTCACGTCACCTTACGTATAAATTACAATACAACGCACAGCCACATGTCCTTGGTATGGCTGAACCATCATCCTACCCAAGATACACCAAGCAATTTATCGCGAAGCCAGCAGCTTGCAACACGCCAAATTGACCACCGATGCCGCAATAGCCTCCACGACAAACGGCCGCGCATATCGCACATGAGAATAAGCCAAGCTAAAGAAAATCGCAACAAGCACAAAATGCACGACATAGAACAACTGCCGTCGCGATTCCGGCCTTGAGACGCTGATCAAATCTCGTAATTTCCAGACATTCGCACGACCGAGTACCAGAATCAAGATAGCGGAAAATGTACCTGCTAAGCCGAATTGAACGTCTGGATCCTGAATGCGTTTGGCAAAGAGCGTGCCGGATACGGGATGTGGCACCTGGACATAAAACAAGAGAAAAAGAGCTGCATGGCTACAGAGAAGAGGCACAATGACGAATCGACCAAAGAGACGGTGGTAAGCTGTCAACACTGGCTGCGGAATCGAGGTTAAGTAAGAGATGATTGATGGTAGAGTCGAGTTGGATGCAAAGATGAAAGAGGTAGGGGCCAGTAACACCAAAAAGGGTAGTTGAGATAGGCCAACATGACCTAAAGCCTTTGTCAAGTGAATGTAATCTTTGATGAATCATCAGACGGTCATTCGAAATTTTTACTGATACAAAACTTACCGTCACCTGTCCTCCATATGCTGAGACTCACAAGCCATAACAGCCACGATAGTGTCACAGCATACTGCTTGCGAGTCTCGCTGCCACCTCGAATAGCAGGTGCATCCCACCACGATTTCCCCCTATTCTGCTCAAAGCGATTCCCTCGCCCTAGGCCATATAGAAAGAATGCACTGAGAAGAATGAGCCCGGAGATTTGAGCATACTGACCGCGGCTGTCAAGGATATTGCGTCGGCGTTCAATCTCCTCATTCGAAAGGGATAGGATGAAGCGATAAGGCCATGCCATTCTGGTTGTGTTTGAACTTAGGGTAGGGTTACAATATCAGGGTATCTGCTTTTGGATAGAGATAAAGACACGCTTTCGATGCAAAGTTCAACGGTCGATGGGCGTTGTTTATGAAGATGAATCCGTTATCCGTAGCTGACGGAGAGGACAGGTATGTATGTATGCAGGAGCAGTACGCAGAACCGCTAATGCATCATACACGCTCTATATACCGTTGCTCTCAAAGCACGAAAGAAAATGACACCTAAGCAACAATGAATATAAGCCACCATACGCTTGCAATTTGTAGATGAAGAGCGGAATCTCGGCGTGGTGCTTACAAACAGTTCGCGTTTAAGAGGTCGAAACCGTTGAGTTTGTCCGAGAGGCTGACAAATTAACTTCATCAACATTGACTTAGTTAGTTATTAACTAACTTAACTAACGTTACTCAGCCACGTACTTAACCCTGAAGCTAAAGAGCAAGGATATAAGCTGCTGAGCTATTTTCGTGATAAAAATTTGAGCGTTCCTGGTAGTTCCATGATTCAGTTTGCATTGAAAATTAAAAGAGGCTGTCTAATTTCAGGGAAGTTTCACTGATACTCTACCGGGTCATATCCCTTGCATCAACAATCTATCTACATATGTAAGTTTAAACAAGCCGCTTTAATAATTTGGATGTGTTTCAAAGAGATGGAGTATCCATCAATCAATTAGGTTACTCGAAATAAAGTAAACATGTACGAATCAATGCCTCCACTCTACAACCCTTTCAGATCCGAGTCTGACTAGTGTGCTGAAATCAGCAGCGAAACGTGTGGCAAGAATAAGGATCAAATGACTATCCAAAGGTGTGCCAAAACCAAGTAATTGTATCCAGTGGAGAAGGCGTCCCGAACCCAGTGTTCAAATCTGCTGGCATCAAGCCTGGCGTAGCGTACGCAGATGTCTGCGGCGCAGTATTCCCATTGACATCGGGAATAAGCTCTGTGCCCTGCTCGTACACCGATAGCTGCCCCGATCGCGAGTCATTCCAGATCGATGAAGAGGTTGCTCATGTGTCCCTGCCAGGAGTTGATGATTAGAGGTGCCGGGGAGAACTTTGACACCCTTGCACGAGGTATACGTCCTCCATAGGTTTGACGTGTACCATTGCCTAGACCGGAAGCTGCATCGAGCACGTCGAGTAAAAATAGCCTACATCCCGTAATGACAGATCGTTGCTTTTCATTGCGAACTGGAATGGGAACTCCTGGTCGTATTGCTCTTGTAGCTCCATCGTGGACGGTGACAATCGCAAACAAATGATTCCGATTCTCGTGTCCGCAGCCCCATGTTCAATATCATTAGAGCATTCTTCTCCACGCTTCGCTGAGTGTCTGGTAGTGGATGTGATAGTGATTCTGGGAGGGCTTGATGTCTGTAGGAGTCAGTGGGATGCCGCAGCCTTCTATACACGATCCCATTCTGAGATCGTACTCGGTTCTCGGTGACTGTGTATAGATATTGACTCATAATGTTGACTTTGTTGTAGATGGAAATAGGTGTTTGAGTGTATATGCTGTGTCACATCGGGGCTGAATGGAGTGGGAGTCAGAGTGCGCTGCAGATTGCTATAAGGAGGGCTTCTGAAGCCAATCTGAGTGAGAGCTGCTCTCGCCCCTGTTGGAGATTTTGATTTTCATAACCACTAAGTTACTACTGTGACACACAGCCTTGATGAAAGAGATGATTAAAGCCAATGCATATTTAACAATACCTAGTCATACTCTTTACATGGAGGTTGCACAGTGTAAAAATAAAACCCCGTAGAACGCATCTCCTTTATTCCGACATGAATGCTGATTATGTTTGTAAGCTTGATTGAAAAGTCCCTTTTAATTAGTGCTTCGAAACTTCTGCGAACACAGTGATCCTCTAATCACTTGAATAGCCTAGTCTGTAAATAGTTGCCATGTATGTTGATTGTCTATGGTGAAGTTTGCATGGCCTCGTCCTGTCCACCTGCAGCAGTCGTAGCAAAGTACCGAACATCAACATCATCGTCTTGCTGCAATTTCTCCAACTGGGGTATTATGCGTTGCTGAATAAGTTCTTGGCCATGAGGAGCCGGCGTTCCTGACTCGCCAGCCTTTTCCAGATCTTGTAGAGTGCCTGACGCGGGAAGTCGTCGTAAAGTGTCAACCAAGACTGCATAGGACTTTGCGACGTTAAATCGAATGTTAGGAATGTCATCGGTGACCAGTCGTTCCAAAATCGGAATGATAGAATTTTCGAGTATTTCGAGGTTAAGCACAGGTGCGAGGGTCTATCACAATGTTAGCACATCGAACTATGTCAGAATTGCAACGAAAGCCTACCGAAACTGCAAAGCAAGTGGTCATTCGGTAAAGGTAGTTGGGATGTGCGCCCATGGCCACCACCTTGGGAATGATAGATTGATTCGCCCAGTCGACACCAAAGACCTCTGTAAGTTTCTTGAGATTCTGCGTGGCAGCTTCTCGAATCGAGAACACCGTGTCACCCAACCAACCCATGCAGAGATCACTAAGCTGTTCATCGAAAAACTTGACGCCGAGTTGGCTTGCAAGAAGGGGTATGTATTCAATGATAGCCAAGCGCACGCGCCATTGCTTGTCCTCAGCTAGCTGCACAATAGCGGGCAAAAGCGATTGTGAAAGCAAATCGATTCCGATTACTGAAGCTCCTCGTTAGTAATCAATATACTCCTTGATTTGTTCTTGCGCCTTACCTTTATTGACGATGTCGAGTTTCGAAATAATGTGTAAACGAACCTCTGGGTGTTCATCTTTCAACATTTGCAGGAACATTGGCAGAAGATGAGAGATAGTCCTAAGCAATTCGTCAGCTTGATACTCCACATATGATACGAGATACATACTCCTCTTTTCCAAGGATCGGAGCCAGTCCACTAACCTGGGTGGCTAGCGCTCCACGCACGTGTTGGGACTGGTCCGACACAAGATCTTCTATACTGGTCATAATTTCATTAAGGAGGGTATCACGATCGATCAGATTGCAGAAGCCTGGACAGGATTAGTTGCAAGGAACATATAGACAAAAGCAGAAATAATACGCACCAGGAATTTGCCCAGCAATGGCAGTTCGCACTTCCGCCTCTGTATCCTTCAAGAGTTTAACAAATGCTGGCACAAGATCGCGGGTCACGACTTCCTCATCTACAGCTTTTGCGATCTGTTTCATGCATTAGCGTTTGTCACATCAAGGGTAGATTTAAACCTACCTGCTCAAATCTATCCGCTACCATATACCGCACTCGCCAACTCTTGTCTTCGAAAAGACTACGCAGAGATGTCAACAAAATACCATGACTCGACTGCTGTTCTTTTGGTATCTCCTCTGCAATGGAAATGAGAACCTCCACCGTCAACAACCGTACGCTGTCTTGATCATCATTGGTGAGGTACTGAAAGAGTGGTATGATTTCTTCGATGATGACCGCGGGATTCAGTTCCTTGACGAATTTAGAGAGGTTGTTGGCCGCCTGTCTCCGTACCATCGGAGTCTCATCGTGGACTAAACCACCAAAGTTCTGACGAAGGGTCTGCTGCACGCCAACTGCGGCTTTGCGATAAGGGGAGCAGTAGAGACCAGTGGCCGAGACTTTGGACGTGAACCAGTCGGCTTTGGAAAGACGAAGGACTAAGGGTATGAACTCGTCCTCGACCTGTTTTGAGGAGAGTTGATCGCAGATTTTGTTCAGAGATTCGACAGCCTATGAAACTTCTTGTTAAAAATTGCTTGACGTTCTCAGTTGAAACTGGGGTGTTCACCTTCTCCCGAACAAGAGGTTCTTCAATAGCTGCCAAATTCTCGAGGGGGGAAAGAAGCACGTGCCCATATTCAGGACCGCCGACATACTCGACGAAATTGCCCAATTCCTCACTTAATGCGGTCAGGACTTCATCTTCATCTTCAACGGAGTCTAACAGATATTCTCATTAGCGGCTGGCGAATTTCGAAGCAAAGCGATCGTATGTTCGCGTGACTCACCGTCCAGGAAGGGGATGAGCTCGTCCCGAGTCCTTTCAGGACCGAGGGCTAGGGCAATTGTTGACAGACGGTGGATCGCATTTAACCGTAGGAGGACATCGTCGTGCTAAGGTTGTAGAATTTTTGTCAGCTTCCACGTCTTTCCCTAGCCGAAATGACTTGGCCTCGCAAGTAAACATACCTTCAACTCATCAATGAGGACGGCGATGGGGTAGAGCTCATCGCTTTCGGCCGTCGAATCCATTGTGTTTGATGTTTGTATGATCGCTAGCCGCACGAGGTTGAGAATTAAGGATTGGATGCTCCGAGTCCAATAATGCTGACACTGGGAGGCGGGATTTGTACTTCAACCCAGTAGTCAAACAAAATGAGATAACTAGGTACTGTTGAACAACAGGTCTTTCATGGACGCTGTTAGACGTAGCACTGGATAAAAAGGTAAATCAGAGAAGTGATCTTATTTTCAGAGTAGCGGAGGAGGAATGGAAAAAAGTGCAAGTGCACGCGAGGTTAGCACCGAGTTGGAGAGGGCTGTCGAGGGGAGAATATCGTGGGGTCGAGGAAAGCACAAGCACACGGGAGGAATATATTGGTTTGATGGTGTTTGGGCGGGTAAGCCAGCCAGCGCGGGTGTACGCACCTAACAAGCAGAAATCAACTTGAAGAGGGATTGTCGAGTGAGGGTATTCGCGAGACAATTGTGGAGGAGAGCTGCTGAGAGTTGACCGTGGAGAAAGATATTAAAACGCGGTCTGGTATGGGAGCGTACTTAATTGCTGAAGAGAGCTTCTGGAGTTGGCAGTTGGCAGGCAAGGCGGGCACGACAGGCAAGAACGACCAGGATGATGAGGCTGTGGCTGGTGAGGGGCCACCTTCCTGCTGGACTGTGGCGCCGGGCACATTGACGAGGGGTCTTCTGTGGCTGGTGCCGACGGTGATGGTCCTCCTTAGTTCACTTTTTATTTTATGTGTCATCCGAGCCTTATCCCACCAGCTCACTACCAAGTCTGTCTACGGCCTTTGTGTATGATCAATTGCTGTATTGACTTCGTCGTGAGTGATTTCTGTGCATTTTTTTCGTACTGATACTTCCTCGTCGGTCGCCAATCACCTCGCGAAGCGCTCTCTCTCGAACGATTACTCACAGTGCCATCCCACCTCCCGCTTCGGCTGTACAATCATGCCTACCGTCTCGGTGGATAAATACGCGCTCTTCAAGGAGCTTGGGCGGGAGTACGTAGAATGCTATTGTCTTGAGCTTGCATATGTCTTATGTATTAACGGCATTGCTTTCTCGCAGTTACACTACGGAGGAATTCGACGAGCTATGCTTCGAGTTTGGTATGACTCAACCACCTTCCCGAACATAAGGGTTTGCGACTGACCTTTTTTTCCAAGGCATTGAGCTCGACGAAGATGTAAGTTTCCCACGCTAGCACAACTACATACCGGCGCCAGATGCAGTCTCATTGATACCTTCTCAAGACCGAAAACCAACCCCGAGCCGAAAATGAAGCCCCGCAACTGAAGATTGATATACCCGCAAACAGGTACGTCTAGTGGAGTGGAGGATATACATAATTAGTTTATACTTATAGGAGCTTAGATATGATCTGCTTTGTTTCGAGGGTATTGCATTGATGCTCAACGTTTTCTTGGGCCGCAAGCCATTCCCAAATTATCGACTAGTGCAACCTACAAGTGGACAGCTGGAAAAGATCATCGTCAAAGAAGATGTGAGTGGACTATACCGAAGCTCTAGAAGAGATTCATGTCTAATTCGAGGTTCATGGCAGACAACCAAAATTAGACCTTACGTTGCCGGTGCCATTCTGCGAGGTGTGAAGTTCGACGAGGCGCGATACCAATCTTTCATCGGTCTACAAGACAAGTTACATCAGAATATTGCTCGCCAGCGGACGCTTGTCTCTATTGGTACTCACGATCTGGACACCATCGAAGGCCCGTTCACATACGAAGCTCTTCCACCGAAGGAGATCCGCTTCACCCCGCTAAATCAGACAAAGGAGATGAACGGCGAAGAGCTTATGGCCTTTTACGATGTAGGATACGTCATGATCTCACTATATCACATCTCACTGACATGTCTTGAATTTGCAGAAAGATAAGCACCTTGGTCGATACCTTCACATCATTCGGGATTCGCCTGTGTATCCTGTGATATACGACTCAAAGCGAACTGTCTGCTCTCTACCACCTATTATCAATGGAGACCACTCAAAAATTAAATTGGACACAAAGAACGTTTTCATTGAGATTACAGCCCTTGATAAGACAAAATTGGAAATTGTCAACAAGATTATGGTCACCATGTTCTCTCTGTACACTTCGGAACCTTTCACGTGAGTTGGCTATACTTCTTTCATTAGGGGGTTCATGGACTCTGACAAAATTTACAGTATCGAGCCCGTTGAGATTGCCTCGGAACACAATGGCGAGACGAGAGTGACCCCAGATATTTCACCACGCACGACACAGGCCGAGCTCTCGTACATCAACCAATGTTGTGACCTAAACCTATCCGCGGACGAGGTATCTCGCTTGTTGACAAAGATGGCGTACAAGGCGCGTCCTTCAAAGACGTCCAGCGATCTCATTGATGTTGACATTCCTCCCACCAGGGCGGATATCCTACATCAAGTGGACATCATGGAAGATGTTGCTATCGCATATGGATTCAATGAGCTGCCACGCAGCTTCCCCAGCAAGTCGGGCACTATCGCTCAGCCTCTTCCAGTCAACAAGCTCACGGATATTATACGCATGGAGGCGGCGATGGCCGGCTGGTCTGAAGTGTTACCATTGATTCTTTGCTCACATGATGAGAACTTTGCGTGGTTGAACCGCAAAGATGACGGCAACACCGCAGTCAAGCTTGCCAACCCAAAGACTCTTGAATTCCAAGTCGTGCGAACCAGCTTACTTCCGGGTCTATTGAAGACTCTTAAGGAGAATAGGATGCACAGTGTGCCTATGAAGATTTTCGAGGTTAGTGATGTGGCTTTCAAGGACTTGTCTCTGGAGCGTAAGAGCCGGAACGAGAGACATTTCGCTGCAGCCTGGTACGGCAAAACCAGCGGCTTTGAAGTTGTACATGGCCTGCTGGATCGCGTAATGGCGATGTTGAAGAGCGCATTCATTACTGGTGAGGAAGGTTTAGAGAACACTGCTGTGAACGATTCTCGCTACTGGATTGAAGAGTTAGATGGTAAGTTATTGGTTCTATCTGACAGGAAACGAATCAGTCCGCTAACATAGAACCAGCAGACCCTACTTACTTCCCTGGCCACGCTGCCTCGGTTCATGTCAATATCGGTGGAAAGGAACAGGTTATTGGCTCCTTCGGAATTTTGCATCCCACAGTCTTGGAGAACTACGAGCTTAAGCTACCTGTCAGCACCCTTGAATTGAACATTGAGGCGTTCTTGTAGGGACGAATATCTTTTGGATCTTTTGAGAGGGAGTGGATGTTGGAATAAAAAGATAACTAGATGACGATAAAAATAAAATATCGCTAGATTCTTGTTGCAATGTGAAGATATTGAATCTCATGATATCATAATGAATTCATGCTTAATTAGTGTCTAGCTATCAAATGACGAATCGTGAGGCTCGCTACATCAAGATAAAACCTTAAATCTAAAGAATCATCCATATGAGAATTGGTCGGTCATTCATGTCATTTTCAAACTTTTTGTATCTAAGGATATAGGGAAGAGAAACTGAGGAGAAGGTGTCGGTTTATGTCGGACATTTGAGGTAGAGAGAAAAGACATGATGCGACATGCAAAGCTCTCATATGAGAACAAGACGAAAGTAAATTCGTAGATAGACAAGGAACAGAACAGGACGAACACCAAACGAACAGAGAATTAAACGTAAATTTACTCCTGAGCGTATTCCGCTGGTGCAGCACCCTCTGCTCCCTCAGCTTCCTGCTGTTCTGCCAATCGCTGCTGCTCAGCGAGTTGCTGGGCGGCGAGAGCCTTGGCGCCGTAGTCCTGGCTAACGGGCTGGAGGATGGGTTGTTCTTCCTTGGGCTCAATGATGGTGACAGCGTCAGGAAGGGTCTTCTGAGGACCGGACTTGCCCTCGGGGTCGGATCCGCGCATGATCTTGACCTTGATACCAAGGACACCTTGACGGAGGAGGACGTGGCGGGTAGCGCTGTCAATGAATTCTTTGGCGGGCTGACCGGAGTGGATCATGAAACCGTCCTGTTCATAAATATTTTAGCGACTGTACGTTTTCCTCCATCGCCTTACTCAATCCCTAACTTCCAGCAGCTAGCGACCGGGTAATATATACGTACAGTGAACTTCATGGACTTGGCACGAGCAGCACGGAGCTTGCCAGAAACGACAACCTCACAACCCTTGGCACCGCTCTCCATGATGAAGCGGAGGACACCATAGCAGGCTCTTCGGACAGCGAGACCGTTGAGAAGCTTGTAGCGGAGGGACTCGCACTGAGCGACAGCGGAGAGACCACGGTTCTGGACCTTGGCGGCGTAGAGGGAGACGGAGTTCTCGGGGAACTTGAATCGCTTCTGAATGAGGGAGGTGAGCTCGCGGATGCGGCGACCTTGTTCACCAAGGACTTCTTGGGTGTGGGTGGCGCGGATGACTGCACAATCGACCATCAGTATGAATTCGATACTCGGCTATTTCCATTTCCTAATCGCTGTTCCAATCTTTTTCCTTCCTTCCCAAACTTTTCCTCATTCAATTGATCCCATCACATGTCTTCCATATTCCCTAACGCCCATTTCAAGGTGGAAAACGTACTGATATCGGTCACAGTGGGAGTGACACGGACTTCGACGCCAGAGTAACCCTCCTCAGCGAGTTCGCGCTGGAAGAACTCGTTCAACTCGGCGTAGAAAACACCGTCGGCGACGAACTTGCGACGCTTGGAGATAGCACCCTGAGTAGCAGCCATGTTGCAGAAGTCGAGATTCTGGTCGAGAAATCGTCGGGGGTGGTGGGTGGTGTTGGACGGGGTTGTCGTGAAGGCTCCGAAGAAGTTGGTGAGAAGACGGCACCGCTAAAGTGATGATATTAGAGGTTTAGTGGGGGAATTTTTTGAGGATAGGGCTTGGGGTTTGTCTCGCTTGTGTGTGCAAGCTTATTGGCGGGTGGGTGGGTATTGTGGATCAGCAGCAGAAGACTAACCTCAATTAGAGCTGTATGCTTAAAAAGGAATAGCGCATTTTTCTTTTCTATATTACCGCAGAACGACGGCCATGATCATGTTATTCATTCATATTGTATGTAGACAGTCTACTGCATCTCGAGTTCCACCTCCTTATTGGTGCTATTGTCAGCATTGTGATTGTATTTCGGCATGCTCAGATTCGACAGCTCCGTGGTGAGACTCTTTATCCCAGCTGGTAGTGGCTTGCTAGGGACATCACCTATAGTAGTATCCGTGGTCTCAACACCAGCGAGCACAGGACTATTTCTGCTCGTAGTCTGGCCGGACCGGTGAGGGAGGGCCGTGTTTGCAGTCGTTCGAGTGCCATTCATTTCGACATCTGTGCGTCCAAATGCTTCGCTCCACCAGCGGACCTCATCGATACGAGGGAAGATCAGCCGTTCATGGGTACGTTGTTTGTCATCAATCAAAGAATCATAATTTGGGTTGATGAACTGCTCCTTGCGGGCTAGGAAGTAGTCCCAGACGCTTCGTGTTTTGGTCTTCGCGTTGCAGTCTACACGTTCCTTCTCGCTGTTGTAAAGGAAGGTTCCATATTGACACGAGTAGAGATGGTACAACAGTCTGCGAAGGAAGCGTTCATTGAACTCAAATCGGTTTGGATGCTGATAAAGAAGCTGGTATGTCGCATCAAGAAATTGATGAAAGACAGGGCTAGTCTCGTTGACCTTGGTCGTCTCCTTTTCGCTGGTTGTTGACCGCGGTGTTGAGCTAGGCTGTTTTAGCGGACTGTCATTGTCAAGATTCGATCCCTCTCCATCGTCGTCAACAAGAGAGCCTCGGCTGGTGTTCTTTTGGTTGAAGAAGTTTTTGGCGCTGAGGAATGCGTTCTCTAGAGCCTTTCGTGGCTCACTAGTTTCGCCAAAGGATCGATTCGTGTCGCCGCCTATTCTCTCATTCTCAATCTGGAACCATTTTTCACTGTTGAGGAGACCGGCACGGTGGCGGAACATGTGGCCAAATGACAGCCAATCTTTCTCAACCAGTACAATGAACCCTTCCAAGGTACGGTAATATGGATCAAGGCAGATCTGACTGAGAGCACTCAGCTGACTTGTGCGATCCCATCCGTCTGAGCAATGAATAAGAACGTGGGAATGCTGGAGTCCGACCTGGCGAGCAATCAGACTCGCTCCTTCGAGGATCACCGAGATATATTTCAGCCAGTTGCTTTTCGCAAGCAGTTCCCTATTCGGGCCTAATGGCGTCACATCAGACTCTTTCAATGCCTCGACCACTTTGTTCAACGACTCTCTCATCACATGAATATTGTCAATTCCCAGGTAAGCTTTCGTAGCGAACTTGTAGTTGTCCATATTCTCAGATCCAAGTCCCACTGCCTGCATTGCGTATGCATTTACAGTCGGCCGAGCATCGACTATAAGATTGCGCCGCTGAGCACCATACACAGATGGTTTTTCCGGCCCATCTCCGCGAGCGGCAGAGACGGCTTCATCCTCCAGCTCTTCAGCATTCGTCAAATCAAATTCCTGACTTTGCAAAGAGGCACCTTCCTCCCAGCTTGAATTAGTGGACTCTTGTTCTAAAGACGGAGGTGTGAAACCAGCCAGTGGCCGATCTGACTGAGAAGTAGAAAAAATAGCAGCCAGTAACTTCTCGTCCTGGATACTTCGCTTCTGTCGTACTCCCACTAATGGCTGCGAGCTTCTGGTAATTGAACAATTATTCACAGGATGGAAATATGTAAGCACCGGTATTCGCGCTCTTGAGCGGTATCTCGCCGCATAGTTGAGGGTATTATCGGATATGTTGCATGGGACAACCAGTGTATCGGGGTAGGTAGGAGAGAACTAAACTGTCAATCTGCTGCATACGGGAGGAAATGGCAAAATTTGATCCATACAGAGTAGTCAGCATTTATAGCCGAGATGCGCCAGTTCGCAGTACTCCCCTCCCTTGCTACACCCTGCCGGTGCCATTCCTTGCGGGGATCGTACAATTGCCATCCGTCCAGTCCTTGTTCGGGAGGCGGCGGCTGATATGTAAAAGCATATAATTTCTCAACTCTCCCAATCTTGCATGTCCACTGCTTCAAGGTGTCGTACACATCCCGCGCCTTGTTCTCGTTTGAAAAGTAGAAGCATACAAAGGTAAAATCGCGGCAGCGTAGGCGGATCGAAGAGGGATGTCTGGAGACGGTCGGCGCTGTGCGGAGAGTGCAGAATGCTATTATGGGATATGTAATCCACAACTCGCGCGGACGGATGGGAGTGCCTGATGCCAGGGCTTCCTCGGAGACATGAGGGGTATGAGAGAAGATGAGGTGATGGGGAGTGAGATGTAGAGTTCCTGTAACCTGTTCACCCCTTCGTGAAAGGGTCACATCCTCAACCTAGAGAGAAGGAATCAGTTTAGGGACAATAGTGGTCACAGGGCGAGGCAATAGACAACCAACCTTGGCCATTCGTGTCCTGTCCATGCTAGGCACCTGTTACTAGATCAACATGGTGCGCGGGCTATGGGACAGCGACAACACAAGGCTGCACGAACTTGCGAAAAGGTACAGAAGACTGTCTAGGAGAAAAAGAACAACGAAAAGAGATGCCCAAGTCAACAAAGACGTGGCTAGGAATGACGGATGAAGCGCAAGTTGGGCTGTGGGACGCTCGCTACGTCAGATCATGAACCGCTGTGCACGGGCCATGCAAGATAGCTGATCAACAGACTGCGAAGCCTCAGATTCTCATCAATACGCTTATTTGCTAAAGGGATAGAATCTCTTGTATGAACCAGCTATTTGAATGATTTGGCATACATAGTATCTCTTGATCGTATTTCGCAACCAATTCAACCAGCTTGTTCGGGGACACTCGACTCGAACTATATAACTAGGGTTAGTGATCATTTACTCTGGTACGAGTCGACAAACCTTATGATCCATGTCCAGTGAGCTTGGCCAGGATGCTGACCATTTTCAGATCAAACATCATAGAGTGCCCCCCCATATGAATCATAAATAATATTTTTAATCAGGAGTCATGGACTCAAATCCAGCCCCTCCCACTGCAACAGACATCTTCCGCTACCGTTACCAACATGGTACGAATCTCGGCTCCATCTTCGTCTTGGAGAAATGGCTACACCCAAAGATGTTTGATAAAGACTCCAAAGGATCCAGTGAGCTGGAAGCTATCAAACTGTATTTCTCTTTCCAAAAGGCTGATGGGACCTCGTAAAGTGACCCTGAATTTTATCTCACAGATTCCTAAAAAAGAAAGGACTATTGGCCACTCGACAGAAATGGGAGCATCATTGGCAGTCTGCTCTTACTGAAGCAGACCTCGTCTGGCTCACAGATACCGCCAAATGCAACTCCATACGCCTGCCGATTGGCTATTTCACGCTTGGTCCGCGATTTTGTAAAGGAACCCCTTTTGAGGGCGAGCCTTCACAGGTGTACATAAATGCCTGGAGTGCCGTTAAGAAAATCATCAAGGACTGTCATGGCCACGGTATCGGTGTGTTGATAGACCTTCACGCTCTACCAGGTGGTGCGAACATAAACGCTCATAGTGGAACAAATACCGGCAAGGCAGAGCTATGGACATCCGAACAATACCTCAAAGTGTCGAAAGACTGTATCAAGTTTGTTTTACAAGAAACCCTCTCTAATCGGCTCCCAAACGTGATTGGCGTTGAACTCTGCAACGAACCGTCTCGAGCAGCCAGTTCTGCAGTGTTCAAGTGGTATGACGATGTCCTGGCTATGGCCAGAACCGTTGACTCATCGATACCAATATACATCGGTGACTGCTGGGATCTCCAAACTGCAATCAAATACGCCCTGACAAAGAATAACCTTGAAGATACTTCCAATCCCGTCATTGTCGACACGCACAAATACTATACCTTTGCAGCCCACGATCATGCCCAGACACCACAGCAAATAATAGAGCGAGTCAAAAACTCCCTGGACGATATTGTCAAAAATCAAGGACATATTGCGTCGCGCAAGACCGCACTTGCGGTATATATAGGCGAGTACAGCTGTACTATGGACGGCAAAACATGGAGCAAAGTCGACGCTGCTCATCGTCCGGCACTGACTCAACAATTCGGGCGTGCACAGACAGATAAGTGGCAATATGTGACAAGTGGATCGGCATTCTGGACGTTGAAAATGAGCTGGATGGACGGAGGAGACTGGGGGTTCAAGAAACAAGTCAAAACTGGCGCTGTGACGCCTCCCCGTAGTCTTACCTTCTCTTTTGACGAGATCAAGTCCAAGTGCCGCGAAGCCAACGCTTGTGGAGAGCAGCTTCGAGCGGCTGCGCTCACGCAGCATGCAAACTATTGGGACAAACAATCATCGAGCACAAAATATGAGCACTGGCGTTATGAGCATGGCTGGAATCTCGGGTTCGATGATGCAATGGCGTTTCTTTGTAGTCACCTCGATGGTAACCTACCACTTACTCGACAGGTGGAAGGAGGAGACAAAATTGGAGCTCTGGAACTTTGGATCGGCAAACGTATGGTTGAGACTGGGCAGTTGGGTAGCCCATTGGGATGGGAATGGGAGCATGGATACCGAAAAGGCGTTGAAGACTTTGAAAAGTTAACTTATACATGAATTCTCTACGTAAATTTGAAACATGTCTATAAGATATATACAAAAATAGAAGGTGGCGTCTATCCCAGTAATGTCGTTGATCAGAGCTTCTTCTTCAGTTTAGCGGTATCCTTTGCCTTCTTTTCTCGCCTCTGCACAATACCTTCGGCGCCCACACCTCCAAAGACGAGAAACACACCGAGCCATTGTCCATGCGTCAGAGAGTGTCCGAACCAGAACACGCTGATAATCATACTGAGCATCTTCCTGGTAACAGTCACAGTGACAAGGAGCAACGACGAGAATTTAGACAGAGTATAATAGATAAAAACCTGACCAACCGCACCACATGCAGCAAAGCCCAAGACGTTTTTTAGGGCTTGCGGATGACGTTGCAAGAATGAAATGGCAGATGGCAATTCCAGACCGGCTGAGGGTGCGATCTGAAATGGCAACATGGAGACGATAGGTCCGTTATCTGTCAAGTACGGTGTGAAGAGCAAGTACGCAGTTGTCAGCACAGTTGCGAGAAAGTTCTGCGCAACCATCATCTGCGGCCCTGTGTAGCGCGTATATCGACTTGGTGATGAAAATACGTGATCCTGCGTGGCATTGGTGAGGCCATCAAGCATCAAATTAATAAACAAGAGGAACAATCCGTAAGCGGTCTGACCGCTGTGCGTCGAAGCAGCCATCTTCTTCGAAGTTCCGGGATGATACAGCGTGAAAGTTGCGACTCCGAGTGTCACCATCATGACCACTGCATATTTGTACAATGGATATCGTTTCCGAAAGACGGTCAAGTGAAGAAGCATCACGGGGAGTAGTTTGCAGGACTTGGCGAGGATGAAGGTCAGATAGTCAATGTGTTGTAGACCAGCGTAGCCGAAGGGCGATGCTAGCGAGGACGAGATGCTAACGAGGATCAGGGGAAACATGATCTGTCGATTAGGAAAGATCGATGGCACCGCCTGTCCCTTTGGTGTGGCAAGTAATAGATATAAGGAGCCCGTCACCGCCGCGAAGCACGACTGAATGGTGTTGAGAACGATCGAGAATGTGAAGCGCTCGTTCGGCTCTCCTTCTCCTTTGGCGCCGTCGACCGGATAGGATGTAGTTGTAATGGCTTCCTGTAAAAGACCCCATAGAAGGCTACACTAATCAGTAAGACTGCCAGATAAAACAGAACATCACAACGAGAATAGCAAGAAGCCATACAAAGAAGCATAAATTCCGCCAACACAAATGGCCAACTGAATCAAACCGGGACTACGCTCCTCGATTTCAGATGCTTCTGCCGTTGGGTTTGCGCTGCCATTTGCGCTGGTCTTGGATGGTGTGGAATGACCATTTTGAATATCAGCATTCGTATCTGGCAGTTCACTCAATCGTTCCATGACGTCTGATGATGGTGTCTTTTGAATAGGGACTCGTTGCTTCGTTCGCGCCATTTGGTTAGAGTTCGTATGCAGTGCTATTTATTGGGGATACAAATCGCAAGTCACACCCGACAATGGAGAAAAACCTGAAAGAAAGAAAGCAGTTAACCAAAAAAAAGCGAGTCAAATCAAAGGTAGACTCCAACCAAGAAGAATAAAGGAAAGGACAGATTGTATATTCGGAAAGTGCAAATAGCAGTGGCAGAAGCCATGTGTTCATAACAAAATAATCTGGAGGCTCTCGGCAGGGGCGATCTAGGCCCCACTCTGGCTCTTTATCTTAGCTCGCTGATAACCCGGAACTTTTTTCTTCCTACACCACCCTCTTGACCAGACTGTTTACACTCGACAATCGACACAAACTTCAAAATGGCGAGTTCGAAAGTGGAAGCTCCCAAACCCTCCGCACTTTCTACCCTCATCTCCACAACCAGCAAAACCGAATCACCGACTCCCCTCCACGCACTCACAGCTCAGGTATACCACAATCTCCAACACCAACATATCTGGACATCCCTGAGAATCCACGACCCTTCAGAAGATGCCTCACTATCCCATTTATCAGTGCCGTTGATCTCCGGCATCCCTCCACAACGCATGTACACACACCCCGACGAGCAGCTTTATCTACTCCAGATCGGCCTCCGAGAAGAAGACCTCCCCCCTGAGCGGTTGTGGGTGTTGCCAAGCACACAGGGCCAGACATGGACTTTGGGAAAACTAGCGACTGTTTTTGATGCGCTTCCTTTGAGGAATACAGGGACAGAGAGCTCAACAAACGCTGGCGAAGAAGTCAAAGAAACCTTCGACATGGGGAAAGAAGAGAAATTGGCAAAGTACTTCGAGAAAAAGCGGGAGGCAGATAAAGAGAGTAAATGGGGCGGGAAGCGATTGCTGCTCGCGGTGGTAGATAGATTGGTTGGCGGTGATGGAACGGTTGTCTATTATGTTGTTCAGGATGGACATGTGAAACCTCGCCAGAATTGATCGATCTATTGCATATCAATGAGCGGATCGAACAACGAATACGGATGCATACGACATCCTGCAAATTTCTGAGCGTGTTCGGAACTGTTGGTATATTCAGCAATTATTATAAGGGATATACAGGTATATGTACAATGATGTCAACAACGTCATCTACAGGCAAAAGGTTGGCACCAGTATGATGCTGCACATAGAGAGAGAGAGAGAGAGAGAGAGAGAGAGATCGCCACGAAGCCCAAGGTTAAACAAGTGGCGAATTCAGGTGCTGAAGTTCCTCATTACAGCTGGAGCAATACTCGTCGTACCACCGTTTCACATCCTCCTCATGGCCGGAAAGGACACTTTCGTTGGTGTTCGGATCACCTGTGTGCTCTTCCAGGATTCCTGAAACCCGATCGCAGCGCTGCGTCTCTCGACCAAGCCACCGTTCCCATTCGCCTTTCAGCACTTCATTCTCAATCCTATTCACGACTCGCAGGGCAACGACCAGGTCGTGCCGATACATACCGAGTCGTTGGCGAGTAGCCTGCAGACGCCGGTTGGCATTCCACTCCACGTAATCATCTGTTGGGATCTCTGATGCGAAAGATAGAGAATTGTTTTGATTGAACATCATTTGCTCATGGAACGTCGAGAAGCAATAGCTCGCATTCCCATCTGATTCTCTTGCCCACACAGAGTCTGTGAAAGCTGTGGCTTCTTCGAGGTCTTTCACGAAAATCGCTTTGCTCATGACATGTTCGGAATGAACTCCAAGTCGACTAAGAAGCTTGGCAGCATTGCGTTCGTGCCACCAATCATATGTATCGCGTGTTGAGTAGAAGCCGTTGATCAGTAGACTTGAACCCAATAATGCGAGTATCAGACTATGAGCACTGCAAGTTTTCCATGTCCACCGTACAAGTGCTAAGAACCACATCATCAGAGATGAGATGGCACTCTGAAGTAAAGAAGCCGTCGATTCGAACATCAAGTAACTTAGCGACCGTTGTTTGCGGGACTTGTGTGCCTGTGTGATGGCTCGCATGTCCGCCGCGGAGAATTGGAATACACCTATTTCATGACCAATCAAGCCAAAAATAGTGATGGCCCTCTTAGTCCGACTGCGAGGACCTAGTTTTCGGACTTGATCACTGATCAAGTCGACAAGATCTAGGGCGTCTTGCTCTAGATCGTTCATAGCTTGGCGGTCAATGATACCTAAGTTACACTGTTAGTAATTTGATATCTCGAAATATCACGTCCACTCATTCACAAGACTCACTTTTCAAGACATAAGGCGACCACAGCCACTCGACCTTGGTGTAGATGGCCAACTTGCACTTTGATTTTGAAATGTGCGTTATGACAATCTTGCTGACAAGTCTGAAATTCCGCCTGAAGGGTAGATGCCACGGTGTACGCTTATCTGTAACGACATAGCAAAGATGATCGTTGAGAACATCGATGATCTGGTAGTCTGAGACTTTCGTTTTGTTTCGTCGACCTGTAATTAAATTTCAGTTCATTAGACTGCAAGTTAGATAGTCGCTTAGTTGCTTTATCGGGCCTACCAAGTAAATCATTCCTTTCAATAGAGTAATCAAAGTCGCGTCTCATGTGTCCGGAATCTAAAGTCCTCCATGATCCCTGCTTGATACCTTTTCAATCGGTTAGCGAAAAGCACGAAGTGAGGTGGAGGAGTATCAAACCTGAAGCCGTTCTTTCATGTAACAGAGACTGCCACAACGCACTCTTGTCGCCGAATAGCACGTGGAACAAAGCCTTCGGGCTGATATCAAATACCTTCTCAGCAGCAACATGTAGATTCCCTTGTGGGACATACTGAACTGGCTGATTTGGCAGTTTGAATTTCTGAATATCCCTTCCGTTGCCGTTTCTTTCAAAATTGGCGCTCAAGTCTTTCTCCACATATACTGGAATTTTCACATCTCTATACCTTCCTGTTCCAGAACGAGAGCGAATATCTATTGGGACATCCAATGACACATCTTCCCAGCTATCTAAGCTGACCGATCTCGGCAAAGACTCGTTCTCCATCTTCGTCAAGGCCTTGAAGATCATTTCTAGATCCGTACTCTCCTCTGAAGATGCTACCTTGATCATGTAATTCAACCGTTTTTGCAATACTCTCAGAGGCTCAAGAAACGTCTTTATAGTCACACGACCTGGTGTGTCAGCGCCGCGCAGTGAGACGATATGAAGAAACAAGAAATCGCAGTCTCTTCCAATGGCGGCAGTCACTTCAGTGACAGAATCAAGTGGTTGACTTGCTGTCAGGACGAGTCCGAAATGATGACTATAAAAGTAAATGTTTCGGGTTGTCACAAAAGCACGGCCCGGAAACTCCTGGTTATCATTGGGATTCCAAGTCGCTCTAAAAACCATGACAAGGCTTTCCTCTCTTTTCACATTAGGAAAAAGAAGCCGGAATTGGGCATCCTGGAGACGGAGGCGGTAAGGGTAGTAACTGGGATACTCATGTGTAATGCCAATGATGGATCTTTGTAGCTTGCTAGCATCTCCATCGAGACTGACTGTTTGTCTATGTCGAGCTGCTGCTGGTGTGGGTGAAGGTTTAGTATCGTCAGCTGCCGCACTCGACGAACCCTGTGATGTACTTCCTTCACCCGAGGCTTTCGGATTTCGTAGCCGAATACCTTCGGTATGGAATGTGTTGATAAATCCCCAGTTAGTACTGCCCCAAAGATTGGCCATCATTCCGCTTGGCATCCCCCCTGTGGAATCTCCAAGACCTACCCCAATGCCACGCTCGTTACTCACTGCAACCGCGACCTTACTCATACTGGTCGGCGCTGGCGGATTAGCCAGAGTAGCAGGGGCAAGCGTAGTTGCTTCATCACGGCCTGTTTGATTAGCATCAATTTCTGCTTGAGAGCGCGGCATAACGCCAGCAGGACTGTATGGCAATACACTGTGGCTGGCAGTGATGAGGCTAGCAATGCCACCGCTACTGTTGCCCAATGGAGTTAATGGAGCCGGGGTAGTAGATTTGCGGTGAATATCAAATTTCTGAATGATCCGGGACGCATGATCTCTACCGCTGCCTGCCTCACCATCAAGGCCTGGTATACGTCTAGCAGAATTAGCAAAGTCACCGCTGGCCCTGACTGACGATGGATCGCGCTCAGGAACTGATAATGTAGGTGTGCGTTCCACGTTGGAGGGGTCGTCTCCAGCAGTGGAAGTCAAAAATTCAGTGCTGTCAGATGTAAACTCGGGCGCTGGAGGGTGAGAAATAGAGAAAGCAGGGTCTTGCACGACGAGCTTTCCAGCGACTGAACTCGCAGGATTTTCCAGTGCCTTTTGCTTCGCTGCCTCAAAGACACTGATCCATTCCATCAGGTCTTTTTGAGTTTCAGCTTGTAGCATGATGGTATTTTTCTTGGTCTTGACTTCGAAGCAGAATCTTCGCTCTTCCTGGAATGCTGGACGAATATTGCATAGTAAAACACCAATACGCTCTGTTTCTTCAACGCCGCCGGTCCGTGAGCTTTGTACTAGACACCCAAAAATTCCATTCTTCAGGAATGCCCATCGGTGAACCCACAGTGTCCTTGTAGGTTTACCGGTGGTCGTTCTTAGATACACCCAGCCCTGTTTCTCCGCTTTCGAAGGCTTCTCGCCGTCGGATTTGACGGAAAGAGCTTGTCCTAGATAGGGGACAGTAGAAACTGAATAATCATCCAGTTCACGCGAAGGTCTCGTCCCTAGCTCCGCGGCATCTTCGATCTGTTTGCGCGCAGCTAACAATTCCTTAAGAGAGTACCTCTCGCTGTTTTCCATCTCATGAACCCAACCTTTGATTCGGTCCATATCCTGGCCCCATTTTGTAAAGTTCGTGGTGTTATGATCATGGATAAGCTTCGCCTCCCGCCACTGGTCGAAAGATATCTTCACCAGGAGTTTATCCAAAGTGTTGCGAACTTGCGGGGCTTGTATTGAAAAGTCCAAGGAGGCTTTAAGATAGGCTTTGCGGGCTTCATGTAGTTGAAACGCATCCTCCCGCAGTGCAGATGCCTCTTTTTGTTTTGCCTGTCCAGAGTATCTTGACAGAAGGTGGTCATAATTCCTCTGGGTATGTTCCAATGCACGCCGTATCTCCTTGAAAGTCCGCAAATCTCCTTGAATGAATGTCTTTATCGGGTCCACAATCAAACTATCCGCTTTCCTGATAGATCCTAAAAGCGATCCCCATGTATCCTTCATACAGTCTCCATGTCGTTTAATGGCTAACAGGGTGTAGTCATGATCGATGACAGCTTCGGAAACGTTGAGGGAGTTGGTCATGTACGACATGAATGAGATCATCGACTGCTCAAAGACCCCAAGCTCTGATACGAGCTTGCCAGCTGCTTTGGCATAGCCGTCGAGCCATCTTTCGACAACATCGAGTTGATCGGCGAAGTGGGCTGTGGTCGAACGAAACGTGGGGGAGTCAAGAGCAGCTTCTTTAAGACCGACAGGTCTGAGTAATAATCATTAGCAACAAATCAATCATGCGCAATCACTGAAGGACTCTCCATACACCACACTAACGAGCTTCCCGACCTGGGGTACGGTAGTCGGCTGAGATGACACCGCCATTTACAGCGAGTGAACAGCCATACAACGGGCTTCCGATCGCGACTTCTTCCTAAATGCTGTTGTTGATATGAAATGATACAGAACAAGAAAAGCAGAACGTAGAGATTCCTAATAAACAGTAGCACAGTCTTCAGCTGCTCCTCACGAGACAACGATGATGAAGATGAAGAATGACGCCAGGCAAAGAGATGCGCTAGTCGACTGTGGGTCCTGGGGTAACAACAGAGCACCAAATTGGTGCCTGGGCGCCTGAGGCTTAACCTCTCCGACACTCTTGTCTACATCTCACTTGCCGGAGCATTGACTGGATATACAGGTGAAGTATTGATCATTATCTATTAAACATAGTCAATAATTTATGTATTGACCATTATGCCTCGTCATATGCAAGGATCATGGGTAAGGAGGACCCACCCTTAAACCGATTTTGTTAACATCTTGACGCTTGATTCAAGCTGCGAGGATCTACGCATCTGACTCTATCTTATTTACCGAGTCTTTGAAGACCGTATATGGTAAGAGAGTTTAAATGACGCCCTAAACCTGTCTCAGCCATGCTCATTTCATCACACGCTATTATGGCTTCCCCTGTACCTTGCCAACCTATTGTCTCCATCACACAATGCCTTCTTCGTTCTTGTCGTCAATGCCACTGTGTTGTGCAATCTTTCCTGAGTAACAAGTAATCATACCTTCAATTAGTTGCGACGATGGCTCCTCTACAGCTGTCGAGGAGGCAATGTCACCTTCCGGTTGCTGTATCCCTTATTTCTTCACTTGCTGGCCTCGCAGCCATTTATGAGCATGACTTAGGTAACGAGAATGGGTTAGTTGAAGTAAAAGCAGGGCCTATACTAAATCTTCTACCTGGAAATTCAAGATACAATGGAGAACTTGACGGGGAGCCATATATATGGGACAAACATTTCGCCAATACGTCGACGAAGACTATGTGGTCTTTGTTTACAGTAGATTCACCCAACGCATGAATAAAATACAGGAATTAGCCCCGATATCATGTCAGAAAAATATCTTAAGGCTCTTAATTATACACTGGGATCTGTCCTATGTAATCTCTTCAATGCACCACTTTCGTTTGCTGACTTAATGACAGTCATCTTGGCTGCTCCAAGGTGCTGTCAAATCGAGGCGGGCCCTGCGAATGCGAGCATCGCCATTGTTCGCACTTTGCCATCTGGGCTATCAAGCCCAACGGCATCTGAATGGAAGGATGTAGGTTACATGTCATCTTCTGCGTTTGTCAGTGTCATATAACATAGCTCACTATTATCAAGGTTTGGCTGGCTATACAGAGGCCGATTCCTTTGGTTGCGAGGTATGTTTGATTTGATTTGCCTGGGTCTCTCACTTGATAACACATTTCTCACATCAAAGTATTCACATCTCGCAGGGTACAGAAGATACACAAGATGGCTGTTGCAGAGACTACAACCCACGCCCACATGAGGTATGTAAACAGCTTCAAACTACACTCAAATCTACTGAAAAGTCGAATGTTTCTGTTCAACAGTGCGACGACCCGGATGATCCAACCTGCTGTGACGGACACTATGTGGATATAGACAGCGACTCAAACTGTGGTTCATGTGGACATCAGGTGTATATCCCGTCGTGAATTGCTCATAATTTTGTCACATAGCTTCCGGTGACGCCATGCAACTGATCTTATTGAGAAAGTGTTGTTACCCAACACCGGAATGCTGTGGTGGAGATTGTGTGAATACTTTCATAGATCCGGTCAACTGTGGCGCATGTGGTAATGAAGTAGGTACAACCTTTTCGAATAAATTGGAACGAAAGGACGTATCTAACGATAATATGGACAGTGTAACCCCGGCCAACTATGTTGTTCAGGAGTATGTGCATCGACAAGTACTGGTAATTGTGGCCCATGTATTCTACCCCTAAGTTACGAATATACATTTTTTACAACAGAAGCATTTGAAAAGTAGCTAAAGCACATTCCCTAAAGGTGTGTCACTGGTCAACTGTGCTGTGATGGAAATGGTGTAAATCCGCTGACAGATCCCCTTCACTGTGGCTCATGTACAATTCAAGTAAGTTTAGTTCTTCCTATCAAATTATGGAATTAACTCGCAAGTCACTGGCGGATAGTTTTCTCATTTAACTGTAATTCAGGCCAAATGTGTCGTTGAAGGTTGTGTATAGCTTCGGATAATACCCAATGCGCCTCATGCGATGTGCCTGTAAGTTTATGCCGAATCTTTTTATTATTATTTCGAAGCAAACATAGATCTGACGAGTCTGTCTAGTGCACCGGTGGTACGCAGTGTTTTAATAAGACCTGCATAAGTTTCCTGACAGAAAATAACAACTGTGGTGGGCGTGGGTTTCCAGTAAGTAAGTACATGTACTGCATGATAATCTGATCTCAAATCCAGACAAAACTAGATAGCTAATACATACTTGCTCTGCAGTGTGGACCTATCCAACAGTTCTGCTCAGGAACGCGTAGGAATGTATTGACAGACCCCACCAACTGCGGTACATCTGTTAGTGCTGTAAGGCCTTCTCCCGGGCTTTCCTTATGAAGCAAATGAGGCATCAATTGATCTGACCCTGATCTCAACAACGACAGTGTAATACTGCCACAAAAAACTGCTGCTCTGGGAGTTGTACAAATTTCGAGACAGACAACGGCAATTGTGGAGCATGTAGTATTATTGTAAGTTTTCCCTTTAGATCCATCTCCCAAGGGTTCTCTGTAAATGGCAACAATATATCTCTGACATGTCTAATCCTAATGTAGCAACGACCACTGCTGCGCAAATGGAAATTTGTTTTGCCCGTTTCCAGTCGGAACCTGTGGACAATGCGTAAGTGATGCTCACAGAATGGATCATCAGATATCTACTTAGTACATAACTGATATGTCAATGAGATAGTACCCTGGACCTACAAATAAATGCGCAAGTCGAGGTTGCTGTCCAGCTTGACAGGCTTGTCCTAATTATTGGCCTCAACGCGAAATAACACTCCACCTGCCCCATTGACATGTGCAAGTCTTCCTGATATCGCGAGTTATCATCTGTCTAGGTATTTGCTGCTAAGTCATGTTATTAAATGTAGTGCTCCGCTGGAACAACTTGCAACCACATGACCGGCCATTGTGCCTAGTAGCATAGACATGAGTGTCTTCAAAATCTTTGAATTTCATGATGTTTTCGATGATCTTTAACCGCTATGGTTTGATTTCATACTCGAGTAAAAGTTGTCATGATGTTAGGGATACGTAGGTGAGGCTGCAATTTCTCCTGCTGAGGAAGTGACATTGATCAGACTGCCATGTACTTCTGGTAAGCTTGTCAAATCTTGCTTTCATGATCTTAGGTAAGGATTGTTGGATGTTGCTGTAGAAAATTGTCTACTACTTTCAACGTTAGACTTCCTGATTCTGCTTAAATTTCGATTAGAGGATGAAATATGGAATAAGCTTTGCACAATTGACCAATCACCCTCTATGTAGGTAAGGCTTGTATGAAATTTACCTAACAAGGTACTAGTTTATCATTGTCATCACTTTTGGCGTATCTCATAATAAAGACCATCTTGCGATGAAAATAGAAGTTAGGGCTAATTGAAGACCCACCGCTGTAGCAATTTAAAGGCGGTGTGGCACTTCTTGGCGCTTTACTGCCGCCCCACCAGTCTTAATTTTTTCGATAACGGGTCGAAAAAGTGATGGGGGATTGGAAATCAGTTCGGTCTCACACCATCTTTCACCTTTGTGCAATAAAATTGCTACACCCATACGAAATGGAGCCGCCTTCAAAGAAAGCGCGCAAGCTCATGGAGGACAGCGACTCCGATAGCGACTCCGACAGCCAAGGGGGAGTCTCCGTGGCTCCCGGTGCGGACTTCAAAATCAATGAAGAATACGCTCGTCGATTTGAGTATAACAAGAAGAGGGAAGAACGGCAACAGTGTATGCTATTCAAAAACTCAACTTCATGTCTAATCAACATCTACTGATAATCGATGCAAATAGTGGAAGCAAAATTGGGCAAAAGTTCAACGTCTCGCAAACCAGCCAACGGCGACGAAGCGTCCGACGAAGAAGACAGTTCCGATGAGGAAGATGAAGACGAAGACGGAGAACTCGCTACTGAAGCGCTCGATTCGGAAATTTTTGCAACGCTGAACGCCATTCGATCTAAAGACCCTCGCGTGTATGATAAGGATGTCAAGTTCTATTCAGAAGTGACAGAATCTGAGATTCCCGGTGCTCAAGAAAAGAAAACGGAGAAGCCAATGTACCTTCGCGATTATCATAGACAGAATCTGTTGAATGGCGATGCTGCAGGGGAAGTTGATGATACCCCAAAAACATTCGCGCAGGAGCAGGCAGATCTCAAGAAAAATGTCCTCAGGGAAATGCAGGAGGCTGCCAACGAGGCAAGTTCGGATGAAGAGGATGGCGATTTCTTGGTTGCCAAATCCAAACCGGACAATGGCGGAGCCACTCAGAAAAAGCCGGAGGTCGAGGTTGATGTTGAGAATGCTGATAAAGATCCCGAGACATTCTTGTCGAATTTCCTTTCTGCTAGGGCCTGGATACCGACAAAGGTCTCCCAATTCCAGCCATTCGAATCAGATGACGAGGAAGAGGAGAAGAGAGCAGAGGAACTTGAGGAAGCATACAACTTCCGATTTGAGGATCCCAACAAACTCAATGAGAAGCTCATGACACATGCTCGTGACACCGCAAACCAATTCTCTGTTCGTCGAGATGAAACTAGTAGCCGCAAGAAGAAGCGCGATGCGGAACGTGAAAAGAAAGAAGCCGAGCGCCGGGAAAGAGAAAATCAGAAGAACCGACTGCGGAAATTGAAAATGGAAGAATTAGAAGAGAAAGTCGCCAAGATCAAACAGGCTGCAGGACTCAAGGTGGCCGACTTTACGGAGGAAGAATGGGCCCAATTTCTTGATGACAACTGGGACGATGAGAAGTGGGAGAAGGAGATGACCAAGCGTTTTGGCGAGGATTACTATGCCGAGGATGATGCGGAAATAGACGAAGACGAAGATGAATCTTCGGAGACGAAAAAGCGAAAACTCAAGAAGCCTACATGGGACGACGACATTGATATCAAAGACCTTGTACCTGACTTTGAGGATGAAGAAGCTGTGCCTGGTATCAGCCTTAGCGACGAAGAAGGAGAAGAAGAGGTCGATGCCGAGGACGGTGAGGAGAGCAGACGTGCCAAAAAGAAGAGTCGTACCCAAGAAAAGCACGATGCGAAGCGAGCAGCCCGTAAAGAGAAAAGGCGCATTGAAGAAGCGGTGGAGCGCAACCTAGACCTTGATCCAACTCTACTACCGGGAGCAACCAGGAAGAACGCATCTCAATTCCGCTACCGAGAGACATCCCCTCAAAGTTTTGGCCTTACTTCTCGCGACATTCTCATGGCTGATGACTCCCAGCTGAATCAATTCGTTGGATTGAAGAAGCTTGCAGCATTCCGTGACCCTGAGCGAAAACGTCGCGACCTGAAGAAGATGGGCAAAAAAGCCCGCCTTCGCCAATGGCGAAAGGACACTTTTGGGACTGAAGAAGAGCCGGAGTTTGTGCTTCCACAGGCGCCTGCTGTTGGGGAGGAGAATGATGATGAGATGAAGGTTGATATCCGCGAGGGCGGATCTCGCAAGAAGAGAAAGAGGTCAAAGAAGCATTAGTTTGTTTTGTTGTTTGTCTATATGAATACTAGCGAGTTGTATATCTTTTTTAGTATACACAGCATGTCAATGTCCGCTTCTGAATTGATGTTTGTTATGTTATATAGAAGCGCCTTGACCGTAAGGCATCCGAACAAAAGGAAGCTCCATACAAAATTTTACATGCCAGACTCCGATTGGCCAATCATAGACCTCGACTCCCGAGTGGGACCAATGGAGCTCCATCTGGAACATCACAACATTGAAATTTGAAGAACAGTCCGAGGGACGACGTGTGGCAAGGGAGGGAGCAAAGTTTGCACAAGGAGATTGAATGACGGTTATTGACATGCAAACAAATGGTAGCTTGGCTTTGGCATTGAAATCGTATCCGAAGGGTTCGGCGTGGGAAAGTGATATCTACAAGGCTGACGCGTCTGCGGCTCTCGCGGAAAAGACCACCAACAGTCGCCTGAGTGATGCTGCCGGAGTCAATACGTAGAGGTAGTTCCAGAGAGACGTGCTCATGCGGAAGAATAGACATGCGACAGAAGGCTTTAAGACACGCTGCAAGCATTGAAGTAGACACCCCTATCGCGGAACAAGGCTTCGGGAGATGTCGGCAGCGCTGAGAAATTTTTTCCCAGGCGAGATTTTGCTTGGCCGGCCATCCGCCCGAGCTGTTCTTCTAAGCTTAGTAGGGGTTACCTGGGTAGCAGCAGAAAACTAGTCGCTGCTGCTAGACTGGGTTAGCGCTGCAAAAGTTCTCTTGCCGCTTTCCCTGTTCCCTTCCCTTCCCGCTTTAAAAATCTCTTTTCTCTCGGTTCTCCTTCTCTCCTTCTCTCTCCCTCCCCCTTCCCATATTCCCCCAGCAGTGTCTTGCTTTGCCTTCTAGACACCTGTGCTTTGTGTTTCTTGTTTTCTTTTCTGACCCCATCTCCTCTCATTATCCGTCGTAACAGACGTTAATAAACAAGATGGCTTCCCAGGGCGACAAGACCGTCTTCGGCATGCCCGTAAGTTTCTTTCCGTTCTAACATCCATTGACCGACCATCACTCCGGAGCCCAGCTGCATCACCAACACATCGAGAATCCATCGCAATGGCATCGCATCACTCGAAGGACTCGATTGATATAGTTGAATTCGATACAGCGATGGTTTTTCGTCGGCGTTGATGATGCCAGCTGGCGCGGCTAGTTTGGTATGTTCGATTTCAAGCATCGTGTCACTAACGTATCACCTAATAGGGATTCGTTGTCGACTTTTTGAGTAAGTCTCTCATAAAAACTAACGATTTTTGCAATCGATTGGCTTTTTACCATACCGATCAATTGGATGAATTGTTGGATTTTTCTTGGAATTGACACTAATTCATAATAGTGGGTGGTGTTTCCGCTGCTGTCTCCAAGACTGCTGCTGCCCCCATCGAGCGTGTCAAGCTCCTCATCCAGAACCAGGTAAGCTAGATCGCGCATTCATATGACCAATTTCGATCAGGCACTGCAAAACTATTGAAACCACGGATAAAAATATTTTATCGGCAATTGATTGCTTACAACCTATCGACTGGTCAACAATTCGAGAACAAGACTAATAGTGAACAGGATGAGATGCTTCGCGCCGGTCGTCTCGACCGCAAGTACGCCGGTATCATGGACTGCTTCCGTCGTACCGCCGCTGCTGAGGGTGCCATGTCCTTGTGGCGTGGTAACACCGCTAACGTTATCCGTTACTTCCCTACCCAGGCCTTGAACTTTGCTTTCCGTGACACCTACAAGAGCATGTTCGCCTTCAAGAAGGACCGTGATGGATACTGGTGGTGGATGGCCGGTAACTTGGCCTCTGGTGGTGTAAGTTTTTCTCTCTTGATGTTGTTTGTTCCATGCTAATTAGTGTAGGCTGCTGGTGCCACTTCCCTCCTCTTCGTCTACTCCCTCGACTACGCCCGTACCCGTCTTGCCAACGACGCTAAGTCCGCCAAGGGCGGCGGTGACCGTCAGTTCAACGGTCTTGTTGACGTCTACAAGAAGACCCTTGCTGCTGATGGTATTGCTGGTCTCTACCGTGGTTTCTCTGTCTCCGTTGCTGGTATCATCGTCTACCGTGGTCTCTACTTCGGAATGTACGACTCGCTCAAGCCTGTCATCCTCGTCGGTCCTCTTGAGGGTAACTTCCTTGCTTCTTTCTTGCTCGGTTGGTCTGTCACCACTGGTGCTGGTATCGCTTCTTACCCTCTTGACACCATCCGTCGTCGTATGATGATGACCTCTGGTGAGGCCGTCAAGTACAAGTCTTCCTTCGATGCCGCTCGCCAGATCGCCGCCAAGGAGGGTGTCAAGTCCTTCTTCAAGGGTGCCGGTGCTAACATCCTCCGTGGTGTTGCTGGTGCTGGTGTGTTGTCCATCTACGACCAGGTCCAGCTCATCCTCTTCGGAAAGAAGTTCAAGGGTGGCTCTGGTTAAACGACTTAATCAAAATCCGCTGTGAGCAAAAACGGATGACGATGGGGACGAGGGGATAGAGTGTGGAGGTGGTTTCTTCAGGATAGAAATATGCATCTGGGTGAACTGGAAGCATAGAGCACTGGAAGTTTTTCTATTTGTTGTACTTTACTACTGCCTGCCAGCCTTTTTACTTTTATCCTCTGTACGTTCATACAAGATGCAATTGTTTTTTCAGTATTTTGCCGCTCCTAAACGCATCTGTAATGTAGTGGAAGAGCTACCTGTTATGTTATCACGTGATATGACGTCGCGCGTGAGTTCATTCTAGCTTATCCCTAGCTGTGTGACGACGAAAGGTTTCAAGATAGTCTTAATCCTATACATAAATTGCTGGCAAAAATACCTGAGAGACCGCAGAGCGAACAAAAATTTTTATCATCAAAATGCCACCGATCCGCACATTCAAATCGGCGCCTATAAATTCCCATTCAGCAGCGAATACACCTACACCAACGAGCGAAACTCAAGAACAACAACAACACGACAACGATGTCGGCTCTGGAGAGATGACTGGAAATGAAGGAGCTCCGGCATGGGCACCAGCGACACCTACCGCAGCGGCGGCAAGTATAGGAGACAGCAGGTACCCAGCAGCCAGACCAGGTGCGCCTGCAATGCCAGCTCCGACATCTGGTACTTCAGCGAACACATACACACCTACAAGAACATACCCAACCTCAACCTCGAACTCAACAGATCAAAGCTTATCGCCCGCAGCTCCGCAACCAGGATCCCGCCCTGTGCCGCCTACATCATCACCATCGTTATCTCCCTCCCCAAACAGAGCAACAGCGACAGGAGCGGTACCACCACCCCCCAAAGTCGGCGAAAAGGTCCAACCGGCATCATACTACACCCCCTCTCCTCTCCAACAGCAGCATCAACAGACCATCCCAAACTCGACCTCAACGCCGTACTTATCCATGTACCAACCTCCTAGCTCCTACACGTCCACGTATGTAGCTGGATCCGCGTCGGGATTGCCGCTATCACAGCCCGAGCAGTCGAATAGTACTTCTGCAAGTAGTATATTTGACGGTGCGCTCGGAGAAGGAACGACAGGGCAGGATATACTGAACACGGCGAGGTCGTGGATGGCATCAGCGGGCAACAAGTTGGCCGAGGCGGAGGAGGAGGTTTGGAAGATGGTGAATAAGAAGCCTTGAGTCTAAATGTCGAACTATAGCTAGGTGGATAGCTGCTACAAATGATACCTGGGTAGATGATGGTGAATGTATTAAAATCTTGTTATTCGTACGTTGACCAACCTTGGAAGTAGGCAGGGTCGAACATGAGTAATATATATGACTGTATGAAGATAATATATATGCAGTCACAACTGACTGAGCAACTCAGTACTATCAATAAAGATGACCAAGTGCACTGAAACGAACAGACACAAATTCACAAAACAAGCGACTAGTTCAATACAGTCAAGATGACCAACCGCAAGTTGTTTTTAGTGAAAGAGAACGCTTTGTCTCTGTCGTTGCATTTTCAACGATGCCAACGCATCGACAGACCAATAACCGAGGACACACCCCGTTCAATATCGTCATAAGTATTAACGCAACCAATAGGCAAATAAATATGCATGCAGAGTAGAGATCCAGACCGAGCATTCGACGCTTGCTTTCGCGTAGGCTCCAGGTCAAATCAAGCCAATAATCCCAATCAGAGCAAAGAAACCAGAACGCCACCGTGCCTTTATTAGGCAGATATCCCATTCCAACCCAATGATAAAAAAAAAAATTATGTATCGTACTCACGCCAGTCCAACCAAAAGAGTGATATGTGGCCGGCAATGGTATCGTAGCGTATGTTTGAATAAAGCAAATACTATCGCAAAGAGGCCAGCTCGTCATGAGAAACAAATGAAACTGTCGTTTTGGCCGGTCAACCAGAACGGACAACGCAGCCGACTGTCGAAAAACAGATTACATGGAGCCCAAACGCAAAAGCGCCTCAACTGCGGCGCGTTCTTCACGATCACCGCCAATGCCGTCTGGTAATGAAAAACCTAGTTGTTGAATTGTAATTCCGCCCGGTACAGACTTGGCCAGGGCAGATGGTGCAGGACCGCCAGGGTGACGCTGCACACGTGTATGTACAGAATGGTTTGTATTTACAATCCCTCCTCCATTGAGGGATCGGGCACGAAGGGCATCGGCACCGATGCCGGCCCAGTCTTCTTCGTCGGTGACGTCGCCTTCATTCCATTCGTCGTCTGGAATGGCGTCTTCCGGCATATCAGAGGAGGAGCAGTACTCGGGGACGTCGTCACCGTCGAGGGACATTCTATCAGCTTCGTGATCACCAAAGTCGAGATCGGAATGCGAGAAGATGGCCGAGTCGGCTACGCTGGTTCCATAGGCTGGTCTATTATTCGTAGTTCGCCATTGCGAGTGCTGAGGTATCTGCATTCCCCCAGCAGCACTAGGGAAGCTGGATGGCGGTGACGTAGAAGCATAAGATGAATTATAGACTTGCCGTTCCCGGGGTGGCTGGCCACTTCGACGAGCATGCCAACGACCCCAGCCGACTTTCTCGAATATAATATTTCCATCAATGCCACCACCTTCGCCACCACTGCCTCGGCCTTCTAGGGCTCCAACGACCAATCTGCGGGCCTTGGCAGGAGGAATGCCTGCGAAACCCGGCACAGTGGTGGTAAGATGGCCCATGACATGGCGGATGGCTAGTGGGCCATGAGCGAGCAAGATATCGGGCAAATGGTACTTGGCCAGCATCGCCGGGGTGATGGCACCCACGCTGTCGACGTTTTGAGCACTGTTTGACACATGAGGATGATGGTCCTGGCTTTTGGCATGGTCGACAGCGTCCTGCAAATCGATGTCCGAGTCAACCTGCATAGGAGCGACAGGGGGGGAGAAAGATAGGTTGCCCACATGGTGGTGAGCCTTATTCTTAAAAGCGTGAGGCGGGAGAGTAGGGGAGATCGAGTTGGGAGGAGTAGGAAGCATAGTCGGCTGTCCTAGACGAGCAGATGCGACAGCGAAGGCGCCCCTGCTGTCCTTGACGGCGTCGCGAGGGATCGGAATATCCATCGAAGCGGATTTAGCAGCAAGTGCCATACCTATATTAGACACAGCCATTTGGGAAGCCATGGTCGCGTTGAATATGGGTGCAAAGAACTGTTGATGTACCCCCGGGGAGGGGGCGATGAGTCAGTGTTCGGAGTCCGAGTAAGATAAGGGGGGAACGCGCGCGATGCGACAGAGGCAAGGTAAGAACTCACGTCACGTATGTCGCGACTTCTGTATTGCTTTCTGATTTATCTCTCGTGAGAGATAAATGAGTTTATATAAAGCTAGCTGTTGACAGAAACCGGTCACTCAATGAAGCGATCGATGCAGGTACTGCTGCTGGTTGAGATCGGATGCGACGCGCTAACGGAGGTAGGACAGGCGACAAGCGAAAAGCAACTGGTCGGGCAAGTAAGAAAAGAAAGATTTTCTGACTAGAACGAGAGCAGTTGTAGATAGTATCGTGGCTATGGCGTTGTTCTTGGTGGTGAATAAGAGAAAGGAAGAAGGAGCGAAAGAAAGAGAAGGCAAGGAAAGGCTATGGGCTATATCGGGCAGGCGTACTGTCTATACAGAGCAATACGCATTGTGACAGAGTGACAGTACGGAACTGCGTAGAAGTACGGGGTGGGGGGCAATGACGGAGGGCGAACTCTAAGGGCTGGAACGTAATGGCGATGTAGGAGACGGTAATTTACCCCGGTGTCCCCTGGCTCGGGAAGGCTTTTTGTTAGCGCTTTGGGTGACTCAGGGTCTGTAAGTTACCGGTACGTTACGCACAGCCAAACCTAATCTGAGCCTGGTCTGAGTAATGAACGGGCAGAAACGGCGCACATGTTGGACGAGGGCGTCCTCGACCATGCCCGGTTCCGGACAGACACAGAAACAGACAGTCAGAACTGCAGCACATGGCTGCCTTGATTGGCGATAAGCCAGCGCGGGTGCTTTCGGACGACGGAGAGCGCGGATTGGTGCCTTGGAGCCTGAGGGCCAACCATCCAGCCTAAGGCCCGGCTGGTCATGCGCACGCTGTGGCCTGATCTGATTTGATTGCATCTCATCAACTTATCAGCGCGTCTCTCACATACCACGGAGAACGTGCTGTCTCCGCTGTCGCCACAGGGACGCGAGTTACGTTGCTACGTTGCTGCATCTGCTCTCGCTTATCGTTGGATTCCTGGACTGAGGCATTTAACGTCCCAAGCCAGTCTTGGTTGCTGAAAGGCTAGATTTGGTGACTTGACTGCTGCTACCCACGAAGTACCTCCTGCTAGTACTACCACCACGCTACAGAGTAGGTACGTCTCTCACCAGACGACTTGGCGCACCATCTAGTGGCATTCCCCACCACACCGTGACCCTGTACAGGAAGTACTAGAAGAACAGTGCGATAATTACTTGCATAAGCGTCACGCCCGTGTGACCGCGATACGCGAGACTCAGCTGCAGACTGAGGAGGGGTGGCTATACTGTAGGACGAATGCTCTGTAGGCACGTGGATTGATCTTGTCTTGTTGGGCTATCGTATTACCTCATCCCGTACCACTTAGTTAATTACCTACAAAGATAATTAGTGAATGGTACCTACTAATCTACCGATTTTCAGGGCACTTAAGGGCAGCGTTTCACACAATTTCAGGGAATATTAGCTTGACACCACGCAACGTAGAGAGAATGACGTCTAGCTTCGTTTCGCATCTTTTGGCCGACACTTCAGAATTTCCTTTTTCGGCCGATTCACACGTTGCCGAGGTGTTCCTCTGATGTCATAGCTCGTTGTCTCGTTGACGCAAAGGACTCTGATGGACGCATTCAGGGTAAGACTATCGCATTAGGGAAGTATTTCGAGATTTGAGATGCAACACATGCACGAGTTTCAAGTCATTGATTGTGCGACCAACGACCAAAGCCCTAATCGAAGGTTTCGCGTTCCGTTCCTTCCTATTCGGGATCAATGACCCTAAAGCCCTATCGCGGACTTCCCTTGCCCGAGTTGAGAGTCAATCCGATTCATTTCGTACTCTTAGGCAGACCGGCACAGGCATAGGATCCAGTCAACGGGATATGCCTCCTTTTAAAAAACATCGAACAGTTCAATGAGTACTCGGTTTGTTATGTGTTCGGACCGGGACACTAGGAATCGGAACGCGGCTACATACACAAAAGTGGCGAAATCTCCACCTGAGCAGCATCCGACATTTCTTCCCCTCATTCATCTACTCACTGTTCACTATTCACTATACCAAGCTATTCACTACTTATGCATCGGCATTAGATACAAATTTGGCTGTAGACAAGGAAATACGTGATCTTTGTCCCGAATATGGGCAGGCCGGATCCAGGAGGCAGTCAATCGCTCTTGGCACAGATCCGAGAGATGTCACCACATGAACCCCCAGATTTCTCATATAACATGTCAGAAGTATCGACCCATTGATCCTAAGTTGAGCTCTTTTAAGCTACATATATGCATGCCATCACATTCAAAATGGGTTCAGTCAACGTGCCCTATTCTCCTACCAATGAAGCTCAGCGAATTCTACGCTTCTTGTGCAAACAATCGCAAGCCTTGAATTTGCCTGATGCGGTAGTCGAGAATCAGGATGCAGTCTCTTTCCATTCCACTACTAACTCCATCTATTTCCCCATTCCGTTTAAGGAGACTGAGACTCTGGCCGCGTTGAAGGCTGTGGAAGGGCTAGTAGCGGGAGAGATTGCGAATCTTCGATATGCAGCGCCATCTCAGAGAAAGAGGCGTGTAGAGATTAGCTTAGAGGCAGCCACATATTTTGCATGCCAGGCTTATATGGCCAAGGTTGGGGGTTTGGGGAAGCTGGATCCTGGTGTGAAGGCGAAACTCAAAGGTGCTGCTGGATTTGTCCTTATCAGGGAAGGGTTGAATATTGACGTTTTACAGATACCGATCTCCTAGCTGCTCAATCAAATGGGTATAGAAGAATGTCTGCCAATTTGTACAAGACTAAGGATGAGCGATTCTTCCACATTCACGGCTCCCTAGAAGCTACTACGACCCTCAATATGATCGGTCTGGAAGGCCATAGGCCAGAATTGACTGATTATCAGGAGATTATCAAGACCATTGAAGGAAAAGTGCAGAAATTCACCGCAGCAGAGCTGGAAACCATGAATGCGGAACGGAGACAGGCTGGTGTTACGGCGTATAAATATGAGGAGTTCGTCAAAACACCTCATGTAAGCACTCACCAACGCCTTGGAAAGCCACCTTCTAACCATCTACAGGGCCAAATCAACGTAAAAGAGTCACCATGGAGTGTCACCCCCCTCAAAGGCACCATACCCCCAACCAAATTCCCCCCTGCCCCAGCAGGAAATTACAAAATACTCAAAGGCATCAAAGTCCTTGAACTCTGCCGCATCATCGCCGGACCAACCATCACACGTATCCTGGCCGAATACGGCGCAGATGTCCTCAAAATCACCAGCCCGAATCTGAGTGACGTGCCTTTTTTCCAGGTTGATGGAAACATGGGCAAGCATGCGGCTGATTTGGATCTGAAGAACCCCGAGGGAAAAGCGGAGTTTGAGAAGTTAGTAGCTGACGTCGATGTATTTGTGGATGGATATCGACCTGGTGCTCTTGAAAAGCTCGGGTATGGTCCGGAGAAATTGGCTGAGTTGGCTGAGAAACGAGGGAAAGGGATTGTCTACGTCAATGAGAATTGTTTTGGGTATAAAGGAGAGTGGGCAGGTCGACCGGGATGGCAGCAGATTGCAGATTGCGTATGTCCCCTATCAAAGCCCCCTTCTTCCACTATAAATGTACCAAGAGGCTGATTGAGTAGGTAACCGGTGTGGCATGGGCACAAGGGCAATTTATGGGCCTCAACACGCCCGTCGTCCCTCCCTTCCCGATCTCAGACTACGGAACAGGCTGCATGGGCGCCATCGCAGCATTGACAGGTCTCTACCACCGCGCTACACAGGGAGGTTCTTACCACTGCACATCCTCACTTATGCAATACGATCTTTTGCTGTTTGCAATCGGACAGTATTCCGCAGAGACGCAGGACCAGCTACGAAAGGAACAATTACTCGAGTTCTTTGCCTTAAGACACCACGACAGCGTCGATAGGATATCAGCCACGACGTTACAGATGCTTCGGAAGCGATTTCCGGACTTGTTCGTTGCTGATTCTTCGAAATCGTCGCCGTATACGGAGAAATGGTTCTCGGAAAAGTATGATGAAGAAATTGAAGTCGTCAAGCCGGTGGCGAAGATTGAGGGTGTAGAGAATGGGTTTGTTCGTGCCAGTCGGCCGAATGGGAGTGACAGACCGCTTTGGGAGGACTTTGAGCTTGATGAGAAGGACTACCGGATTTAGGGTTATTTTATGGGCAGCATATGAGCCGTTTTGATATTGATGTAGCTAAATAGAACCTAGAATCAAGGTGAATACGGCCTAGACTGGGGAACCTTGCATATTCGGTACACTATCCGATCATTACAGTTCGGCTGTTCGTCACACGCCGCATTCTGACCTCGACTGGCCTTGGAGTTTTAGGAAATCGATCCAGTCGGTTAGGGTTCTACCCGTTACCTGGATGTAGTTATCTATATCAACTAATTACCAATCACCCCTCCACTCTCTTGATTATATAGCAGCTCACCTTAGGCCGAACCATTTCTTACATATGCACCTTTCACTTAACATACCACACAACAGACACAAAACCCAAGGAAGAAAGAGACAACAGACAAAATGGCACACAACATCCAATCCACAAACATTCCCTCCTCCGGCTCTTCTCCGATAAGCAGCGAAAGGGCGTCAACTCTGAAATCGTTCATGTCGTCCTTCTACACAACAAGCGACAATCCCACAGCCCATGACGAATATGCAAACTTCTTCACCAAGAACGCCACATTAATCATGGGCGGGAAAAGGGCGGATGGATTTGACGGTATTCTATCTTTCTTCCCCTGTAGGTATTGATTTCTGACGAGTCAAGATATCCTTGCACTTCGCAAATCTTTGTGGACAGCAATCGCCTCACGCAAACATGTCGTCACAAAGATCTTCTTTGGTGATGATAATGATATGATGCTTCATGGGACCGTGACATATGTCATGAAACAGGATCCCCAGAAAAAGGATGTGAAGCTTGATTGGGCTGCGAGGGCGGAATTTGAGGGCGGCCAGGACGGGTCGAAAATGAAGTATTATCAAGTTTATTTGGTATGTTCCTTCCTTTACTTCTGCTTGGATTCAGAACTTTTTGTTCCAGGCTAATTCCTGTGGAATAGGATACTGCTGCTCAACAGGCTCTTGCCGCTGCCGTGCAGAAATCATAGTTACTTGCCATTTGTACTACATCTTGACACGAAGAAAGTGTTTCAATCCATCTTCCAGATGGCCTTTCCTTTTGTACATTGATACACTGTCATACCCAAGAGTTAAAAATAACTATCATTTCCATACATGGGTATATTTCCAGAATACAACCCCGTGTCCTGATTGAGTGGCCACAACATGTCGAAATGAATGACTTCCTCCAGAATAGGACCTGGATCGGGACCCAAGAGCTCCTCTGCGCCAGGAAAAACGAGTCCCTCAACATTATCCCCGAAGTGGTTGTGGTGGTCACTAGATAATCCCGGTATGGTGGATAGATCTAGGCCTGCTGTGGTGGCTATATTGGGTAGAGTGCTTTCTCCAACCGCATTGTAGGCTTGAGGCAAAGAAGTAGCAGCCCCAGGCCAATCCCACGAAACCGGTAATTGTGTCGACTGTGTAGACATATCCGCGGGTGCCATGGTAGTAGCGGTAGCTCCACTGTTATTGCGCCCACGACGTTGAGAAAGATGCGCTTTTCCTGAGAAAAGATCTTCTATCGGATCCTTCATGATATAGGGTTTATTCGTGGTCTCCACTAAGCCATTCATCGACCGACGATCAGCAATAGTTTTCTGGAATGACTTAAGAATGTGTAGGTAACGAGCCGCTAATATATCAGATTCGGCGAAATGCTGATGTAGGTAAATGGCCATTTGCGCGATCGAGTCATTCTCGGAATTTTCGTAGACGTTGAAAAATGAATTTGTCAGTACAATAAGGGCTGCGATGAACATCCAGTTTCTAACAAAGACAAGGAAAGAAATTTAGCAAGTAATACGCAATAGGAACTTAGAAGGGAACATACATTATAAAAGGATTCCTCCGTGGCAAACATCCCTTCACCCGAATCGTCTGCACAGCACGAATCAAATGCGTCGCCGATCGGACGCAGGCAGCAGAATATTTCTTGAGCTCAGGGTTCTCAGCTACGCGTATCTCGCTAGGAGAGCTTGCAACCGTCTCTGATGTATCTGATGAGTTGTGAGCAGGCGGAGGGTTGCGTCTCCGTCCTTCCTGAGCAATAATCTTTTTAACGTGAAGTAGCAAAAATGGCCGAGTCAAAAGAATGATAGTATGGAAGTATGTCATCCACACATGCAATTGACCCATGGCTTTTCCCGGGTCATCGTCCGGCATGGGCGTTGGACGCCATTGTAATATCTCCGGTAGGGACTGTGTCCACTTGTGGATCTGAACTGCCACATTTCGTGCAATCTTCAACGACACTTTGCGTGATCGGTAAATTTGATGCAGGATATTACCATGTATCTGAGCTGCTTGTACGGATGAAAAGAGGGCTTCGAATTCAAAGTTCTCCACGGCTCCTGGGGACAAGTTTGTGAACCGGTCTTTGTGAGGGAAAAGCTCTTCAGAAATTTCTTCGTCTTGGATTGAAGTCGGTCGGCCAAGGCAGGATGCTAGAAATCGATCCATGATATAGAGGCTACGCCAGAGGAGAACTCTAAGTTCTATCAGCATCATTCGCCAATAATGTGCACCAAGAATAAGAATCTCACCTTGGTAGAGACATCGAGTGCTTGTCTGTCTCATCATATACTTGTTGTGTTTCGGCCCTATGCAATCCCAGCGCATATGCAAGTCGTACAGCCATGCCTAAAGAGTCAGTCGAGGAAGTTATCGTATACTTTCAAAGCAACGTACCAATATAGGCCCATGCCGTGTTTCTCTTCCCCACTGATAACATATATAAAGTCATAATTAGCAGGGCTTGGATAGATGCGAAATCACCGTCCTCGATCCCTGAAGCAGAGTCTTTGAGATGCCTTGCGCCCAGGAAGAACATCTCACTGCGATCGACGTTGTCCGAAAGCAATCTTTTGAGAATCGCGGCTTCTTTTGGTGACGGTTGAGCCGGGACGCAGCGTAGTTGAAGGCCTACCGCAAAAACAAGGTATAAAATGCACATCCATGACTGGTCTGCTGCGAGGGGATTCAGATATGTGCGTTCGACGCGTTGTTTGAAAACTTTTTCGTCGAATAGATGCAGCATTCCTTTTGTCTGTCTACAAATCAATAGCTATAGAGACAAGGAGGTAATTAAATGCCTTACGTTGGTAAAGAACGAGTCTACCAGATACAACGCAGCTTCACGATCTGGAAGCGTAATCGCATACTGAAAAGTAACAGGTTGTGCCTGCATCGATGCCTCGAGGATATTGTGCCGATGTGGATCGACTGTAAACATCGAAGTCCCCATCACGCTACCAACAAGTTGGCGAATCGTCTGTAGATACGATAAGGGAGCGGAATCTCCAATGTAAACTTGACACATATTAATTAAGGATCTGTATTCTCTCTGGAATTCGAACATACGCATTCTTCCCTTGCCGTCGTCTAGCATTCGTGACATTCCCTGTAGCTCAGCTTCGTCGGTCTCATCTGATGCCTCATCACCCGTAGTCTGGTCGACTTGCGCCGAGACTGCTATGCTCATGTTAAGTAAAGAATCTCGATTCCGTTGGTGTTGTTGTTCATGCTGCAATTGAGTTATATTTTGCAGAACCTTTGCCGCTCGGTCTGGCGAATACTGAGCAGTGCTACTCAGATTAGCCTTGTAGCCACCATGATGAGGTTGATCATGGTTTACACCACCTGGTGTCGTTGAGTACCCTGTCCGATTCGTCGCATCTGTATAACCGGCCGCGTCATCTAACTTCCGTTTTTTGTTATTGATAGGCTGGTCTGATGCGGTACTGGTTGATCCTGGAAGATTTCCAGTGGCAGGCACAGAAGCGACGAAGAAACATTGGACTTGACGCTTGCTGCAGTTTGCACAAGGAAATGTACCATTGCACTATTTTAGACCGAAAAGATTAACATAGCCCAGCGTTGGTCTACGTGACTGATCATATTACAGACGCGTATGATGACAGGGGTCATACTTTTTGTTTTCGTCTTTTGCAGTTTTCGCACGCCTGGGCAGTTCGTATGCGATTTTCTGGAGCGACCCTTCGACGGGCCATGACGGCCTTGCCGCAAGTGAACGAAAGCGAGTAAAAAGAAAGTGGTTAGCTCAAAATCGTACACAGTCGCTGTGCAGGTCTGGCATCCGACAGGAACGGCTGACGGGTCTTTCGGATCGTGTCGACCGAGCCTCTACTTCCGAGTGTCGCGTTCTGATCGAATGGATGCATGCATTAGCAGGATGAAATCGATCGGAGTAGTTTCCTCTGTTAATGCTACGCATAAAGGTCTTGAATACGCGTCAGCTCGGGTGAGGGATGCGAAAAGACTGTTCAATTGACGGTGGAAGAGCCGAGTTTGTCCCCCGCAATTTCGGAGGCATGAGGTCTGAATAAAGTGAAAAGCACACGCTGTGATTGGTGAAACCTGAGAGAGTGGGGCTATCATACAACGTATTTCTTTCTACAGAACGTGATGCTCGAGTAGAATAGTTCTACAGTTCATCTATACTCTAGTCTAACATAACTACCTCGATACTCGTACATATACGTGGATTGAGGCTGTCGAAGATACGGCTCAAACCTAGTTCGCAACCAACTCAACATTGGATCGGATATACGTCAAGTATTCGTCTACATGACACAACTACTCGATCTTAGCACTCGCACTTTGGAGGAATCGACCATCTCGCATATCACATATCAATAACTATCCCTGACCATTCATCATGCCATACATCGAAGTAAACCAAAAACGTCTCAACTACTCCGACTCCCACCCCAACGGGCCTCCGGCCGGTGGTCTAACCTACATCTTCATCCACGGCCTAGGCTCCTCCCAAAACTACTACGGCGGCGTAATCCCGCACCTGACACCAAACCACCGCTGTATAGCAATTGATACCTATGGCTCCGGAAGATCCGCTTTTACAGGGTTGAGCCAGTCTATTGACACCATTGCCGATGATGTTGTGAAGGTCATGGATGGACTCAAAGTGTCAAAGACTGTGCTTGTTGGTCATTCAATGGGAGGTACGACAGTTTTGCAGTGTGCAGCCAAGTATGGTGATCGAGTCGATGCGGTGGTGGCTATTGGGCCTGTGCATCCGACAGCTAGCACGGGGCAGGTTTTTGAGAAGAGGATTCAGATTGTGTCTGAAGGTATGCGATTGTTTCTTGAATATTGCTGAAAATGCGCTGACTTCAAGTCTGGCTACTTGAATAGATGGAATGGAACCAATGGCCAACACAATCCCCAACGCAGCTACCGGCTCAAAAGCCACCGCGTTGCAAAAAGCGTTCATTCGAGAACTCATTCTCGGCCAATCGCCCGAGGGATACATCTCGCTCTGCCACGTTATTTCTGAAGCGACTGCACCGAATTATGCTGCGATCAAGGCTCCGTTATCGATTATTGCTGGTGCTGAGGATAAGGCTGCACCGTTGGAAGGATGCAAGCATATTATCGCGAATGTGTCTAGCCCTATGAAGACGCTTGATGTTTTACCTGGAGTGGGACATTGGCATTGCATTGAAGCGAGTGATGAGGTTTGGAACTTGATTTTGAAGTTTACAGGATCGCATAGAGATTAACAGACTAAAAGTTTAATCAACGTGAATACTATGAGCAATTCTTTACATGTATTTCCAGCTCTAAAATAGAAACTGAATGATATGGACATTTTTCGTACAAAACACATGTCAATACGACATTCACAACTCCGCAAACGACGGCATCCCGCCCATGCTTAAATCCGCTCAAGAATCTCTGGCAACTAGCTTCACATCATAGGTTAATTCAGTAGAGGCTTTGGGATCCCCTTTCCGAGGAACAAAATCCACAATCAAGGAATCCTTCACTGCAAAAACAGAGTCGTTGGTGAGGTACGGGTCTTTTCTGTCGAATATTTGCGTGACGAGAGACTTGTATCCGTCGTGTGTGGCCTAGTCTGGTCAGATTGTTTCTGCTTTTTTGATAGGAGAAAAGAATATTTACGAAGATATGGATGTGTGCGGGACGATAAGGGTGTCTGTCCATGAGCTGTAGCAATTTTCCTGCCGGGCCTATACATTGAGATAAGTACCATGGCCGTTGTACGTAAAAGAGCACATATACTAACCATCGTCAGGAACAGGATACGCCGTCGGCCTCAGACAATAAAACCAATACCTCCCATTCTCATCAGTCGTAAACTTCCCTCGCAGGTTATGCTCAACTTGATTCGAATCTTGCTGTTCATATAATCCATTGGTAGATGCCTGCCACACCTCCACAGTGGTGCCCGGGATAGGTTTCTTGGTCTTGTAATCCACTACTTGACCCTGCATGAAGACCATTTCTCCGTCGTCGACTCCAGTAACGACGATACTGTCGCCGTTTTGTCGGACCATTGTGTCTGCCCGGAAAAAGGGGCCGAGGATGGCTGTTGCAGTTGGCGCATCTGCCTCGGATGCTACTTTGTAGGTGATTTCATCTACTAACCTTCATCCGGTAAAAGTTGTTAGTATAGTATGATAAAAGTACTATTTTTTTTTTGACACCGCAACTTACGATTCAAGTCCGATAACATCACACAAAAGTTGTCCCTCATTACGTTTGGCATCACTCATTTGTCCTGCCCAGTTGATCATTTGTACACCTTGCATCCACTCATCGACAGTCAATTCATTCTCCCGCGCAAAATCGTGAATGTGTCGAATGAAGCCGCTCATCAACTGGCGTAGACGTGGGTTTGTCTTGGGACCCATGGCGTTGATAACGCGGTCGGTGAATGTGGGATCATATTGATGACCGGTCATTTTGATATTATCTTTTATTTCTCCCTTCATGCTATAGCGATATTTCAAAGTGATAGTAGGATCTGCCAAAGAGTGATGTCCGGAAAGAATTCAAGTAATCTGAGCAGTCTAATTACATAGGTTCATCCAAGCTGGTCACCAGCTAGTCCGCCAGTTATAAATAAACAAGTCAAGCTTATGTCACAACTCAGCAAAACGTCTTAGACGTCTGCGATTCGAGCACCATCGTACGACTCGACGTGGCGGATGTGTCGGTTGTTGCATTGAAACAACTCGGGTAAAGCACCGTGTTCCCCGCTTCGGATGATTTCCCCTCATTATCTCCCCACAAAACTTCTTTCACAATATTCACAATGTTCACGTTATGCCGGCTGGTTGCGTTTAAGTTATATGAAGCGATGAGTTTTTCGGCAGTGTGAGAATGTAGCGATAGTAGTGGGACAAGGGGTGCAAAGCAAAAGTGAATACATGTCCTTCGGTAGACAGAGCAGCAGGACTTGAAGGTATTCTCTCTGAAACAGGATATCCCATATCACTGTCCTCTTCCTCTTCCTCCTCCTCTTCCCCTACCCCCTCCTCTTAGTGCTTTCGGATTCTTCTTCTCTGCCAAATGCGATGGCAGTTCTTGGACGACGCGTCCATTTTCCCATAGAACACCCAGACCAGCTCTCCTTTCAACAACAAGATCAAAAAATTCGATAGGAACGATCTTGGTCTCGCCGCCATCACCAAGGCTCATCCCTTCACTGAGAATAACGCCATTTTCACTTCGATAGAACGGACAACCAGCTCCCAATGCCATGCGAACGTTGATATAGATCAAGATCTCCGCATCTGACCGCATTCCTGAAATCACAGTTGCTTTTGATCTAGGGTCTAAAGTTGCTAGCGGCGCATCTCGACCATTTGGGAATACCTCATCAAGTGTTGGACCAGTTGCAAAGTGCACCTGTAGTCTGCTCATAGGTCGTAGACCCCCGGACGCGAGAATCAAAGGCCATGCGCCATGGTAAGTACCATGTACAACTGTATCCGGAAGCTTCGTTGTGGCATCATCTTCCAGGCTCAATCTCTCCAGAAAGAGCGCCGTATCGACAACCTTCATACTATGGCCTTGTGTTGCTCGGATAAGAAAATGCGACGGATCATTATCATTGACAGACAATGCATGCGCTGTCGCATTTTTCTGTTTTTCTTCCGAGGCAGCAGTGGCCACTACCGCCTCTTGCTGCTCTTGGCTCTCCTGTTTCCCGGCTTCGATGGTTTCTGGAGAAATGTAGAAGAGTGAAAATCGCTGTTTATCCGAGCTAGAGACTGCTTGTATAATTTCTGGTAATGTCGCATTTAGAGATTTCACCTTTCTCGTTTCGAGCTGTATACTTTGTCAGAGGGAGATTTAGAAAGTAGAGGGCGTCTTACGCACTAGATCTGCCACATTCACATATCCCTCCTTGCTGATCTTTAGATTCTCCCTTTCTGCAGAGTGTCGGAGCAAATGTGAAAGTGCTTTGGAGAGTACCACCTCGCGAGGCATCGGCCTGCCACCCCCTCGACGAGACATTGTTCCAATAAGGCTGCTGGTACTTCGGACCAGGGATGTATCGGTATCTTCAAGGACTTGAATTGATTATAAATTCCAGATTTTTCCAGATGCTACGATTTCTCAGTATCAGATCACAGCAGGTCTAAATATCCCATATCAGCATTGCGAACCTAAGAGGTCAGAGTCATCATGACTCATAGGACATACCTCGGCTCTGTGGCTAAGCAGTCTAGGCAACATTGATGTACATAGTACACAGAATCGTTGGCTGTAATTTTTTAAATAAACATAAATCAATTGTCGCTAATCAGTATCTTGCAGAATGGATGGAAGAAAATAAGACTTGTTGGATGTGGAAGGCGACAAAGTGGGCCAGCCCCACCGACAGATATTTGTCGTCCATCTTCACTCCCAGGAGTCGAGTAAACAGAATCTCATACATCTGAAAAATCATTATCAATTGAAATACATGTATTGAGTCTGCCAGCGCCTTCCTAAGTCGAATCGATACGAAATTTGGCACATATACGTTCTTGGTCATCATTGTTTGCTTTTTGCGATTCGTGGTAACCAAGTTGGATTAATTAAAGAGCAGAGCTGATATACACTTTGAATCTATGTTACAAGTTTTTTAATGAACCATCCTCATCCGTCTCGGTCAAAAAGCGTACCATTTCTCCAGAGCAGCCTTCGCTGCGTCTATATCCGGTTTCTCATCATCTTCTATAGCCCAAGCAGTAAAACCATCAGGTCGAACAATCACAGCCCCAAGACCGCTCCTATCCTTTGCAGACAAATTCAAATAATCGATTCTAGCTCCATACTGTCCTTCAGCCAACTCCTTGAGCGCCATGTTATCCTGGAAGTCAATAACCAGACCTTTTCCAGCCGCCATTTTACTGCCCAGCCTTGAGCCATCCTCGAATTCGAAATCGGGCACACTACTTCCAACAAGAGGGTGTACGGTCTTGCCGTCGTTCGCTTCGAGATTGTACCGCCCCGTCAGGCCCCAGAAGCGATCCAGGAACATGTTAATCCCATCGGTTGTATCAATGATCTCCGAGATCAGATTGCGATTTGCCCTGCCAAAAGGCCCTGGTTGCAGTATCGAAACTTGAGCGCGTGTCCAGTCGAGTGCCCATGCTGCGATGGGATGACGTTCGGTTTCGTAAGTGTCCAGTAAATCTAGGTTTGCTGGAGCACTATCGTTACTAGCCTCATGTCGTAGTGTTGCAGCTAGCTTCCAACCCAGGTTGAAGGCATCACCCAGACCCAAATTCAAGCCTTGAGCTCCAAGTGGCGAGTGAATATGCGCAGCGTCGCCAGCAAGTAGAATCCGGCCCTTGCGATAGGTAGCCGCTTGCATACAGCGGTCAGTGTACGAAGATGCATGGTGCACTTTTTCAATTTTCAGGTCCGTGATGCCTGTTACTCGGTTGAAAACTTCCTGGAGATGTTCTCTTGTGATTGTCTGCGTGCGATCGTATGCGCCATCATCAAAGTCGAACAAATGCATGCTGTTCTGCCTGATGCTGACATACATACCATTTTCAGTAGGATTGAATCCCGGCTTCAATTTTTCCGGATGGTCAAACTTGCAATGAACAGCATAGCCTGTGAATTTAGCTGCTGTCCCCTTGAAGTCAAACCCCGCAGCTCTGCGAATTGCGCTTCGACCACCATCGCATCCTACTAACCACTTGCCGGTAAATGATTCATGCGATTCTCCAGCTTCTACCGTAACACTCTTGTCGCCCTGTGCCGCGATATTTTTCACACCCTGGCCCCTGAGTACAGTCACGCCCAACTTCTCGGCTTGCTTGTTGAGAAGCATTTCCACCTGCTGAAGAGTCGTCGGGGTTGGCATCAACCCCGGGCCCGGAAGACGATATTTCCAACGATCTAATTCGAGTTTGTTCGCGTTGAGGCCAATACCACCAAAATGACCACCGAATTGGAAGCCGGCCGTTTTCTCGGGCCCTAAGGCCCGTTTGTCGAGATCGATGAGTTCGCCTAACAGACCGCGGCGATAGAGGGATTCGACTGATGGTGTGTTCAAGCCTCGAAAACCCAAGGGGGCGTCTTTGAATGGCTTCTCGAGCTTGGTGTCTTGCTCGAGGACTAGGACGGAGGCGCGTGCTAGACCTAGTTCGCAAGCCAGAAAGAGACCGACGGGTCCTCCGCCGACAATGATAACGTCGTAGAGTTTAGTCATGTTAAACCTTTGGTAAGCAAAAACAAGTATATATCTCTTTGATAACATTTGAATAATGTCGGGGGACTTGAACATCCTTTTATAATTCCATCCGGCCTAGCCTCCTATACCTAGGTAGGCAAACCAAGTGAATGAACCCATTTTGACCCACCGAGCTCGACTTCGCATCAAGTCACGAACCTGATCCTCTGTCTAAAATTCGGTGATTCGAGAAAAGACTATTTGAAGAGGATCTGGCGCAGTCCGATTTTGAAGATTTCGGGAGTTGATGACTTCCCGAGCGCGCAGACGTTCGGGTTTTAGCGGACCCCGAATGAGCCACCAGCTGTTCTAGCGTCTGATTGGACAAGACTGTGCCAGATGTTGATAAACAAGCCTGTTCAGTAAGAACCCTAGAGAGAATCACGACGCACAGTTTATTGAATACCGCTAAACAGACTCCAAAGCCCAGCCCATAAGCTGCTTAAGCAAGTCCCGAAACGTACCATGTTCCTCCAACTCCGCCATGATCAAATGCAACATCTTCATCGCCACCCCACTCAGAAACCAACAAAACCGTTCCGCCATCGCAACCAGCAATAACCACTGCGCAAACACTATTAGCGCAGCGGGACTCTTCTCATTCACCAAAAGCTCAGTAAACCGACCCGATACCTTCTCCAGCCACTTCTCCGGCCCCATCCAGGCGATGCCTGCATCGTTTGCGTCGTAGATTTGACGGCAGCAATCGATAAGTGCGCCGATGGCAGACATAACAGCCAGAAAGTCGATGGGTGCGTTTGGTCTGCCAAGTTTTTCGGCCATTTGGTAGGGGAGGTTAGAGAAGTTCTCTAAGAGGACGTCCCTGGCGATGTCAGTGTGTATTGCAGCATTGGAACTTGCGAGGTGCGTTGGGGATTGCCTGCACGTATCCATCATTAGGGTATCGTTATCAACCATTGAGATACGTATAGAGTCCGGATTGGCACAACCCCGCAGAGTCATCACAAAGGGCTGCAGAGAAATGGATTCAGGTGCAGAGTCAGACATCCACATACATAACCGTTGTATGTAGGTCATCCGAGCACCCATTCCTGTAGTCTCGGCGGCATCACTCTCACCCAAGCAAGCATTCTTCATCTCGCTCCATCCGGCTAGAAACCCTTGATAGAACTGTATTGAACGTTCTTGATGTATGCCTTTGACATCCTTGTCTTCTGAAAGCACGGCCAAATGGCTCGCAGAGATAGATAGTAGACCAAATATCAACCAGCGGAGGTTAAGAGCTTGTGATACGACATCTGTCTGCCAATACTTCGCGGGATTCTGATCTCCGGCGGGAAGTGTGTGACTTGTCGTGGTCATGAAATGGTAGAAGTACCTCGGTTTCTCCAGGTCTAGATCTAAACCTGAACTTCAATCGGATATAACAGGTTGCATATGAAGTCCCGGTATAATCACCGAGTTTGAGCTCTGATGCCTCCATGCTCCATCACTAGGTGGTGATGTTCTTAAAACTTCAACATACCTAACCTTCGTCCCCCGAAAGAACGTCTGCATATGCACAGCAGAAGCATAACCCTCCGGCAAATCCGTCAGCTCGTGATTCTCACTCCAATGCCTTCTCATGCGCTTCACACTCGCATACAAACTCCTACAACCCCCCCCCCTTGCTGTACATTTATACCCATCAATGACCGGCAATCCATCCACAGGCTCACATGGCTCAGTCGGGAAACGCACACCATCCGGTTCCGGAATCTCCAGCTCTGAGATTGCAGATAAGAGTTGCTGTCGCTCTCCGCGATAAAATTTGTGGCGTAGTAGGTGGCTGTCCACGGCGTGTTTTTGGATTGCGTATTTGCATTCCAGGCAGATGAGGAGTTTGTGCTGGGCGTTATAGTGGAGTAAATCACCCGCGCCTATGCCGATTCCAGGCCCGAATGAGATCGTTGTTCAAAACTCTGCCATTGCCATTAATCCGCTAGATACCCATATGCAGGATACTGGAGTTTTCGTTCAGCAATGGCCTGCTATCTTTGGCTGTGACGTGGCTGGCACAGTGTACGAGGTCGGGTCGGAGGTAGAGCGTTTCAAGAAGGGTGATCGTGTCATTGGGTATTTTTCTCTATGCGAGCTTTGTTTGATTGGTATTAAAGATAGTATAGGCATGCAATCAATCTAGTAACTGGAAAGCCTCGAGACGGAGCGTTTGCTCTGTACACAGCTGTGCCAGAGAACAAGGCTGCTATCCTTCCCGACGCCATTTCTTTCAAAGAAGGGGTAGTAGTGGCTTTTGCTATCGAAGCCGCCATCTGCGCACTCTCAGTCAAGCAGCCCGGTGTCGCAATGCCTGGTGTATCTACCCCTGATCTCAGCCTACCGTATCCATCTCTGGATTCCGTGTCTTCGAACAAGGCCCTTATCGTATACGGTGGTTCCTCCTCAGTCGGTTCGATGACGATCCAGTTAGCAACCGCGGCAGGCATAAAAGTGATCTCAATCGCAAGTGAACGCAACTTTGACCTCTGCAGGAGCTGCGGCGCGGCTGAAGTGTTTGATTACCATGATCCTTCATTCGTCGAGAACGTAACTGCAGCAGCTTCAAAAACTAGAAGAGAACTCGTGGGTATCTTTGATGCTATTTCCACGCCAGAAACGTACGCAAACGATTTTGTCATGCTCGAAAAATTGGGCGGAGTCCATCTGGCCTGTGCCCATCCTCCGCCAGCAGATGTTCCAGCAAACCTCAAAGCAGGTATGATCTTTGCGGTGGATAATGTTGCTACCCCGGTTTGGAGAGACTATGTCACCCCGGCCTTGCAGGCGGGAAAACTCAAATGCCTTCCACCCCCAACCGTCGTTGGAAAGGGCTTGGAGTATACTGACGAGGCTCTCAAGAAGTGTAAAGTGGGTGTTAGCGCGACGAAGTTGGTGGTTGAGCTTTAATCTCTTCATTTTATACAGTCAGTCAGAGGTAATTATCTCAATGCCATTTAGAATAAAATGGTTTGACATATACGCTTGTAAAATGTCGTCATATCACGCTTAGTAAAGCAAGGGTATCAATATGTCATCGTCGCAGTCATAGATCGTCATCGTCCTCTCCCGTTCGTGTTCGTCGTCGTTACTGTTACCGTCGCCTGCTGGAAAACATATTTTCGACACGCTTCTTTCAACATGTCGATTCTTCGCTGCGTTTGAATGAACACACCACGATACATATCCAAACTCTGCTCAACCACTTCTGCGCGTGTCCTTGTACCGTTGCAGATGTCACGCATCAGTTGTTCCATTTCTTTGCGCAAGTGTGGCTTGCTCAACGATGGGCAATCACCGAGACCGGCAACAACATTGTCGTATCCTTCAACTAGAGCGACGCCTAGTCGTGTGGGTATCAGTTCCTGGACGCCGGTATTGCCACCGGTATTGCCTGCCGCTGCTCGACCACGACCTCGTCCTCTACCGCCTGCTTCATTGTTGCCCCCGCCAGTGCGAGGACGTGCTGCAACGTACTGTCGCTCTTTGATCTTGTTGATATGTTCTGCCATTGTTGCATCGGTACCAATGCCGTTTGCATCCATAAGCGCAATAAGTTCTGGCTCTGTCAGGTACGTGGGTGGCGTTGTCTTCCCTTCTGTGATTTTTGCTTCGGTTGGCTCAAAGACTTCACCAACCTCGAAATGGGGCAGCTGAGTGCTGCTTTCCCATTTGTCGTAAACGTAAATATCCAAGTAATTTCTTTCAAGGACAATCAAACCCTTGGCATGAAAGTACTCATCGCCATACTGAATCTCCACCTCAGAAGTTTGGCCCTTGGCGTCCTCTGAACAACATGCCAGAAAGCGGCGGACTACAAAGTCGAATACCCGCTTCTCGTCATCTTTGAGAGCTGATGGCGATACTGCACAAATGGGGTGGATGGGCGGGTGGGCCTGATCATTGTTTTTACCTGCTCGGGGTGTTCTGAAATTCCCGTCCAGTAGACTTTTGGTCTTAGCTTTGGTTTATGAATTGTGAGATGGTGGACCTACCCTTGTGCATATTGTCCCCAAGTCCGGTCTGATGCTTGCTTTTCAACAAGTTTTTTCAAGTCAATTGCTTTGTCAAACTGATCTGTTTCTGTTCGTGGATAGCTGATGAACCCGCGCGTATATAGTGTCTCCGCAACTTGCATCACTTGATGAGAAGTCATGCGCAGATACTTACTGCCCATCATCTGCAGGTCAACAGTGGTTAAAGGTAACGGCCGCCATTTGCTCGTCGGTTTTTGGGTCACCTTGGTGACTTTGGCATTCTTAGCACATAGACATCGTTCTAGCATGACAATCACGGCTGGCCGGTCAAAGAGGCGCACTCGACGCCAGTTGAAATTGACGTTGATGTCATCGCGTTTGTGAATGACCGCAATAGCCCAAAAAGGCTCCGGTTTGAAGTTTTGGACTCGAAGATACCGATCGACAACAAACCCCAATGTAGGGAACTGACATGAGCCTATCACAGTCAGCATCTGTCAAAAAACAACCGAAAACTGATAAATACCGTAACTGATTGGCCCACGATCTAGCGGACTTCCGAGTGTCTGCAGTTGAAGTGTCTGCAGACGTGTAAATGCAGCGCCAACTCGCAGATCCAACTCAATTCTTGCAGCTACAGCATTTGCTTGCTTATCGTCTAGTTCTATCGGCTCACGAGCCGCTCTCAACACATGACTAGATAGCGTTAGTCGAGCCGTAAGCTAGATCCCAAGCACTTGCATCTTGCATTTGCATGAAGACGACATACGCTCTCTCGGTGTTGCTAAACCTGGCCCTCTTGACCTCAATCCGAGCGTTACCAAGGCGAGCCTGCTTCTTGACTTCGGTTCCGATATGCTCCCCTTCTCGATCGCAATCGGTCCAGATGAACAGGGCTTTGCAGTACTGTGCCTGCTTCTTGATATTCTCGGCAATGCTTAGTTTATCCTGTCAATTATTAGTAATAGAGTCGTTTAAAGAGCAACGTCAAAGAAGCTCTTACTATATCCACATTCTCAAATACCGGCACTTCAAACAACAGACTAGGCGGGCACGATGTCCAACCTTTGTACTCTTTGCCAAACTCTAAGCCTGTCAAATGACCAATGACACTGGTCATCGTCACTTCGCAGTTGCCCCATGCTCCCTCAAAGTTGAAGCTGAAGACATAGTTTTTCACATACTGCTGGCCACGAATATTCATCTAATAAAACGTTAGGATGGTATAACCTTTTCAGGATGGGATGCATACTGTCTGAAAAGAGCCTCCGGAAAGATGCTGAGCAACTGCCTTGGCGATGGCAGGCTTCTCTGCCACGCAGAGGATTCTATTACCCGGCATGGCTTCGATATCAACCACGGCCTAGTGTGTAGTAGTATTCATACATCTTGCCAGGACTGAATCAGCTGACGATGGAGTTTTGGAAGAATCGAGCAGATGCTCTGAGATAGACAGATCCGACGTTCATTGGATGAAGTCAAAAAGGAAGGAACGCGTGGGACGCGTCGCCAAGACATTGAAATGCAAGCCTGAGATATCGGGCACCCAGATCGCTGCGAACCACAACGACACTATGATCTCATCCTAAGTGCTGGATCACATCGATTGATGCTTTCTTCTAAATGCAGCCTCGGACCTGATATTCACTAAAGCGCCACATTTAACAGCCGGAAACTCTCGATTCGCGTCATGCTGCTGGGGCTACTTCGTTTGTTGCAACGGAGCTAATCAACTAACTTAACATAACTTAGTGTTCGTGGCGGATGTAAACATTGGATCGACCTTTCTTTCTTACACATCCCTCATCCTTGCCAGGCCTATATAACGACGGGTTCCGAACCACATCCTTGCAACATTCATTTTTCTATCGGCTTATTGAATTGAACGAAGATCATGGCGCTCCCTCTACCCCCAATCCTCTCTCCCCAGGAGGCCGCTCAATACGGCCGGACCCTCGCACCATACGTGTTCTCGTCGCAAGTCCTCGAACTACCGTCGCGCGTCATCGACGCCGCCAACAGCACAGATGTCTTACACAGCTTCCAAGAGCTCTACCTAGGGACAAACCCCATGTTGACTGCGATCGCATTTGCGCTCGCTCTCTGCCCATTTTTTGTTCTTGCCGCTGAGATTCGCAATAATTACTCGCAGGTGGATTGTTGGTGGCCCATTCTGCCTTCGATTTACAACCTGCATTTCTATGCATGGGCGTATGGAAATGGATTGCTGACTGATCGGCTGCGAACGGTTGGAGTGATTAGTGTTTTGTGGACTGTATGTTTCCACCCACCTACGGCTGCTTTGGCAATGTGCTCACTGACTTGACAGGTCCGCTTGACATACAACTACTGGCGCAAAGGTGGGTACAGCTGGGGCGCCGAAGACTACCGCTGGCCCATACTGCGCGAGCAAGTCAACAATCGCTTCCTCTTCTTCTTGTTCGATGTCACATTCATCGCGCTCACCCAATCGCTCTTATTGTGTGCCATTACCGCGCCGACTTACCTCTTCACTCTGCTCGCCCAATTGCCCAAGACCGGTTCAACATTCGATATCGCGGATCTCGTCTTTTCGCGCCTTTTGTTCTTCTACATTTTGATCGAGATTGTCGCAGACGAGCAACAATGGCGCTATCAGCAGGCCAAGTATAAATATCGCGACACCGGCATCGTCGCCGAGGGATACGACAAGGAAGACCTCGAGCGCGGTTTCGTCGTCTCTGGCCTATGGTCGTATAGCCGTCACCCCAATTTCGCCGCTGAACAGGCCATCTGGCTTACGTTATACATTTGGTCTGCATACAAGACCGAAACGTACGTCAACTGGGCTGGTGTCGGTGCGCTGGGCTATCTGGCGCTGTTTCAGGGTAGTACCTGGTTGACAGAGAAGTTGAGTGCTGGGAAATACCCTGAGTATGCGGAGTATCAGGCTCGTGTTGGGAGATTCATCCCGCGGTGGTCTGTGAATGCGAAGGGGCAGAAGAAGGCCAATGCGGAGGCTAAGAGGATTGAGGGAAAGAAGAAGGAATAATCTATGGTTGAAATGTGTCAGATTTTCAGTTCGAATTTTCGGTGTGTCATCTAGGTCTGTGGTTGGTGTTGTGCGCTTGGCTGTGTGTTTGATTGTTATTTAGGTTAATCTTTTAGTTGGCGTATTATGGAAATGTTTTTGCAATATCTGTCGTTATCAGGACAAATGATATAAATGTAGCCTATAACCAGCACATCAGAACCAAGCCTTTGGATCAACTATCATCCGGGGTTGAGAAGCATACCAGTCCTCCAAAGTCTCCGAGTTATCCAACATATTAGCGATTTCAACCGCTTGCGCCGAGCCCATTTCTCTACCTAACTTACGAAGACAATCCCGGGCATGTATTTGCATCGACACGGGACTCAGTGGTGACACTGCAACCACGGACAAGGGCCAGATAAGCCATCTGACTGTTGACGATAATGCAGAGGAAAAAGAAGCCTCAAGTGATAATATCAGGTTGCAAAAGTAAGGGACACTGCTGAGGATATCTTCCGCCATGAGTACTGTATTAGAGGCTGCAGTTTCAGGAATGTGATGAAGTTCTTGGCCCATTTCTAGAAGCTTTCCTTCCTTTTGCTGTTGTTGTTCAAAGACTGCCTTCTTATACGCGCGACAAACCCATTTATTTAAATATAACCTCAACATGCGCAACAAATTCCACAGCCGGGCACTCTGTGGATTATCATAATCATGTGCCAGCCCACTCCATCTCCAAGCCCCTGAAGCATCAGTAGGAAGAACCCGATATGACTGAATGCTCCGAAGCTGCCGACTCAACTCAGAGACCTGAGAGTCCAAACGTAGCCCTTCGAGGATGACAGCCCTGTAATCGTTACAATACACTGCGCCGGTCTGCATCCCAGCCACGAGTCCGATAATGTTGTCAACGACATTCCCCACGCCGATTTCGAGCACACCGTAACTCAACGGCGGAGAATCCTTCTGCAGCAGCGTCTGTAACAGGCCCTGGATTGGCGCAGGTAGCGCGATGCGGCGTTGTGCGCAAGAAGTGCGAATATTATTGACCGTATCAAGGAATAGTGCTTGCCCAAGAACAGACTTGAATTGATCATTGCCACGGAGTCTAATCAATTCCACAGCACCTTCGATATGCGTTGTCCAGTCTGTTGGGGGAGAGCGGCCTTGGAATGCTCGGGCCTCGAACAGAGTGAGGAGACTGATGGACATAAGCGTGCTATCCCTGACAGCGTGCTGGATGGATGTTAGGCGCACACTGGTTTCTGCGATAGCGGTTAGGTAGTATCTTCGCGCGATGTGCATGAGTGGTGGACGCTTCTGTTCATGCGAGAAGATTGCGATTGCAGGTGCAAGCACTGCGGACAGGGATAGTTGGTTATTGGCATCAGTGCCGGATAGCACGCTTTCCAAGTACGTGAGCCAGGCTGAGGGACTCGATGGCGCATACACTTTAATGAAGAAGTTAAGTGCTACATTCTCCAGAGATAGTGATGGCTTCGCCTTGACTAATTTCGGAGATTTGTTTTGTGATGATGATGATGATGATGCAATCGCAGACTGGGACCTTTTGGCATGGTACTTTCGCACAGTTACCTGCGTCAAGTCTCTGAAGATCTGGCTCGACATATCCCGATAACCCGGACACGGGGCTCGCTTTCTGGCGCACTGGCTGCACCCTGGTCGTTTTTGGTCACACTGAAATCTTGATCAGTACCTTATGATCATAGAGCCCTACAACGTACAAACCTTTCCCCTTTTGCTGCGGCAAGCATGGCAGGCGCCTGAGGGTCGACCACAGTAGACCATTTCGAGTCTTAGCTTGCATCGGTTGCCTAAAAAAATGAAAGAAGGAAAATAAGAGGATGAATAAGATTGCATGAGTCATTGTTAAAGTGATGTCTCGAGCTCGACAAGGTGGCCAGAAATGGTCTAGGCGAACAACAGCCCTATCATCACTAACCCAAAAAGGCATCCAGCTCGAAATGCTTCGACTGTAACCAATCACAATGGCCAATATGCGATGTCTTCGACAAGAGTATTTAGGAACACGATGGCTGAGCTATTTCACTTTTTTCGAACTGTATACTCAGTTTAGTGAAGTAGGTAGGCGATATATTTTTCGCAGAAGGGGTACTCTTTTTCTATACTATATAAGGAATCCTGAGATCCAACATGTTTAGACACACTCATGAATTTCATGAATAGTTGAGCTACACATATATTTGCAGATTAGTCCCAACCGGGCGCTGCTATCTATCATGGCTCTTGATGCAAACCAGATCGTTTCCATTGTAGAAATCGTGGTCTATGTCCCTGCCCTCGTTCTATCACTGATTGTCTGCAACCGACATGGTTTCAGTCGAAGTTCGGGGTACGTACACACCTTTGTACATGTCAATATAGACTCGAAGATTGAGATCCATGCTGACCCACTCGAATGTCCCAGGTGGTATTACACATTCACTCTAAGTCTCATTCGCCTCATCGGCGACGTGCTGCTGCTCCTGACATACTCGAATGACTCAACCGGCCTCTTAATCGCAGCTGTTGTCTTTGATCATATTGGCTTGACTCCATTGCTCCTCGCTACACTAGGGATGCTGTCACGTTTGTACGATCTTCCGTTACCTCCTAAAAAAACTAAAAATTTCTCACGATGTTCCTCACAGAGTCGACCTAATCAATGCCGGCACACGAACGTCCATAACAATCAAATACTTCCGCCTTGTCCAACTCGCAGTCCTCGTAGGCGCGGTCCTCGGCATAGTCGGGGCAGAACAAGCTCAATCTTCATCTTCCCCCCCAACAACGACGTACATCGCAGTATTATGCTACGTCGCCGCCTACGCTGTCATTGTGCTCATATTCTGCCTTGCCCTCCCTTATACTCGAGACTACGTCCCTGACTCCAGCGAACGAGCGCTTGCGCCGGCAATTGGAGTTGCGCTGCCGTTGGTGCTTGTAAGGCTTGCGTATCAGGTACTTGTTGTCTTTGTGCATCGGGGAGTGTTCAGCCGGCTTGGTCAGGGCTCGGTTGGTGTTCATGTTGCGATGGCTGTGGTGGAGCAGATTGTGGTTGTTGTGATTTACATTTACTTGGGGTTCAGGCTGGACAGACTCGAGGTGAATGAGCAAGGGCCCATTCTTTCGCGGCCGTGGAAGAGGTCAAAAGGGTTTCGGCGTGATAGAAGTAGAAGGAGGGGCAGGAGTATGAGGGGAGAAAGGGATGGGGGTTACACAAGGGGAACGCAGCTTCAGTCTATTGGCGTGGAATGATGCCATTACAACTACCCCTTTGGAAGGTTGTATGTATTCCAGCTTGACCTAAGCACGCCAATCGACGATGCATTTGTTACAACAGAAAAGGCTTTCAGAAGTATCAACGACTTATTGAAGTGATCTGGCGAGTTGACCCTAGTATATTACTCAATCAAACACTTCTCAAGATGTATGAGACAATGAGTCAGATTAAAGACAATCAACAATAAAACTCCAGTATTAAAATAAGAACAGATAAATCAACACCGATAACGCCGTAATGAAAATGCATTGACTCAATGTCTTGCAAGAACAATCATCCAAAGACAACATGGATGCCGCTAAATAATACAAGAAGAACTATGAAGCAATGCCACAACTCCGTGTGAGATGAAAAGGACTCATGCGTGTGAACTATCATCATGGTCATACAAAAAGGGACTCGCTTGTAATGGACGGACGTGACTCGTATCCTCAATATAAGTAGCAATGGTTCATGCATATGCGCTGGATAAGATACATCGATATGTAAATATGTTATATGCATCGTGAGAATTTATGGACATGTCGTTAATCTTATGTGGTGAGCATATTAATGGTCGTTGCTCGTGCCGATTGTCGACGGGCGAGTACGCAATAGTCGACGAGACCCGAGGGTTTCGTTGCGCAGACGAGGCTGCTGTATGGCAGTGTAGCTGGTAGCCATCTTGCTAGACGGAGCTGAGATCCGTGTTTGTGGTAGCCCTGGGGAAGGAGAAAAGGAATCACTGGTCTGAGGAGGCTCCGATGAGCCGCGTTCGGAGAGCCCCGTAATTGGTGATGCCCCATAGCGGCGAAAGCCTGGTTGGATCTTGAGACTTGATGCGGTCGGTATTCCTGTACCTGCACTTGGAGGTGTTGCATAACTGCGGCGCTGGGTTATGGATGGTACGGATGGTGACACCTTTGGTTGGTGCTGAGATAGTGTTTGTTGATAAGGCGTGGAATAACGGGATGAAGGAGACTCGGTGTAGCCATTGACTTCTGTCATCGCACGTCCAGTGAGTGTGCGACTGAATACGGAGCCTCGGTCTTCCGAGTCATCTTCTCGCTTGATTCGATGAGACCCAGAAAGACGATGAAGGCGAGAAGTGGGTGCGGTTAATGAAGGGGTATGAGGCGAGGAAGCTGTCTCGTCGTGTGACAATCTTTCCCTGCGCCCGGCGGACCCGAGGTTGATAGTGTTGGCTCTGTGACCTTCAAACCGACTGAAGATTCGCGCACCAGAATCCGGTTGAGCAGGATCTTCCGGCTCATGGCTCATGCTTCGACGAAACCGAGTGGATATTGAAGACATGGCATCACTAGTGTCGCCTGTCACGCTTGGTTGACGTCGACTCCGTGGTCGTATCTGTTCTTGCGGTTGCTGCTGGCTACTTGGTTGGGTCATGGTCTGTTCTTCTGATAATGCGAGACAAACCTCGGTCAATCCACGACATAGACTATCTGCTTTGCGTTTGGCCTGGCGCTCCGAGAGACCGGTTCCAGTCACAGTTGATGAGTTCCCAGAAACTGTGGTTGCTGCAGTAGCCAGCATGTTAGTCAAAGTCAAGGCGTCTGTCGCTGTTGCTTCGAGCGCATTGTAGACCTCTGGGCCGACTGTAGCCTTCGCTTTGGCCAAGGCGGACTGTAATAATGTCTGTATAGAATTGGCGGTTGCCGTGGCAGCTAACACTTCCGGCGAGATACTAGATTTGCGGACGTGCTTTTGCTTCGGTGACGAAGACAATGTCGTAGCTGTTGTGGCTGCCGTGCGAGGTCGTTCGCCGGAGACACTCGACATGGCAGCAGCCGAAGACGACGGGAATTTGCCCGTCAGTTCAAGTTTTTTGATACGAGATTTGAGGTCATCCAGTTCGTCCCACACAGTCGAAGGAGCAGTTGTAGATAACGTCGACTCCGTAGTCCCATCGTGTTTAGCCTTTTCTCCATCCAGTCGTGCGCGCTCTGCGGCATCCGACATGGAGGCTTGTCGCACGGTTCGTGCAGAATTGTTTGATATTTGAGAGTATCTCAAGCGCGCATCTGCGAGGGATGCCTTGAAATCGATGTGCGGCAGCTCAGACGACGTTTCCTGGTTATACCGACTCCGTGGCACGCCAACCACAGATCTGGAACCTGCAGTGCTAGAGTGGTGGCGAAGACGAGCGCTTTCATCCAGTGGATTGGCTGATGTCGTAACGAATGCTGCGTAATCAGAGTTAAACAATGGCGACGCATGCTGTGAGTAGAGCTGACTGCTCTGATAGTTCAATTGCTCAGGAGAAGGAGTCTGCTCTTTCGCGAGAGAGCTGCGAGTTGATATGCCCGACAGTCCCAGTTTCTAGACACATTCAGTGAATGACTTAAAATATCAATAGGTCAACTTACCCTTCGCCGATCCAACGAATTGCGCCGGCTGTTCACACTTGATTTTGCGATGTTAAGAAAGACGTCATCACTTCTGCGCGTGTCGTCGGTGCTGTATTCTTTCTTCTCGTCGGTATTTGAGTCTCCATACGCGCTACTACCACTTTGGTACCGCTCATCGGCAGCCAACGACCTCATATTGCTCGCGGTCGCGGCGCTCCGGGGAGACAGCGGGGTGGACTCTCGGCGACGTCGCGACGGAGATGACGCCATGTCGGTCGAAGAGCCGACCTTTTTCAGGATGGACTTGTTTTTCAAGACAGCATCTATGCTGGGAGAATGCTGGGAGCTGTTGAGTCGCGCAGTCTGAGGCGTTGCTGCTTGTTTTGGGGTCGGGCGCAAGAGGCGATCGTTGAATGCAGTACTGGTTGCAGGTGCCGGGTTGGTTGTAGCGGCGAGGCGTGAAGGTGGGAGCGGGTTTTTTGTCGTCGATGAAGAAGTCGACGATGGCGGTACTAATTCTGAGCCAGGACTGGTCTGGGGGAAGTAGGAAGAAGAAGAGTAGTTGGAATTGGGTGTCGCAATGGAAATGGGCGAGAGCGAGTTGACGGCGCTCGTGGCAGGTGCATTAGTTGCCGCGGGATCACGGGGTGCAGCGGCGCATGGCTCGCCGCCAAGATTAGTATTGTTATTGCTAGAATGCTGGCGGTAGTTCTCTGCGTATCCGTCAGTCGAGCCGGCCGACAGTCGTGCTGCGTTGTACTTTCGCGACGGTATTTCGGCCAGCGCCGGGTTGGACAGTGCGCTCGCACTCAGCGACGACCGGTGGGACGATGTCGACGTTCTCTTTGTTGGCGTCACAGTGGCACTTCTGGAGGCCGCCGACGTGTGGGTGATGCTCCCGCTGGTACGCGGTCTTTGGTCGGCCAGGGGCGACGAGGGGTTGCTGTAGTTGCTGCTGTGACTATTATTCTGGAGGCTCGACACATCTGCGCTTCGCCGTGTAGCCTGGCGAAGTAATACTGATGGCCGATGAATTAGATCCGGGTTGGTCTGTCGTCGCGGTCGCGTCCAGTTGGGGTCGTTTTCCAAGTCCAATCGCATGACTGCCAGAGCCGACGGCGACAATGCGGACATTCTTATTCTGCTGGCATAAAGTGCCGGTTTTTGTCGTTAAATATCGTTTGAGCGACAAATGAAGAGTTGCATTGTTGCTGATAAGAAGAAAGAAAAACGTACACAAACAAAGATTGCTGTGGATACTGGATAACCGACGTGTAAAAAATAAGATTTATGAGTGAGTTGACCATTCAACCTTTTCAACGAGTGTTGGGGGTTCTTTTAGGTGGTCGAGGCCCAAAGCGCTTGGTATAGTACGCTTGCTATAGGGAGTACAGCACACCTACTCTATTAGGGTGCTACTACAGCTGCCACTGATAGGCGCTTGCACAGGCTAAAAGACGGTGTGCATCATTACATGCCGCCATCACTTTTGATGTTTCGCGACTCCAAATACCTACCACAATCACTGCAGCGTATGTACTCTCTGAAATAATAATAATAATAAGAAAAGGTCCTCGATGAGACACTCGCTTGTTCAAACTTGACACTAAAATCAACGGATCATGAGTTTTGACATTGGTGGAGCCAACAACCAATTTCGCAGTTTCAGATAACTATATGGGTGGAGATAAAACCACAGTTGACTGTAGGAGAATAGCAGCACTTCAAAATCACAGATTCTCGAGACTGGGGGAATAAATTGGCTCTACACGGAACTACTGATGTATCATGTATGAAGATGAACACTAGCAACAGCGACCATCCTCGTGATAATCAGCTGACCTGCCGCCGACGACTTGCATCTACGAGTGGGTACACAACAGATATTGAGGACGCGCAGAAACATCTTTTCGAGAAGATGTGAATCTATTGAAGGATTCTCTTTCCCCATAGATAGTGACCCTTGAATGATCCGCCACTTTCGACCAGCGGTGAAGTCGCTCTGGTCGCAAGCATCCAAGCAGTCGCCCCGCGAATTCGTGCCGATGCATGTTTGATCTGGTGTTGTACAGATGCATGTCGGCCTTGTGACGGATCATGCAGATTTAAGCTCTGCTCGATGCATCAACTCATTTGGACGATTGACGATGCAGTTCCGTGCCAGCTCAGAATCCATCTAGTCGAACTGCGTTGACAATTAGTCGATCCAACTGTGGGGAGACAGTTTGCGAAATGACAACACTGAGTCGTGAACCTGAAAGGATTTGTAGACTTCCTATCGCGTCGTCAATTATTCTCTACGCCACCAGTCCGTCTCCCACCACTTCAGCTCTTGTGCATGTCAAAGACAAACTGTTGTCGCCTAGGTGAATACAGTCCAGGTATATATACTAGATAAATTTTCATCTGATGCCTAATAGATAAGTAAATGATGACATCAATGTCACTCAATAGTCACAACCTGTCAGCGTTTCATACGTCTCGCCTGACATGACCATGTGTATGACGTATACATAGCTGTCACTGTCAAACGAAACATGAAACAGAAACATCATCATTGTCATCATGGAGTACGAATCTGAAACTATCACGATGGTTTCATATGTACGTTTTTCCCTCACTGGCAGTGAAGGCGATAACGCACTTCCAAGGTTGAAGCTGTCATGGCAGCAAGCACTACTTTTGAAACGAATTTCTGACAGATGGACTTTTTATTTACTAGGAATAGCAAGTTCATGTGGACTGTACATGTGAGTTCTCGGTTGTTTCGATTGATCACCAATGTGTACTCCGTCGCTGCCTCAGGCATGGTATCAATCTAGCCCTAATCTCATGTTGTCGTCAGCTCGTTGTCCCGGAAATAGGTACGTATGATCTCTTTACCTTGTTCAGGAAGAAACCATGAGACTTCGAACCATAGTAGGGACTAGCCAAATGGCCATTGATTCTTAATTTTACCAACATTGATGACTGAACATGATGAAGGTCAAAGTGGTCAGACGCACTGAGAATGAAAGAACTATGTAGAACTAGCGGTGAAATCCCACGCCTTTGCGTATCCCGTAGTCGAAGGATTTGCAAATGCTGACCCAACACCTGTATCACCAAAACCTAGTACGTACTACGCACTACACAGTACTAGACGGGATCGTGCCACGTGGAGATCGTCAAATACAGAACAACATTTTCGTAACACGTAGAAGTCAGGGTCTATGGCGAACGCGTCCAGCTTTGGCAGCGTGCGCAACCGCCTTCCCGAAGATGATCGGATTGACAATCATGGTACAGAACCTGTTTGGTTCAATCAAAACAAGATGATTGCTTCTTCAGACCAGGATGTTCCGTTTCAACTTTCCGGTAAGCTGTCCGCTGGTTGAATCCTTAGCTCTTGATCGAGCATTGTATCTTTCATATACGGCGTTCTCCGTGGCAAAGAACAGTACGTACTACGTATATTGATTCTTTGCTTTTTCTTCTCGACTCGTTCAGTGCTCCGCGACTCCACATATCGAGAGAAAAAAAAAATCGTATACTACGTACGGGGTACATAGCATATCAGGCACAATCGGAGGATTAGTCGATCTTTTTATTGTGATAGACATGCTTATGCACCCGTTTCAGACTTAGTCGATTTAGCACGAACCTTTTCTACTCCATACACACAGAAAGGATCCATAAAGGGAAAAAGAGAAGAAAAAAGGAGAAAGGAAGTCAAGAATTCTCCGACCTCCGTCCCTTTTTCGATACGAAGAATAAGCCGTTCTTTTCAAGTTCGTGATCCATGGCCAAACTCAATTCGAGTCCGACTTGTCCTGATTTATATTAGATTGAGGCACTGATACCGGTTAACGGTTCTGGTTTTTTTAGTAGGTCTACTATATGCTGTTCGTAATTCACTTCTAATCATCAGCATCGCACGTCCTCTAAGCTCGGTTTGGAATATGGATCTGAGGGCTTCGCCCATTGGTTATCAGAGATGAAAGTACTTGGCAGTCGGAGATCGATGCATAGTTGATTCGTTAAAAGTCAAGACCTGAGTAAGCCGAGCTGAGGATACGTATTCATAGACTCCGTACTGATGGACTAATGAAATCAATTCAGGAGTTTGGTGCCGTCAGATGATGTATCGATACTCGATACGCGTATCTGGTGATATTATGCTTGTTATATGGCTGGTCGGGCATGGTATCTGTACAGCATCGAGCGGCAAGTACAGGCTTTTGTTCAGTCAAGATCTCAAGGAGGAAGCTACTGCAAAACATTGTTTGATGTGCACCGAGCTCACGTGACCCGAAAGAGAAAGCCGGCGCGTTTCAGATTGTCCCCACTGGTCCCACCCGATGTATTTCGAATACAATATTACAATACAGATAAATATAGTTGTCTCCATACTGCGTATGAAGAGTGCTTCTGGCATCTATGCAACGACGTACATGGTACGAGAATAATTACACCCTTGAGTTTTAAGACGACGCTATGCAGCCTTAAATAGATTGAAGATTTCTATGAAGGGGCTCGCTTCATCAGTCTCTGACTGATTATCGCCTTTTAGCCGACTACTAGCCCTGCATCCGCCCTCATGCCGCATTGATAATTTCACGCATAGTGTTCAATGTGGCAGGTAAAGTAATAGCAGCATATTATATGTATTGCTCCGAATATCGTACAAACCCGGTTGTCTTGATCTTCACTGCTTTACATGATACATCAAAGATTCAACAGGAATGTATTTCACATGTACGGACATACGCTGATAACTTGTTTCAGATCCAATAGTCAAGGTATGGTTTCCGCGAGGGCTTGCACCGACTATTGGATCGATTCAACCAAACAGGCAGGGATCGCATCTGTTGTCTGTGCGTGGGAACCCCCTAGTGTGCTCTGTAGTTCGCCCTACTCTTTGCTGTTTCATTTTTGTCAAAGTGCTTGTTTCAGGATATAATTCGTATGGAGTAATACTTCAACCCGATGTATAATCTGCCGTTTGTTGTAAGGACGGTGTGTTTCATACCAAGAATCATGCACGATGGTCGGTGTTGATTGTTGGAAGGAGGGATTAAATGGTAAGCCCAATGGGAGGTCTCAACAAGCACAAATTCCAGTCAGCCAAAAACTCGAATTTTCATGATCGCTTAAACTTCCCCTGGGTAAAGCATGTCAAAATTTTCGTAGTACTCTAGAAAGATCGCAAATTCTAGACTGCCATGTCAGCTGTCGTCTGGGAGAATGGTCAGTCGATCTTCCGCAGGTCCATCGATACTGCCGTACGGTAACCAAGTCCCGCGACCGGCCAATCATGGGCCATGGAAGCTTTTCCGTGCTTCCCAAATTCTCAGTCCAGGACGTTGCATTGACGAATTCTTTGACTGTCGACGGTACATGATGTAGTAAGTGCACATAGTTGATGACTGTAAGAAACGCTACTTTATTTGACTATTGATTGCAGAGACTACTATGTAATATCCTCCGTACTGCTTTCACTCCAGGCCTCGGGTCAGCTCCCTTTGAGTACCTAGGTAGTAGTGTGTATTGACCGAGTGGACTCCGTAGTAGGCAGTACTTGGTTGCAGTTACCAAGGACAGTAAGTGACAAGCGTGCATCAAGTCCAACGGGCCTCTAACGACGCTGGGATTGCCGCCCGTCGCACTTTGCAGGCATTACATTACTATGTAATACACACATTACATAGTAATACATGTGCCGTACTAATACGCTTAGCGTGTCGCAGGGCTAAATTTAGAGCTTGCCCACCCCTGCCAGACGATGCCGCTAGCAGATTTAGTGCTCTGATTGGCTCAGTCCTAGCCACGGCAGCTGCAGCTCCACCGGTGATCGGCCCTACCATTGGCTCTGGCAGGGCTTAGTCTCTGCGCCTCCCCGTCTCTGCTCGTACATACGTAGTAAATCCAAAACCAACACTTACATACATACGACGTGGTTATAGCACCGCGGTGTAACAAATCCTCCTGAAAGGAGTATTACCACCACGTACTATGACAATACCAAAGTCTCCGGCGGCCCTGCCTGCCTTCCCATTCGGCATTCATCTCATCTCTATTTTTCTTTCGCCTTCACATCGTTTGTCTTCTTCTTTTCGCCTTGACTTTGAACTCGTCACTTCTTTATCTTCGTTTCTCTTTTTTTTGTCGTTCTTCTGTCGAATCTCGAAGGAAGACAATCTTCCCGTCTCCACCTATCCAGGGTAAGGGTCCTTGTATCATCTCAAGGCTGAGACACCCGTCTTTTTATTTGCTCCGCCTCCAGACGCCCTCCCGTGCCGCCGGCCAGCAATTTCACCCCATCCTCGGCGGCTACGTACTTTTGTCTCCTCTTCAACCACTCTCTCCTTCACCTCATATCTGTGTCGTACTCGACGACGTATCGTTCCCTGGAGGACCGACTGTTTCAGCCCATTCTCGATTGTCTTGTTACCTGCCGTTGCCAGCACTGTCATTCAAAGCAACCTCGCCCGCCCCCGCCTTCGCTCACGTACACACAACAACCACTACCACCACCTGTGGATCTCCCAGTTTCGTCTTCTGCTTCTTCTGACGGCTGTCATCCTGTGGTTGAGAACTGCACAACGCTTCTCACTCGCGGAGCAGTTGTTTATTTTGGTATGTTTCACTGCTTGCTCATGTCAAGAACACCAACTCTCTCGCCGAGTCTATGAATGCGCCTTATACCCCTTCTCTCTTTTTCTTCAAAAAAGCCTAGCTGAGCGTGGCCATGCTATACGTCTATCCATAACTTCTACCTCGCCGTAATCTTCACAACCTGTCACAGTTTTTGATTTCTAGAGCACAGACCGTTATCACCGTTGTCATTCGTTATATACTCGATCATGATGGATACTGACCGCAATCATTCGAAAAGATCCTTTGCGCAGGTAGCAACCGCAAATACAAATCTTTACATATACCGTCACCCTTCCGGATGCCACAGCTCTTCTGCTCTTTGTGATCGAACGCAAAGAGGCGCAAGTGACCGTGGGCGGGCACTGTCGACCAAACGCAGACTGACTGCTCTTTCGACCATCAAGATGCCCGTCCAAACAGGCCCCTCGCTAGTTTACGCCTCGCTCCCTTCCTTTGCCCGAGACTTCAGTGACTCGGCCAATTACATTTCGAACAACTCGCCGCAGCAAGAAAACCGTTCACTCTTTACACATTCGTTGGGGCCTGCTCAAGAGAACAACTTTGCTCCCACAACTGAGCATATTATTCCCTTCGAACATCGTGAGAGCGTATCGTCTTCGGGACTTTCAGAGTCGACTGATTCTTCACCTACGACTACAATTTCTACCTTTGACACCACATCCTTGACGGACACATCGCCGAGCTCTTCGCCTGAGTCGCCCTCAGCTTTGCAATTGCCCTACCCGAAGTCGATCAGAATACCGGAAATCACAGAAAGAATGGCCATGTTTTCAGAGGAGCCAGCTTCTGCCTTGGCTCCGCTGCCATCAATGATCGCTTCTACTACTCGGCCGGTCTCACCGGGAAGACGAGCCCGCAACCTCAAAAATCTCTCTTTGAAAATGCCATGTCAAATATCACGACCAGCGATTTCTACAGCATCGGTAGTCGAAGCCACGAGTCAGAATTACTCCGCCCCTCCATCACCCATTCACAGACCTGCAAAGACCGCTCGTCGAAAACCCGCAAATCTCACAATTCGCACTCCCGCATTCGATCAAACCACATTCGCTCGTAACGTTACAGACATTATTCCCCCTACTCCAAGCATTCCGCAGCGCTCTCTTCGACATTTTGAATCATCACCTTCATTATCTATCTTTTCTCCGACCGCCCCCCCATTGAATGGTATGCAGCTACCTAGACCTGTTACACAGGATGGCACTCCTTTGATGCCCGGCAGCTGGCAAGAATCTCCACATCCTTCTCGACAATCACAAGCTATTTCTGGTACTAGTTTACAACAAGTGACCGAGGAAGATGATTATCACCTCGATTCACGAGAATCGACCAAACGTACTGAACAAAGTTACCCTGATGGACCAATCAAAATCTACGACTCTGGAGTCTATCTATATTTGGAACCTACACGAGACGAGGCTTCAAAATTTGATGTGGTTATCAATGTAGCCAAGGAGGTTTTGAACCCCTTTGCTGACGAAATAGAGGCTAAGCCAGAAACTGTCGTCTCAACCCTCAGACGGCCTGTGTCTCTTGCCAAGAGGCTGTCGATGGCCGAGCCAATGACTGCTATCTCTGAAGAATCTTTTCACTCTGCGTTTGAATCTTTGCCCTCGGAATCCAACAGTCCTACCACACCAAACGTCGAGAAGAACTCAACACCAGAATACATACATGTGCCATGGGATCATAATTCAGAGATTCTAGAAGACTTGGCAACATTATGCCAATTGGTTGACAGTCGAGTCAACCAGGGAAAATCTGTCTTGATTCATTGTCAGCTAGGAGCAAGTAGATCGGCTTCTTTGGTCATCGCATATGGCTTATACAAGAATCGAGACCTTGGTTTCAATGACATGTACAGCATTGTCAAGGGCAAGAGTCGCTGGGTTGGACCAAACATGAGTTTAATCTATCAGTTGACTGATTTTCGATCTCGAGTACAACGTGACGAACCAGTCAAGGCGCCAAACCCAGACTGGTTCAAAACATCACATTTGTCTCGGCCAGTTCAACAGGATTCGTTGCCTGCATCTTTTGAGACGGAGACTTCTCAGCTAGCACCGGTACAGCAAGTCGAAAGTCAGGTACAACCGACCCCGTCTACGATGTCAGAGATGACTTTTTCTCCGATGCAAACCACCTTGACGAAACCCTTTGTCAACCCATTTCCTCCACTGCAGAAGCAGCATACTCCCAACGGCCGAGGGCTATTACCACGGCCATTGCCGCTTCGAGAGAAATACCCGAGTTCCGAGTCTTTGGCCAAGCCTGTCAACAAACATGAGACACGCAAAGTCTCACATATTCGTTATCCGACAGTTCAAATGGATCTCGTGATGCAAGACGTTCCTTCGTCGCCGTCAATACTATCTCCCCGAGCGGCTCCTTACATGTGTTCATCCATTTCACGGACTCTTGCCGGAGACTTGGCAGGAGACGCTCCTACGACGTTAGGATTTGGGCAGTCATTATTCGATCCTCGATCTCCGCCCCAGCGACAAGAACTATTGATTACACGAAGCATTGACGAAGTTTTATAATCAACTGCTTCGTCTGACATTTCCTTCATTTTACTTATCTCCTTTCTCATTATCTCAGGCTTATGATCAAAGCGGGCTTTGCGTGTCTGATTTTACATTCTTATTGGACATTTTCATTATCTCAATCACGGATCTTGACTTGGAGCTCATCGATTCCGACATATTTTTCATTGTTTTAAACTCACGCTAGCATTTCCATGGCTGAGCATGATCTGGGACATGTGGTCACAGGCGTTATGGTGCGGACGTTTTTTTATTCTTACTAGTGGCAGGCTGGTATTGGGAGGAACTTAGTTGTAATATTAGTATTATTACCCTGTTTTGTTTTATTGTCTTCATTTGCATATTTTCTGTTGGCCGCTCGTTATGCGGCTTACATATCTAATGCATTGATGAGGATTAGAGTGGCTAGATACCCGCGAATCAAAATATCATGGTACTACTTTCATATACTTAATGCACATTTTTCAATCATAGAACAGTAGACGAACCACATTGGTAGTTTCATTATCGTAGAGCCCAAATCCACTCGTCTGATTCTGATGTGTTCCGACTTTGCGTCAGCTAGCTTATCCGTCGGTTACAACACTAACATGATAGAGGTGCATACGCAGTCTCTGCAACATATCCTACAGTAAAATTGGCCGCCGTCATATGACCCTTGACCGAGTCATCGCCAACCTTGTCCCTCAGAGATTCGATTCAGCTGCTCGGATCTATACATGGGTTTCATCAGTGTGATGGCGCATGAGGGTATGTGCCCATGGATCAGCCTCCGCATAGCTTGGTCGTGCTATAGGACTTCGTTGAATCGAATAATAGCGGACATCCCGTGCACGCCGGCATCAACTATCCAAAGCATCTGGAACTCTTCAATCACCGTGCATCAACGGTAGTAGCGACAAGTATGTAAAATTCCACTTTCTGAAAGCGTATCACTCGGTCCTTCGTCGAACATCTCTATCCTCAGTCTGTGCGCCAACGCCTCTGAGCGCATCTGTAACCAAGGCGCGTAATTGGTTCTGCCCTGCTTCAGTATGAAAGTCTTCCCGAGCCGCCAATTCGGCAATTCTCCTCCTGAACTCAATGTCAACCTCGCCGGCCTCTCCATCGACATCCTCTTGAGACATGGTGCCCAAATTAACGCTGATATTGTGCGGAAGAGGTGGCGGCGGGTGCACATCTCGTAGCGCTTGCAATTGTGCTTCCGATCTTGTGTTCCCAGTGACTTCTCCCAGATAGGCTGCAATATCCATAAACGACCCTTCGCTCTCAATCATTTCCTGAGCCGTAAATCCCTCGTCGTTTGTGTGTTTAGCGTCAACACCGAGTTCTTCCACGAGACATTTCGCGATGTCCAACTGTTCCGTCACGAAAAGACAGGTTTCGTTATCTTCGTCGGTCAGATTGGGGTCTACGTGGAACTCCTGCACGAGCGCACGGAGTAGCTCGATGTGTCCGTAGGAAGCGGCCGCATGGAGAAGGGAGTACCCATGTTCGTCCTGGTTTGAAGCGCGCGATGAATCGGAGCGCAGGTGGCTGAGGACAGCCGATGGATTGTCGGCGGCAAGGATGTAGAGATTCGGTTGACTCATTGTGATTGATCGGAGAGTATGAGTCACAATGAGAGAGAGCGATTAGCAACAGCCAAAGTTCTTGAGGCGCAACGAAAACAAAGAGTTATTGGAGGTTGTAAGGAGTAAATGAGTAGGAAAGGCAGATTTCATGAGGCTGAGTACAAAAATCAAATTCAATTTGGGCAGGAGACACCCGCGCTTTTCTTTTTGGACGTTGCCCCGCGGCCTCCTAAAGAGGAAGGATCCACCCACTGTGCTTTTCAATTTTATGTCATTCAACAATTCTTCTCAGGCAAATAGAAAAGAACCATTTGCGCATTTTAATATTCTCCTGATCAGTCACTTAAGGAGAGCCAGAACAACAGTGCCGACAACTTTCCGCACTGGCAAATCGATCGTCCCGCACCGATAGCTACACCCCAAAGAGGTGTGTCACCATGGTGGAACAAGATCCCCATGAAGTTCGCCAAATGGTGCAAAGCCTATATGCTGCAACCAAGAGAAGCAGAAGCGAATCGAGGAAAACCTTTAGCTGCAAAATGTCAACCTTTCTTGTTGCCGGATCCCAGAACATCTCGGTCCATTCATGGCGGTTCATGGATTGGGATTACAAGAGATCAGACCTGCCCACTTACGCTCGCGGTCTGTTTACTACGAAACTCAAGGATGGGCGTGATGAAATATGTATTCGGGGCTACGACAAGTTCTTCAACGTGGATGAAGTAAACGAGACGAGGTGGCGCAACGTCGAGACCAACACGCGGGGCCCTTATGAGCTCAGTGTCAAAGAGAATGGATGCATTATCTTCATATCAGGTCTGGAAGACGGCACGCTTCTGGTTTGCAGTAAGCATTCAACCGGCAAACGGCCTGATACACCAATCAGCCATGCTCAAGCTGGCGAGCAATGGGTTGAAAGACATCTCAGCAAAGTCGGCAAGACAGTTAAGGAATTGGCATTGGAGCTTCGGAAGATGAATGTTACTGCTGTAGGCGAACTCTGTGATGACCGCTTCGAAGAGCATGTCCTTGCGTACGACGAAGATGCGGCCGGAATTTATCTTCATGGACTCAACTACAACCTCCCTGAATTCACAACACTGCCTGGTTCAGAAGTACACAGATTTGCCGATGAATGGGGCTTCAAGAAAGCCGAATTCGTTGTCATGGAGGACATCAAGACAGTCAAGGACTTCCTAGACAAATGCGCTGAAACGGGATCATGGAATGGTCGGGACACCGAAGGCTTCGTGATCCGTTGTCAATTAGGAGACGGCAAGTCGGATGGTTATAGAGATTGGTTCTTCAAATACAAGTTCGAGGAGCCATATTTAATGTACCGACAGTGGCGTGAAGCGACAAAGGCGGTAATAGCAGGGAGAGTACCCAACATCAGGAAGCACAAAAAGATCACAGAAGAATATCTGATATACGCTCGACGACAAATGGCCAAGGACCCCAAGATCGCCAAACTGTACAACCAGAACCATGGTATCATCTCCATGAGGCAAGGATTTTTGAATGAGAGAGGACTGAAAGGTTCGGAAATCATCGCCATGGAGAATGAGGGGGATCTCGAATCGGAGATGCCAGCTAGGAATTTCGTCTTGGTCCCGGTTGCATCAATCGGATGCGGCAAGACAACGGTTGCTTTAGCATTGGCTAATCTATTTGACTGGGGCCATGTCCAGAACGATAACCTGGTCCAACAAAAGAACAAAGCCCAAAAGTTCGCCTTGATGGTAACAAACTCATTAGCAGCCCAAAATGCCGTCATAGCGGACCGGAACAATCATCAGAAACGAGAGAGGAAACAGCTCATAGACGATGTGTCAAAAATAATTCCCGATGCCAAGTTCATTGCGTTACACTGGGTTCATGAGCCCAAGGGATTGTTGCTAGATGATATTCGGCACATTACCAGAGAACGTGTTCTCACCCGAGGAGACAACCATCAAACTATCCGAGCTGGAAGCAAGGACAGTGGAGAGATTATCGGAATAATGGAGGGGTTTTTACAGCGATTCGAGGCAATTGATACAGATCGAGAACCTGACATGTACTTCCACGAAGTCATCGACCTAGACGTGAGAGATTCATCTCGTGAGAATCTGGAAAAGATTGTTACCAGGTTACATTCTGTATATCCGACCCTCGTCAAGCGAAAACCCGATAGTGCCGAGCTAGATGCTGCTCTTGCATCGGCACTGAACGATTACCGCGTCGACACAGATCTTAGCTGGGGAACCAGCAAAAAGGCAGACAAGAAGGCAGAAAAGGCGTCCAAGAAGAACGACACCACCATCAGCGCCAACAAAGCCCAAGATCCCATGGTATCGGTCAAGCACATTGAGTATATCGGAATACTGGTCCCTCCTACCGATATTCAGCAAGTTCTCACCTCGATATTCAACGACAAACCCGGCCCAGCAGAGCGAAACAAACTGTACCATCACCTCAAGAACTCGCGCCGCATCCAGCCCAGTTTCCATGTAACTCTGATCCATCGTGCAGCCAGCAAAGAACAGCCGCAGATTTGGGAACAATACACCGATCTGTACATCAACCGAATGAACGAGCGCGTCTCTCAGGGACTACCAATCAACCCACCCACAAAACTGGCAGATGCCCGCGTACGCGTTGAGCGACTGGTTTGGAATGACGAGATCATGGCTTTTGTTGTTCGTATTCTGGCACCTGAAGGAAACAACAACGGCCAGGAGAAACTCCCTTCATCGTGGCCCTGCGCCAACGCCGTGCCACATATCACAGTGGGCACAGCGAATCCGGACGTCAAGCCCAAACAGAGCAACGACCTATTACAGAAGTGGTTGGAATTCGGGTCCGGCGGTGATACGGGGATTTGGGAGGCGGAGATTCCTGGTGTCAAGGTGCTGGAGGGTAGTGTTTTGCCTGTTATGATGAGGGGGAAGTAATCAGCAACGCCTAGATTACTGCATGGGGGTTATCAAAGTGGAGTTTATTAGTTATGAAAAAGTATTTAAAGCTTTTGAAAAAATAGTCTTCTCATGGTCTACTTATCAATCACAAGTAGTATGATACAAGAATCGTTCGCACAAACGCATATATTCATGAAACCTTCACCCACCCCCCATTGAATCGAAGTAGGGCGCAAAATACACACCAGAAACATTAATAAAGATATACAATCGAACACAACTATATATTCGTCGTGCCTTACTCCAGTCGCCAGTCCTCATATACACTTGCCCGTAGAGCAGCATGAAGGGGGTGTTAACCACTTACCCAAGCCGCCACCCTCTGAACCCCAAACCGTCCCATGAACTGCAACCCGGTACTACCCATAGGAAAGTAACTGACCAGATACCATACCAGCGCGACAAGTTGGAATATAGCGGCGAACAAAGTGAGGAAGCTTTTTTGTAACTGTATCCTACTCATCAGCATATCGTCTCAGGAATAGTGAGGGCAAGGGAAAGACGTACGCCTACGGCAAAGTATAATGTCATTGCGATAGAGCCAAAGTAGGCAGCTGTGAAGGGCAGTCGGGGTCCGGAAAGGAGATGGCGGATGTAGGTGATGGGGCCCATGAGGACAGCCCAAGAAGCTAGGAACAGAGTTGAGCCGACGGACCATCTGTACATCCATCGAAGATTAGTTAGTGCGTCATATCATCAAAGAAGAAACACAAATCAGGAATGCTACAGCTATGCATGTGCACGCATTGAGACATTGTTGGGGCGCAAGTTGCGAAGAAGAAAAAGAATCAGGCGCATTCTTCCGCTAGAAATCAGGGAAAGGGGATATCATTTGTCAAGCCACAGGACAGGTGCATAGCGCATGAGACAGGGAAGCTAAATCCATGTACCAAAGTGGCTTGAACCCTCGTTCACATGCCATTGGCGATCATGAGTCTGCATGTGTGTCACCCATCCAAGTCGAGTCACTACCACCTTGACCAAGCGTCTAACGAATCAAAGACACGGGTTCGACTAAACTGAAAAACAGAGAGACAGCGGATGGGGGAGGCAACTTACAGAATGGCAAATTTGCGGGGTTTCGTTATCAAAGCCGGCCACAGAACAAAACATAGTAAGAAGCAGACAGCAGCTCCAAGGTTACATGCACCGAAGACAAGCATTCGATCCCAACGACTTACTAAGTATGCATGAACAATGGTTAGTCATTTTGCACCTATCAAGGATAACATGGAAGCCTGTTTTTATTTCTGCATCCAATGCATGTGAACCCGGGAGAACGCAGGAACTGGGTTGGTATCACCCGGGCTCGCAGCAGTAGATCGAGAAAGACAATCACGAGCTCAAAAGCAGGAAGACAATAGGCGGGGAGGAGAGACAAAGATGTCAAAAAGATTGAGTGGAGACATACACGCAAAAAAACTTTCCTCTTCCTCTCGCCTGGACGGTGCGGGCAGAGGTGCCCCGGGTTCTTGAGTCGGAAGTCGAAGATATCCCTCACCGCTACCGAACGGATTTAGAGACCGGATTCGGGATAGGATAGGCGTATTTGCGTCTGTTCGCACTGGCGTATCCTGGTCTCGCCGTGACCAGCCCAGCGAATTCATGTTCTCCCGGAACGAAGCAGAAGCCATTTTGCCCTCGTTGACTTGTCGCGAATGTTCGATATGCACATCAACTTAGGTCCGATGATCCACAGATAGATAAGTAGCGTATACCTAAAGCCGTCCGTTGCGGATATGAGGGGTGCAAGCCAAGAACCTAATCGCTTGCTAATCGTTGATGTAATGCAGATGATCTGCTATAGTAAGTACACTAGCGCAATAAACCGGTAGTCTTTTCGTATGAGGAAGGCCAGGTGACAATCCGGAGAACCCTACGGGAGTATATTATCTCGTCCAGTTGTACCGGTAAACCTTTTCTCTTTGATGTGCTGCTTTCAAAATTATAGAACTGATTCAGGGCCGTTGCCACCTGATCAAGCAGCAACAAACGGACGAAAATAGGTACGCAGTAGGCGCAGGATATACAATACGATGGATGGGAACAAACGACCAATCGTAGCGGGAGATAGCAACTAGCAAGAATAGGCAAGATGTCAACACAGATTACAAAAACAACTGGAATCTTCCGAGCGGGCCGATCGGCAACAGTGAGCGAGCAGTACGAAGCCGACTAGTCATGGAGATGGAAGGACAGAACGTTGGGCGCGGCGGAGGTAGACTGGCGGAGGGGGGTGTGCAGTGTACGTACTGAAGAATGGAAGCGCCTCTTTCCTCCCAGTAAGACGTGCGCAAAGTTTGAAGCACCGACACAAGCAGACAGAGTATGTGTGTGTGTGTATGTGTAAGAGTGTGGGTGTCGACCAATCCGGAGTTCAAGTATTAGCAGTCCTCTTTCTGCTTTTGGACGGAGGAGGGGTGGTGGTGGGCAACTCGTAGCGTCTAGGGATGTCAGATGACTGTTTAGGTCGATGCAGAGGCCGCTATCATGGACGAAGACTATCCGGTTGTCTCAGAAGGAGGGGCGACGATGAGACAAAGAGGGAAGAATGACGACTACAGAGGATCAGAGATGGAGGCTGCTCGTCGGGAGAGTGCGGATGGCGATATGATGTTGTGGTATAGGCACGAATCGTCGTAATCAGACAGGCAGAAGCTATAGCAACAAAGGTAGCTAGCTGTGCTGGAGGCTGTGCCGACGGTAGAGAGTGGTGGGTGTGTGTTCTGGTCGCAGTTTGGTTAGAGTTGATGTTAGCTTGTGGAGAAGAGCTTGGATGACGGCAGCCTCAGGCAATTGTCAGTAGGGGCTTGGCGCGACGGGTCAGCCGCCTAGCCCAGTCAGTGCTCAGCCACGCTTCTGATTGGCTGATCTATACCTTACGGAGCAAGTTTACTCTACAACGATCCAAGTTGGAAGACTCAACTTCTACTTTCCACCACCCATGACTATGTACATGACCCGAAAGCAGACCAGAGCAGAGGGCTCAGTCGTAGCATGGCGGTCAAGCTGTTACGTGCAACACCGAGAACCCCAAGACAGACAAACAAGCGCATTCTCTGTTCTGCTTGACCTCAGATGGTGGTGTGTAGCATCCACCAATCACCAAGGCTGTGTGGAGGGAGAGGGGAAGATGTCTCGATTTTGGGACTGTGCATAATTCCTCTTCTGGCGTGCTTATGCGCTATGCTCAATTATTGATAGTGCGCGCATCTCTTAATCTATCTCTCTCGTTAGTACGTCCTAGGAGTACTTGCCTGGGAGCTATCCCGTTGGCGATCCATTTAGTCGAGTCGATCATGCACCAGCGCTGTGCAGAAGTATATCTTGATTTTATTTTATTTTAGTATCGGTTCTGATACGTATCCTCTTGTAACTTCTACTGTGTACCATACTCCATGGATGTACAGACGTGGTTGGCTGGGTGAGTTATCCGCGGGGTCTGTTCTCTCTCTCTGTGTGAAGGGTCTGGACGATGGGAGAATGATTGGTGCATCTTGCAGGAGGAGAACCATCTGCTTGCTCCCGTCGATGATGTAGTGATGCATACAGACATCGCAGACATCGCACACACCGGACAGTACTGTATACTACGTCCTGTCGTACAATACCAAGTATGTGAGGGGTAGAATCAAGATGGTGGAGAACCGATTAAGCCTCCCGAAGTGTGGATGTCGATGCGCCGAACAACAAGAGCCGTGGCGATGGCCAATAGAAATCACAAACAGCCGGTGGTAGATTTCTCCTTTCACTGCTAGTACTGCCCATTTGTGATGTCCAACAGGGATCAATTATCAGCTCTGTACCACACAGCATCGGCATGAATGTAAAGGAGGAATATAGATAGGATAGCAGACACCCCACTTCGCGCAACTGGCCGAACCGCGACGGGAAGACGGGAAGACGGCCTTCTCATATCCACTGGCTCACCGAGTCAACCTTGGAAGGCTGCCAAAAGGACATTCTCTCAGTCTCTGGCCCGGAAAAATACGGAAGACGACCGACTCTCGCTTATCCTACTCTCATTCCAGCTCCAAGCTGGAATGCGGGCCCGCACGTTTCATGAGTCGCCACCGTATGGAGTCTTTATTTGCTGCCACGACAGACCCTTCGGTCCAAGATGCATGGACACGACGTATTTATATTCAGATAGACCTATTCATTCTATGTGATGAACAGCTCAGCACAGACGCGAGATAGACCTGCAGGTGTCACAAAGGCCCATGTGTTCCAGGGTTTAGGCGAGACGGAGGGCACAGGTACAGTGCTTACATTCTGCTGCAGTGCTCGTAGCAAGCCAGACCATTCAGATCGTTCAAACCTTTCATGCAGCACCAGAAACGGTCCAAGCTTCCATCGCAATTCGATTCGCTGGTAGTGCTATGGTTAGTAGTAGTAGTACGTAGCAACTTAGTCGTAGTTGTTGTTGCTGCTTAGTGATCTTCTCATATTAGAGAATGAATACTACTATCGTCGCCTGCCCCACTAGTAAATTACTACATCGACCTAAACCAGTCGCTACCCAACTCTGGAAAATATCATAGATCAGAGTAAAAACTAGAGCCAAAATCATGCCCCCCCTTAGTCTGAGTAGGGTGACTGAGTGCCCTCACGCTGCCTGGTCAGCTATGTTTGACCCATGTCAAGCTGTCGGGCCATCTGATACATTCTAGACTTCAACCAGTGCTATTTGCCTTGCCCTAAGCTTCGCTTGCGTCTCCGCGTGAGTCATCATTTCCCTGTTTGGCTCCGGCTTGATGATCAAGATTCCTACCTTTCCTTGTTCATGGGACAGCAAACTTTACTATTAGAAATACAAAAGCAGTCAGAATCGGGCTGTGCGACAAGACAAGATGCCCACCCACACACACACACACACACACTTTTCGTAAAATCATCCACAATCTTCTAAGATAGTGTAGGCTTCCTCGAAATCGGCTGGCATCTCTCGTCTCACTCCGCTCCATCCCACCACCCTATTCGCCCTTTTACCTGGGTAGCCCTGCCCACGTTGACACATTCGAGATCAGTAATCTAGAAGAAAACCGGAAAGCGGTTCCATCTGGTTACGACGGAGCTTAGTGTGTGCGTGTACACTACTTCGTAGCAGAAAATAAAGCCTTGTCCTCAGAGCCGGCCGATCGACGTCCTGCATGACCCTCGATGTCATAGTATCAAATGAGAGATGCAGGACCGCCCCCCCGATCTGGCCTGGGATTTTGTTTTAAAACCAGACGGCGTTCCCTCTTCGGAGACGCGGACCCTGCAGTAGAGTTTCCTCCCTGACTACGTGTTCGTCTTGTATTCGCACACAGCTATATCTTAGTCCCATCCGCCTCGATCGACTCGATCTACTCATGCCCTTGCCATAGCAAGTCGCTAAGTAAGACACATATCAGCACCAGCACTCAGGTAACTCTCCACCTATCGCATCAACAACGTCCAACTTCTCTCGACGGGTACCTTGCGTTGTTGTACGCAGCCCTACCCGCCAAAGCAGTGGGTACAGCTAGGTAGCCCATCTGTCTTTGCTGTTCATCAGTGGTATGTATGTCTCTTAATATCTTCGGACCTTGCCGAAGTCCATCGCTGACTGGCGCCACGTGGAAGGTTCAGACAAGAGAAATACCTCATCCCATCAACATACTTCACCAAGGTAAGTGTATATTGATATGGCACACTTGTTTGAACGTATCCTAACTTCATGCTAGACCTCCATCATTCTCAACCAACACTATCTTGGTCTATAACCGGTAGGTGTTTCCATCTCCGTGCACTGCCTGGCCTTGTTATTCTGTTTTCCTTCTCTGCCTACATCCTTGTCTCATACCTCGTGGGGGTCGGAAACGGCGCAGGCAGGCAGCAGTCGGACTGGGTCACTAAGCGGGACTGTCGAGATCGTGCCTCGTCTGAGCCAGTCTCTCAGCCCTGATTGATACGTCAGCCGCAGGGGCCCGAGGCATGAGAGCGCTTCTGTGCAGAATCGCGACGAGATTCACAGCTTGAACAAAAAGAGATAAATTAGGCGGTGTCTGTCCAGTTGTTGGCGTACTCGGCTCACCGCTCTCGGCCAAGCCGCCAGCCAGTCAGAAAACATCCACACCGCCGCCAAGCCACGCCTGCCCCATGCTCTCCTTCTCTCCCCCAGTTTTGCTGTTCCTTCACTCTTCCTCCTCCTATTCAATCATCAAAACAGACCTGTTCGCTGCTATACTCATCGTTATCTTTCGCCTCGTTTCTCAGCTTATTCTTATACTGACGCTCGTCTGCCGTTATTCGTCTTAGCTCGTGTCAAGGACTCTCTAACGAGTACGTTGCTGACTGATCCGCCACCCCTCTTTTCAGCTACCCCCTCAAGTTCATCCGCCAACTGCCGTTCTGTTTGAAATCACTTTCATTTGGCTTTGTATCATGACGAATGGGCTGACTTTTTCATCTGATAGTTGCGATTCCAACTTTCTTTTCAATTGATCATCGACGCTCAGTACTCTTGACTCTTTCGGTCACCGAAAAGATTATATCACTGCTGCAACTAAACTTGAATGCGATCGTAACTTCAGCAACGAACACCTGAGACTATCGCCAATCTTTTGCGACCAGCTTGGTACCTCTTTGCATTGGGTAAATTGCCATTGATATTTGATAGTGCATGGTAGAGGCCAGCCTTGTTCAAGATAAGCACCACTTTGCACGAAGCATTGCATGAGACGATGTCTCAGTCTGGATACACTATGGCCAATCAACAATTCGACAACCACTTCGGTAACATGAACGGCAACGACGCTGTCGACCCGTCAAATCTTACTATGCAGAACGGAATGTTCATGCCCTACTCCTTTGGGTCTCAGCAAAACATGTCCGCCAGCTTCAACATGGGAAATTCCGGAATTGACACCGATGAACTGCTGGACCTCGACCTCAATGGACAAAATGGCATGTCACGCGCCGATGGCATGAACTTCATGCATGACCAGCGACAGAACCAAGGTCTCTCCATGAGTCACCAAAGCCAGATGACCCAAATGTACTCACAAACACCCGATGGAGCTCCAATGCACAGCCCTTTCTTGCAAAGCAGTTTCAACTATGATCAGTTCCAGATGCCTAATCAGGGCACCCCGTCTCACCTGAGTGCTCCCAACCACTTTGACCATAGTTTCCTCAATGGCAAGACACGCCCCAGCTTGCAAACCATGGATCGTTCAAACTCTGACAGGAACCCGATGACTCCCAAGACGCCAGCCATTGGTGCTCTAAACTTGAACACACCAGACTCTGGAAGCTTCCCATCGCAGCCTATTCGCGCCTCCAATCTCCAACACAGGCACCAAAAGACCCTGTCCAACCAATGGGATGGTACCCCAGGAAGTGCGCAGTCATTCATTGAATCACCAATTGCCTCACCCAATCTCCACTCTCATCATGCCGGCATTTCGGAAATTCTCAAGTCCGGGAAACATGCATCTCTCCCTGCCAAGGTGGACAATCCCAGTGCTCAAACCTTAGAGTCACAGGAGGCAAAGCGACGTAGGCGCCGAGCTTCCCACAACATGGTGGAACGACGACGCCGTGACAATATCAATGAAAGAATTCAGGATCTTTCTCACCTTGTTCCTCAGCATCGTCTGGAGGACGACAAAGTCCGCAAGCAACTCTTGAATAACTCCACTTTGTCTCCATCAGGAGGCAGCATGAGTCCTCCTACTGCCACTTCTTTGCTGGCTGGCGGCAACGGACGTCGGGCAACTGCAGGAAACATCACCATGGGACTTCCAATTGAAGAGAAGGAAAAGGGACCCAACAAAGGAGATATCTTAAACGGTGCTGTCGGCTGGATGAGGGATCTCATGTGGGCTCTACACGTCAAGATGCAGCAAGAGTCAGAATTGGCCGAACTTATCTCAAATCTCGGCGGAACTTGGCCGTTTGAACAGACCGAGGACGACAAGCGGATGCGAACTGAGCTTCTTGATGCCATGGAGAAGAATGACCCGAATACGTTCACTTACAGCCGTGCACCAGGAAGTGGACTTCGCGTACCTAAACACACAAACATCGCTGGAGAAACTGTCCAGAACGGTGCAGGCCTCAGTCCACAGAGTCTAAGCCCTGCTTTCCACAGTGGTGGCAGTGGTACTAACAGTGGCGCGGGCCAGCCAGCATATTGGGGCAGCTCTAACAACATTTTCAAGGAAGAAGAAGAGTACACGATGGATATGTGAGCTTTCTTTATTCTCGTTGAATTTATACACGTGACCGAATCAGTTGCATAAGTGGCGGCGTCAATGAGGAACGGACATTGGTTGTAGAATGATTTGGCTTATTATATTTCTGTGGTTGCATTATGGTTGGTTTCTGTTTCTGATTATTTGAGGTTGCAACAACGCTGTGTTCCTGTTATTGACTTGGTTTGCATTCTGAGAAGAACCTGTTTCTCTAATATTGACGCTGCTCTGTATATGGCTTGTCGACCACGTCGAGGACTCATTGCAATCAGTGTAATCATTTGTTTTTTTTCGTTTATTCTTCATATCGATACCCCAGAGGTCCACTGTTTCCTCATTTTATTTCTAACATGTCTTGAGTTGCTATTGTTATATGTATCGCCTTATTATCTTTTCTATCTGGCTCATCGAAAGTGTCTCACTTCTATGTTTTATTTTCATCGGTTTCCAGTGGAGTGGTTGACTATTTTGGATTTGGGTACTCAAGGATGTTTTCGTTTGTGTCATTCTCAGATCGATTATGCTTCCTTTTGGAATATGAATTCTTTGATTGAATTATATGATACACATGTATGATCGACTTTCTTGTAATCCTATAACTACCTACCCGTCGACGTAGTACCAAACACATCCTCGTTCCCCAAAGTTTTCAGATCCAAATACGACCAACTGATCAATATCTATGGATAATCGGAATGGGTACGTAGTCGCCAAGTGTCGATCTCAAACAGACTAGTATTTCCGCCAACCATCGTATAAAACAAGCTCGGCCGAATCTGGGGGACGCGCGGATCCGACGCTCTATCCCAGAAACCCGAGCTTTGATCTGCAGATTAGGGATATAACTTTACGCGTCCTCTATGATGATATCGGCGTGAAACCAAAGTGGCCGACTTGTCACTGCATCAGACTTACGACTCATATAGCACTGCGCTTAAATCCTTTTCCACCGTGTTGCTGCACAGTAGGGGTCATGAAACCATTTAGCTGCTTGAACTCTCACTCGTTTGTATATCCCATATGCACTACTCGCTTGCATTGGAAGCAAGAACAAGTTAGGCTATTCTCAACTCAGCATGTCTTTACAGGCTGCTTCAGTTTCAGCCCTTCTGCTAGGCCTAACCACCTGCGCCTCAGCAGCTCTATACGACCAAGTCATCCAGACTCAATATGGCCCCATTCAGGGCTACTCAGCATCCAATAGCTCCTTCATTGACAACCTAACACACTGGAAAGACATCACCGTCTGGAAAGGTATCCCCTTCGCCGCCTCTACGGCTGGCGAGAACCGCTTCAAACCACCGCAACCGGTGACGGGATGGACCGAGACTTTCAACGCCAATTCATGGGGTGATATATGTCCTGATATTTGTCTTCTTCAAGGTATGCCGTCTCCGAGGGCTGTCTGAGTCTCAATATATGGAGTGCAGCAAACTTGACGGATGCAAAGTTTCCCGTTGTGATGTGGAGTTATCCAGGCCTGTCGACTGCGGCTGATGCTCTGTTTGACGGTGGTAATATGGCAGATCAGGGTATTGTGTATGCCAACTATAACTATCTCGTGTCCAGTTTTTGGTGGCTTGCTCTTCCTGACTTGTCAGGAGAACGATATGAAGAAACAGGTTACAATAGCTCTGGAAACTGGGGCATGCTGGACCAGTTTGCGGCGTTGCAGTGGATATACGAAGATATTGCGAATTTTAACGGCGATCCTAACCATATAACTGTCATGGGCCAGTCCTCCGGTTCAGTGGCAACATACCACAACCTGAACAGTCCGCTTACAAAGGGTTTGATTAGAGATGCCATTATCGAGAGTGGTGTTCGCGATCCTCAGGATCCGCTATGCACCAGTTTGGCGGAGAGGTGTACCCCTCTCAATAAATGCCTGCAGGCTGGCGAGGAGGTCATGGCTAGTCTGAACGTGACCACTCTCGCTGAGCTCCGCGCGCTGCCCATGGAAGACCTCGAAAGCAGCCCGGGCAGCATAGAGTTTACTGCGACATTAGACGGCTATGCAATGCCAGCGACATACTACGATACCTTGGTCCAGGGAATAGCCCACAATGTCCCCATAATCACCGGCAACACCAAAGACGAAAGCGGAGTGGTGTACCGGCTAAAAATCACCGTGAACACCTACCTGAGCGACTTCAACTCCACTTTCAGCGGCGAATAGCTCGACAAATACCTCGCGCTGTACCCAGCTGACAACGACACCAGCAAGTGGCGCTGTGAACTCGCAGTGGACCGACAGGTCGAAAGTGGGCACATGGCTTTGGACACAGATGTGGCTTGCGTCCAACGTGACTACTGCCCCGGTTTACAACTATTATTGGGACCATGCGCCTCCCGGTATGGATCAGGGCGCGTATCATGAATCTGAGATTAATTATGTTCTTAACAGTCTTCATGATTTGAATCTGTTCTGGGAAGAGGAGGACCATAATATTGCGCGCCAGATGAATGGGTATTGGGCTAATTTCATCAAGACGGGGGACCCAAATGCATGTGGTGAAGGACTTCCGACCTGGGATCCGGTCAATTCGTCGCAGTTCGTGCAGCACGTGGATTATGAATGGGGCGCTATTCAGATTGCGCCAACCGCCAAGATTGAGCCTTTTAAGGCATGGTTTGTGACTTTGGAGGAATATTAATGTCGGTTTGAGGTTGAGCACATTCAGGGCTTTATGTATCACGTGATCTTGGCAAGAAGATCGAGGTGAAATAAATTCTTATTCAACTGAGTGATTATGAAGGTCCCTGGATCACGACTAAGCTGAACTTTTCAGGCAAAGTCAACTAACTCACTAACTACTTGTATGAAATCAACACTGGTGGTCCACGGATGACTTGGCTGCCTGTTCAATTACACGGGATTGGCCACGAAGAAGTTGGTTATATTCAGTAGCAGGACTTTAGCTTCTTTTAAAGTGAAACAGGAAGTACAGTCCACTGCCTTCACGGAGGGGGCGACAATATTACGTGAAATCTCCCATCATAAATCGCCAAACATACACTCGTATCACCTACAGTGTCCAGACAAAAGAGACATGACACAGATTGTCCAATGTTTGCTATCATGGATTACATCAAGTATCGGATACCTTTCTCCCCAAACGCGTGGTTCACTGACGATCGGCGGTCAATCCGTCTCACATATCATTTCTGCTCTAAGAACGAGCTCACATGAAATCTTTCACAGGAATGGATTTCCAAAGCCTACACTACAGTGCCAAACTCTCTTCTGGTTTCTACGACTAAGCTTCATGTTTCGCATTCTGGGACAGGTAAAGGACTCAGCTATCTGGTCTTGGGAGATTCAAGCTTGCAACACGCCGATGGCATAAGGACGAGTCCGTTCAAGTAACTAACTATAGCCCCCACAGGGAAGTGACTCAGCGCTGTTCTGTCGCGATTCATCGGATACCATACACATGACGTGAAGAGTGACCATTTACAGCTGAGTCAAACTGCCCATTTTATCGAATGCTCGTATTACTCTCAACACGTCCTATATATAGCACGCTTTCTTGCATTTGTTTAACATACAGAATCTATAGAGACGAGTTGGGCTCCATGAAAATTAACATTTATAACTCTTCGTGAGGATCTCTCTACCATGTTCTATTATACCGATTTACAAGCATTTCTCACAGCACGGCGGACAGACTACGTCGATCGACCAAGCAGCAGCCTTTCCAGATCATTGCGCCCCTCATTTACCGCGTGGTTCAGCGGCGTTTGGTGGACGAAAATGCCGTCCTTTGCATTGATATCAGCGCCATTGTCGAGAAATAGTTCAACTACAGTCTCATGGCCATGTTATGCTGCATAATACAGCGGTATTTTGCCATACGGGCCATTGTTCAAGCTGCTGGTAGCACCTCCTTAAGGAGCATTTTGCATATCGCTACGCTCGCCTTCTTTGCTGCGTAATGCAACGGTGTCAAAGAGGAGAAGGGTAAGAAGGAGTATTTTGCATTAACATCGATGCCTTCATCAAGCGAAAGCTTGACAACCTCTTCATGTCCGTATGCCGCTGCATAATATAGTAGTGTTCCATGAACATATTCTCTGAAGCCTATAGGCTCTGAATGGGCCCTGATATTAATTTCGGCTCCCCGATTAAGCAGCAGTTTGACAACATTTTCATGACTGTACATTGCTGCACAGTGTAGCGGAGTCGGACCAAAGTGCCGGTCATCCTTCAAGTGGTAGTATCTAGAGCTCGCATTGCCAGGCCGCACGTACCGCACGATCTCATCACCCGTGTAGAAATCCGCACCATTGTCAATCAACAATTTGACTATCTCCTCATGGCCCCAAGATGCCGCATAATGCACAGGCATCCGATTAGGTCCTTCCCTTTTTATAAATTTCCTCGCATTGACATTAGCACCTTTCTTGATTAACAATTTAGCAATCGCTAGATATCCACCCCATGCAGCACCATGTAATGGCGTATCCATATTTCCCGCCCGACTGATCCGAACGTCAGCGCCATTGTCAAGCAGTAGCTGCACTGCTTCTTCATGCCTGTTTCCCGCCGCATAGGATAGTGGTGTCCCACAAGAGCCATTATAGAGGCCCTTCAGGTTGACTCCAGCTTTGTTGACGATTAAGAGATTGACCACCTTCTCATGCCCGTTCTCTGCTGCATAGTGCAATGGTGCCTGTGCCTGACCATAGCCATCTTTGCTGTCTTGTATATTGATATCAGCGCCTTTGTCAAGCAGCAGCTGGGCTATTACCGTGTGCCCTTTCTTGACTACATAATGCAACTGCGTCCGCTCCTGGTCATCTCTTAGGTTGACATCAGCATTATTGTCAAGAAGCACCTCATTCATGTCCCTGTGGCCGTTATTACTGCGTAGTGTAGTGGTGTTCAATTGGAGCATTCATTGCCATTCCAGCTGCCGTTTCTTGAATTCATGTCAGCACCTCTACCAAGCAGTAGCTTCGCCAGCTCCTTAAATATCCCAGTTCGGTCGAGCTACAGCAATGAACTTTGGTGCCGCAGCATTGGTCTTGTTTCCCCCGTTAGACTGCGCATTAGATGCGGCATTGTCCGTCGAGCTGGTTTGTTGTTACTTTTGTTCTTTTTGCATTGGTGGGTTCTTGGGCAGTGGTAATGTTAGGTTCCATTAGGTTCCACCCCGGACAAGGCGCGCTTCTGTCTAGGCATGGCTCTCGACGGAAATGGATACACGATGTTCTAGGATGATGGTTAATTGATGAAGAAGTTACAAAGGTCAAGGTTGTGCTGACGATTCTAAAGTAGAACGCGGTACGCGCAAAGACGCGCCGCGCCACACATCAAAAGTGGTGCAGATCTGGAGCTAGCCCTAAATGCTTACAGACTACAGTCCAGTGAGTACACCATGTTGGCTCCTGCATAGATACAATGAACATTATTTACAACACGCGGCGTCATATCATCAAGAAATTCCTAACAATGTCACAGATATTGTCTCCGAAAATGTTGCTGTTCTCACCTTCAGACAACGGCGAATGGGATGACGATCTCAACTGATAATTCACCTTGCCAAACAACCTATGATTGAACTTATATTGACACCATGTCTCTGCAACTTAGTTGATTATGTTGACGATGCCATGCTTCTTGCGCAATATGTCTTCAAGTCCGGGGTCTACTCGACTCAAAAGACGCGCTTGTTCATTATCAGCATCTATAGCTGCGTCCACAAATAAGTCTATTTGCCGCGGGTCATTAAAATCCAGATCTTCGCCTCTTTTTTCAGAGACTCTGCATGTCATGAAATCAAAATATATGTCAAACTCATCCCAAAACGGGTCGTGATTGTCATCTACTGCTTCGAAAGAAGATAGGCCATCTGGAAAGCGATTAAACCACTGATTGCCGGTCACTGTTGCATGGAGATATTGATATCGCAGGTCGATATCGACGCTCAGACGGTGTAATTGTCCTCCCGCCATCAAACACCTTAGCGCGTGAGCATAAAGGTACTGAAAGCCTCGAGACAGGGCATCTTGGGCACTATAAAGTGTCCACTTTGGTCAGTCTTCACTCATATTGTCATGTTTGCTGCGATGCCTTATGTACCGCATTTCGAACCCAAGATAGCTAAAATCCTTATGCTGATCAAATTATGGCCGGATGGAGAATGTAAACTCCTTAATGGTCATGTGTAAGTGACCAAGGACCTCTGTATAAAGCTGCTTGCTTGCGCGAAGAATTGCAAGATCAGTCTTGTGTCTCTGGGATCCCAAAGGACATAGTTCGTTCCATATCATTAGTCGTATTTCTGAAGGTAGGTTTGCAAAAACCCCTAGGCTGGAAGCAGACATATCGGAACGAGAGAAGTCCTTTCGAAGTAGTCTTCAGGCCTTGAGAATATGAAAGCTGGAGATTATGAGAGTACGTCCAGTTGATCTTGATCCTCCTAGGCAACGATCGAGTATGTATCCCTCCCTGGGACCGTACTGCTGTATTTGGCAGGTGATACCTTACAGGAAAATTCGAGCACTTCGCGCACCTTATATTAGGTGACTCATAGAACACAAAACTTTGTACTCGATGAACTCATTGAAGAAAGAGTCTGAATTGACTTACAAGGATGTATGACAAAGTTTGGAGCTAGTACTTTGTAGCTAATTAGTTGAGATTCTAGATCCATTGGGCTTGGAGGGTATGAGAATGAGATACATCCATGCCCGCACACTTTGAAATCACTTATCCGGAAAACAAAATCTGGGGGATCTTGTCCCAGATGGTAACTTTTGAGATATTGCTCCAGATGTACCACCTGATCAGTGGGGAGAGACCCAACTTCACAGTCGGCTTACCCCCTTTCAACAACCACAACGATGCTTGTCATCTTCATGTTCTGGATTTTTAGTTGCTGTTCGAGAACTATGCCAGTGAATGGATTGCCAAGCAGGAGGACTTGCAAGCAGCACAGAAATCATGGCCTGATCTGTTCGTGCCTTTGGAAATGGTTGCGAAAACATGTGCGAATGCTCAGAGCGCATGTGATCGACGATTTGAAGAGAACCCGTATTATGAAGATACATTGGTGAAGTAGTTTGGTATTAGGTTTGGCGAGGCGGATGATGAGAAAGTCATTGAACCATCAGTGAGCGCCTGAGAGGCTTTATTTGATAGCCTTGGATCAGCAGGTATTACTTGGGAATCGGATAGCAGAAGATAGATATCTCGATTCGATAAAGAGGCGGGATGGGATGTAATGGCTCTCCTGTTACATGTACGTCTGGTCAGACCTGCAAAGCCCTTAGACTAGTGTTTATATATCGTGCATACAGTGCATACGAGTCTACCTGGTGCTGATTACAACTAAGATGAGCCATAAGTAATAGATATATCCCTGATTTATATTGTAGATTACCTCCCAAGTAGACAGAAACTAGCTACCTCCAAGCAGGCTACTTACAGCCAGTACAGATGTAGTTGATGTGGATGCTAGATTAACCGAATACGATCAGTAGACTCATCCCAGTAATTCCAGGCCACAACCGCCTAATTCGATAAAAGAAGCCTAACTGGCCTCGACGGATAAGAACCTGCTAGCCCTCATTGTGAAATGGTCAGAACAAATCATCCGCAGACACAGTTGACCTCACTGATCATTCATGCCTGTGTCTGAACCATACGTTGATAGTCACGAAGCCATACGCAATCAAAATAATACTGAAGGCCTCAACGGATAAAGATTCGTCTTGTTTATACCACAGGCAAAACCCATCCAAATGATATGAAGTGCCCCCAGGAACAGATGTTTGGATATGTCTATGCCATAAGCACATACCATCTCAATGATAGCGAAGGCCTCCCGGGATAGACATGGAATAAGCTCAAAGACTTGCCACGTGTTTCGAATAATAATGAATAACAGGTCAGTATACTCATTTAGCGTCATCTGAGACTTCTGTAGCACTGGTTGTTGCGGCCGGCGTTTGTTGACTTTGAAGATGAGAAGGCGGGGGGCCCATTGGGCTATAGTTGTTTGAAGGGCCACGGTGTTGATGGTGGGGATATTGTTGCGACGGGTGGGAACCAGAATTGTATTGTGGCTGTTGTGGATATCCGCGATGGGGTGCTTTCCCGGTGGTGTTAGCTGAATCATCCAACAGGATTGACTGAGACTAAAACCTACCATGACCACCAGGCTGCTGCGGTGCGTACACGGGTCCCTGCTGGCCTTGATTCATGTACATCATTGGCTGTGGCGGTTGACCGGGTTGTGAGCCTTGATGCATCATCATGGGAGCGCCTCGACTGGGACTTGGATAGCCACTGTGGGGTTGAGGAGGAGGTCCTCCGTGCTGCGGATATGCATAAGACGGGTTCGGGGAATACATTTGCATTTGAGGGTTGTAATGTCCGTTCATTCCCTGTGGAACCCCCATATATGGACCACTAGATGGCTGCTGAACCATCATAGGTGCACCCATCCCGTTTTGAGGATTAATAAACTGAGGTCCACCGGGATACTGACGCATATGGCCGGGTTGCTGGCCGCCTTGATTCATGTAGAATTGTGGTACGGGTTGGCCGTAAGCCAATTGAGCATGTGGAGCCATCGGCGAAGGGTAGGCATGTTGGAGTCTCGGCGATGGAAACATGTGAGACGCCGACGCGGATAATTGCATGCGATGAGGATCTTCAAAATGAGAGCTCGGATGCTGTTGGTGAAGATGAGGGGGTCCATGAATAGGGCCACCTGCAGTATGAAGATTTGGCGTGTTTTGTTGAGTATTAAACGGATGTTGCGAAGGGTGAGGAATGTGTGAGCTCGACGCAGATCGGCTTTGAGGCGAAATCGATGGAGGAGCGCTCTTGAACATGTCTTTGTATGTTTTCTCCTCATTACCAGGAGCAACGTCCCATGTTGGTGCGGTTCGATAGGGTGGCGGAACTCCTCCATTGAAGGTGAAGTCTTTGTCCTTTTGCTCGGCTCCTTCTTTCTTCAGGCGCTCAATAGGGGAGCACTGATTCTTGAGAGACGGCCGTTCAGCCACAGGCACCGGCTTCTTGTTTCCGAAGAACGCTGACGGTGTACTCGCACGAGAGACCGAGCGTCCACGCGAGCTTAATTGTGGACTGGCAGCAGCACCAGAGCTGCTGCCAGCTCCACCTGGCGTAAATGTGTTTGCAGCTGGATTGGGTTTGAACTCCATAGCTCGGACATTGAACTTAGTTGAAGTAGGTGTCTGCAGTTGAGACTTGACCAGGTTGTCTCCGGAGGGTCCTGAAGGTGGCATTCGAGAATCGTGAATAGGAAGAGGTGCTGGAACTGTTCCAAGAGCGTTCTTCTGCTGGCGGATATTGTCTGCTAGGCGTGTGCTGAGGTTTCCTCGGCCACCATGGAAGGTCTGCACTCTGCCACCCATACCAAAGTGAGGTCCTTGGGGAGGGTATGGTTGCCGTCCACGGTGGTGAGTCTGGCGATCGGCAGGTGCGGAGGGAGGAATATTTGCCGGTGCGGCTTCCGAACGAGGTGCCGTCGTGCGAGGGGTGGTGCTGCTGGGCTTCTGCTCTGTCACAGGCGCAGCTGGCTGTGGTACCGTCTTGGTAGCTGCCTTTTCATCCGCCTGACGTTGTGCACGCTCTATAATCTCTTCCTGCTTACTTGGATCCTTTGCGAGTATGGGTACAAGATCCTTGGGCACAGGGGTAGCCAGTTTGAAGTTTTGCGAGAATTTCATGAGCTCATTGAGCTTAACAGTCCGGTCATGAGAAGCTTGATTGCGTCGACGTTCTTGCATCCTCATTTTCTCATTGTTTGCAAACTGTCGAAAATGGTCCAAAACCTCTGTTTCAACATTCGATGTCGCATTTTCGGCCGCTCCAGGACGTTTGACTTGTGCGGTCGCCGTTGTCGACACTGGTGTCTTCTGATCAGAGGCGGGAGGAGCAGTGTTTTGCTTCTCAAGTGTGATGGTGGGCACTGCCGGCTTCGATGAGACGGGGACCTCTGGTACCGCCGCTGGTTTAGCCAGTTGAGCGGATATAATGGCTGGGTCAGTTGCTGCAGCAGATATGGTAGCTGGCTGTTGAGCGGCTTGCTGTCGTCGAGCTGGTGGTGTATATTTATTCGGCTGTCCCGTCTGTAAGGGCAAATAGTTTGCGTCACGGCGAACTCCACTGTATCTCTCCTCTTCATCATGGCCTTCGCCTTCAGGTGCATGACCACGTTCTTCCCTCAAATGCGGGTTGTCGGTTGCGGTGCCTTCAATCTCTCGAGCTATTCGAGCAGCTTCGGCTTGCTTCTTCTTGTATAATGGGTCATTACGGTTGATTTGAGTGGTGTAAATGTTCTCGTCATAGCTGGTTGTGGCTCCAAAGAGACGCTCATTGGCTTCGAATTGATCCCAACCAGTCGATCCTGAACCTTCCAAAGACATATCCACACTGGGGTCAGCAGCGCTAGGCTCCCAGCGCTGTAGATTTCTTTCGCGCATGGCAAGACTTCCGGAAATATCCGTGTCAGTGCGGAACCCGGTTTGGGGCCCTATGGATGGTCAACGGTTAGTATGTTTCAGAGCTACGAGAGCAAAATGACCTCACCATTGGTATCCTTGGCGACCACTTCAGCGGTAGACATATTGTTCACGACGATATCAGTGATTTCGTCAACTTTGAACTTCATGCTATAATCTGGGGTCGTTCCAACGAAAAGAGTGGTTTCGCTTATCCCATTGGCATTGGTATCCGCCGAAGCCACACGTTGCACCATTTTGAGCAACACGGAGGCGTTATCGGATTCAAGTGTGGAAGAGGAGAATATACCACTGTATTTCTCACCGTTCTTGATAGTAACGGTTGCTGAGAGACCCTAATTATCTGTTAGTATTGTTATACATCGCAGCGAGGATCGTTTTGTGACGTACAATAAAGCTGGTCATCAAAAACACAAGTCGACCATGAGCATTGTGTTCCGAGGTGCTGGTAGTAGGCTTCGGCGACGGGGTGGACTTTGACGGAGCGTGATTGCCGTTTGGCTGGGAGGAGGCTTTCTGGGTGATTGGATTTATACCCTGAGTCCAGGCTTTCTGGGAGCTAGAGCGTCTGCAAGAGGGTTAGTCATTGCAATACATCGATTTTGATAAAACAGTCATAATGTCGGCAACGAAGACAAAAGGGTCAACAGCAAAGGAATTGGAGAGATAAGATGAGATGATCGGGTCAATTAGTTTTGTGTTGCGCTGGCACCGAAAGCTTCCTGTCTGCGGCACGAGCCATGTGTGACAAACAATCAATTGATCACGTACCTCTGAGCACCATCACCTGGGCTTGCCGACTGTCGTCGAGTGGCATCGGCACCCTTGAAGCTTGTGTTTGTTCGCAGAGATTGGCGGGCGCCGGTGTTCTGTGAAGGGTTCAAGTTATTGCCAGAAGCCCGATTGGCAGCGGACACGGAGTTGGCGGTTGAAGCCATTGGAGAAGCTCGGTCGTTGCGAAGACAAGCTTCGGGTGAAAATCTAGTATTTTCCCAGGTCGGCCAAAGCTAGGGTAGACTGTAGAGTGATGGAAGGACAGAAGGAGGCCACGACGCACGCACACACCGCCCGCTCGGTGGGAATGAGGCTGCCTCTTTTTTTCTCGGTTGTGAGAGTGGGCAGAAGAGCGCACTTGTTGTGTGTCGGAAGTACGTGTGCCCTTCAATCGGACGGAAAAAGTATAAAAAAAAAAATAGTAAAAAGGAAAAGGAAATGCAGAGCTGCAGAAGGGAAGGGGGGAGAGAAGAGCGATTAGCTGCGCGGGAGAGCTCAGATGGAGACAAAGCACAGCAGCAGATGTCAAAGGGGAGACGAGAGAGGGTGTGCTTTTTGGCTTTTTGGGGATCGCAGAGTGAGAGAGGCAGAGCGGAGCGACGTCGAATGGGGCTTAGCGCATTTTTACCGGGAGAGCCACTGCTTAGTGTCAGATGGCGGCCCACTTACGCTCTCTTCTGTGACACTTTGAGAAAAGAAGAGATGCTCAATAATTCCTACGCACTACATAGTAGTTAATCGCTAATTGATAGCTGATCATCAGCGATTCTACTGCCGACCGAGGCTGTACGTAGTAAGACAATCCCCGGTAACAACATTCATGGACTCTCTTACGGGATCGGAATTGGACTAGTTATTGGTTGCGGTCCTAGTTTGGTTCTCTCCATCACACCACACCAGCGCTTATTGTTCCTCTTCTTTGGCCTCGCTATCAGTGAGGCTGGCCGGTCCAGTTGGTTTAGTCCATGTATGCCAATATTGGCTGAGTCTGGTTGGCCTTTCGACTCGGGGTTAAGAGTCTGGATTAGCGATCGAAACCTTGCATTAGATATGTGTTTAATGGCGGAGACACCATTCTATCTACCGGCTAATTAATTAAGTAGTCGATAGCTGCTGCTTAGCGTACTGTAGTCCGTACTTGGGCAACAGTAACTACTCCGTAGTCACTACGACCGGTTACTATACTAAGCAGGGCTATCAGTTCGCCTCGTTATGTAAATCAGTGTCACCCGGGATCTATCGCTCATACCGCACCACTCGCTACTTGCTCTCTGGCGCTGAACATGCTAGGCATTCTTGAATCAACCTCTTCAAGAGATGAATTAATGCATCTAGGACCTAGGACATGAGTACGTACGCATTCATGCGACAGGAGATCCACCAATCACCATAGCAATTTAACCCCATCATACGCCCCATTTAGGTAGGTTTGTATGAGCAACTTGAAACAAGTGGAGAGCCTCCTATGATGTGCTTGGGATCTGGCCCAGGAAGACAATTGAGCAGATGCTCGAATGAAACAATGCCATAATCTGCCAGTCATACAAAGGACTGATTGGCGGGGACTCACTCGGAGTGCCTCCCCAGCCCGTCAGACCCGTGACCCACACCTTCCCGCCCGACCAGAAAGCAGCCAGCCTCTTGCCAAGGGGGGCCACAAGAGCAACGTCAACTTCTGAATCTCTGAACTTCAAGGGAGAAACTTGGACCACCGCTTTGCAGAGCCGGTGGCCTTCTAACAAACCCACCACAGCCAGGCTGTTTCAACTACCACCGGTCGAGTCTCCTTCATTATAGCCAGCCCACCGCGTCAGTCTTCTAGAAACCGCACAGACGTGCTTTGCACCAGTCTCAGTCTACGCCCATGCAGTCGTCACATTCCTTATCGCGTTCCACGCAACGACCTTCGAGGGCCGAATCCCCTTCAACTATTAGCAGCAGCAACGGGGCCAGTATGGCGTCACAACCATCTGGTCCTCGGAGCTCGTCAGGGTCTGCCCAGTCTCATGCATCGCGAAGTGGTGTGGTAAGCTTACTCTCTTCTTTCCGAGCCCATTCCTGAGGCCTTCAAGCTGCGCTTTCAATGCTCAAAGCTAACTGCAATGTCTCAGCCCGGAAAGCAAATATCGCAAATCGAAGCCAGCGTCACACACCTCCTAGTCGCAACGAAACAACTACTCGAGACTTTAACCCAATGGTCTCGACGAACCGCCACCGAAAACGAGGTATCGGATGTTTATGTGCGCTTAGGATATGAATTCAACTTGGCTTGTCGTGCCTTCGGTGCTATTGGCGTGGACACATCAGACCTCGGCCCTGTGCCTGATTTACTGCGGACGATTCTGGAAGATACATTGAGTCAGGATGCGTCTCCTCAGAGCCTGGACAGATACTTGCCTCGTATACGCGATATCATAATAAATCTTTTACACGGCTTGAAAAAGAAACAGGCCCGACTACGCTCGCGACAACCTCGAGATGGGATGCCACCGAGGCAAGCCAGTTTTGGTAGTCTGGCAGGAAGCGAAACTGGTCCGTCACAACCCGATGAAGGGACACCTTCGTCGCCGCAAAAACGACCTTCTTCCGCCCGCCGTTATGGCAGCAGTGGCTCATTAGAGGACCAACCGCCAGTGCCGCGTGATAACACGGTTCCTGATCGAGAAGCATCACGAAGGGATGCCGACAGAACCCTGATTTCGCCTACTCCGACTTCTTCCTTGTCAGCATCAGCACTTCAAGGGCAATCTTCACAAAATGATAAGTCCACGGTACCTCCGTATTCGACCCCCCCGCCACCTCCACCACCTCCTCCGAAACAAGATGATGCATTGGGAGCTTTGCAAAGAAGCGGCGAGCTAGAGCGACGTGCCTCGCGCAGATTTTCGGCCTACCAGATACAGAAACACCTTGGAACATCCTCCAACGGTGTCCCTGTGCTACCGACTCAAACTACACCTATACCCAATAGAGGCCGGGATGTGAGAGAATCCTTGAACGCTGTCCGGTTGCGAGGGTCCTACCATGGTAGGCAAAAATCAGCAAATCGCCAGGAGTCATCACCCAGTAGGACAACGTATCAGCGTTCCACTTCGGTTATTCCCGAAGATGAGCCAAGTCAACCGAAGCCGCAAGCCGTCTCTGTCAGTGAAATGCCCGCCAATGACGACAGTCCCATGTCTAGAACTCCAACAGATAAGCTTCGGTCCGCGGTTGAAGTAGATGGGCCGAATATTTCTACTGCTGACAGCTCAATCTTGTTTCCTCAACCTGGCCAAGGCCTTCCTGTCGCTAATGACATTGAGCCCACGAAGACTCAGCCCACCGACGCCGTTCCCAGGACGCCCAAGGCTCAAGAACCTCTCATCACACTTGGCACGCCGCCTCAAGTCCAGCAATTTATACCAGAACAGTCTCCATCTCCAGGCAAGGAGCTTACCTTGTTCTTGCAATATAAGAGTAAAATCAAGAAATATGTCATCCCTGAAGGGTCTACTGGCCTCACAATCGGGCGTCTTCAGCTCGCATTTATTGAGAAATTCGCATGGAACACTCAACAGAATGGTGTCGATCTTCCCGAAATATATATCCAGGATCCCGTTTCTGGGGTACGACATGAGCTTGAAGATCTAAGTGATGTCAAAGATCGATCGGTCCTCGTGCTGAACGTTGAAGTCCTCGACGAAGTGAAACGCCATTTCGATGATGGTATTGGAAGCATTCGTCGGCTGATTGAAGGCGTCAAGAGTACAATTGACGGCCAGGAGACCGCAATGCAGCGCGTCTCAGAGAGGCAGCTGGATGCTGCCAAAGAGATGGCGCGTCTAGCAGCCACACCACAAATCACACTCCCACCAATTGCAGATACTACCAGGAAAGTACAGTCTCCTGTACCTTACGATGGTAGCCGGGTTGCTGAAATTCAGAGCCTGCGACGGGACATTGCTGTTTTGCGCCAAACATATTCCAACTTTTCCTCTGATATTGCAGCCTCTATGAGCAAGATACGCGCCAAGGCAAGTGGCGTCAAGACTGCTGCGGCTGTTGCAACGACACCGTCATTCGAAGGCGATGCGGGACGTGCTCGTATCAATTCTGGAAAGAAGGAACTTGGTGATGAATCAGAAAGGCTTGTTGGTCGGGTTGATGATCTTCAAGACCTTGTTGAAGATCTACGAAAGGACGTTGTACAACGTGGCGTGCGTCCACTCCCTCGTCAGCTGGAGGCTGTCAGTAAAGATATCAGCACAGTGACCAAGGAGGTCAAGAAGATGCAAGACTTCCTCAAACGTGAGAAACCGATTTGGACCAAGATCTGGGAGAAGGAACTCCAACTTGTTTGTGAAGAGCGTGATCAGCTTACCATGCAGGAAGACCTGGCTGCCGATCTTGAGGATGATTTGGAAAAAGCCGCCCAGACATTTGCACTTGTTGAACAGGCTACCCGACAGCAAAACGTTCAAACCACAGACGGCGGACCTGTACTGCGTAGTACATCCCGCACTCTAGCTATCGACCAAAGTATAGACCCCATCAAGGCAAAGGACGGCGTGCTTGGTGAAGTTCGAGCTCTTCAGCCAAATCACGAGTCTCGACTGGAGGCTATCGAGCGCGCAGAAAAGGCCCGCCAGAAGGAACTAGAGTCCCGACGTGTGGGTCTTTTCCAAAAAGAGCTGGGGTCATTTGTGGAAGAAGGAAAGTTGAAGAAAAGCGGCGGATTCGAGGAGACAGAACGCTTGCGTCGGGCGAAGGATGAACGTATACGCAAGGAAGTTTGGGAACGCCAACAAGCTCGGGCTGCAGCAATGGAGGAAGCGGAAAAGACGGCGCCTGATGCAATCTCGCCAGAAGGAGAAAAGGGATCTAATGAACCTCCTGAGGGTGAAGCAGAATCTGCCCAAGAGGACTTGCCATCACCACTTGCTGCTGAGAGCACAGAAACCTCAACACCGAACGAGCTGGAGAATGGTACAATGGAAGAACCCCCCGCCGAGCCCAATCTTGTATAGGCGAGCAGTACGTCTGCTTGAAAGTACCGCCTCTCTCCCATCCGACATAACTGACATGGCTTACTTGGTTTCTTGTTCTTTTCTATGCGAATTGTCATCTAACATCTTTATTATATTGAGATGTAGAATTCTTATGAAGTTTCGAGGATACCCATGAACGTCATTGATGTTGTTAGCCTTTGTTTCTATATAGGTGCATTATATCATTCGTTATACAGTCCAGTATTACTGAGATAGTTAATTGAGATGCTGCGATAAGATAAGATCAGCTGCGTAGCAACAAGCGGCCCGTGCACCCAGCTTTATTTACTTTTGCCCAACTCTACTATGAGCACTACTGATGCAACATATAACGAACAAGGAATAATGATATAAGCCGATCATGGAGACTCATTGATTGAACTGCAATTTTTCTGTTAATGAGGTCAATATGAGACCAACTATGTCGTCGTACATACTCTACGGCGCTTTAGTGCTATTGGCGGCGACAACGTCAACATCAGCCGGAATCAATAGCACCGACATCAAATATGGCGGACATTTGCCGTCCGTCATCCGAAAAATGAGCGACGATGAAGGAGAAAAGTTCTATTCTGACTATTGGAGTTGGAATGATCGGTTCTTGCCATCCGCCTCTTCACAAAGAGAGGTTGTCAACACATCAATAACAGGAATGGTGGAGCCTCAACCGGCAATTTTACTACATACCAGCACTGACGCAGACTTGCTGTCGTCTACTGAGGAAGAGCGGGATTACGCTAGATCTGCAAGAAGGGCTTTATTCATGCTCTTGGGACGAGATTTTCAGTGTCCCACGGGTACGTTTAGCTGTACCTCAATTGGGCAACCCGATAGCTGCTGCGGCGACGGTGCTACTTGTGTGATAGTGCAGAACACTGGTCTTGGTGTTGTCGGTTGCTGTCCTGCGGGGGAGACATGTGGTGATACTGTGAGTTCATGTGGAGCCGGGTATTCGAGTTGTGCGAGTAGTCTAGGAGGTGGTTGTTGTATTCCGGGGTATACCTGTGTGACTGGTGGATGTAGGCAGCCCTTACTCCTTACTTGCCTGAGTTCGACTGACTGATTAGGTGCATTTGTGTCGACATACACTGTGACGAGACAGTCGACGACCTTCATTTCGTCTTCTACAGTTTCTACAGTACCAACTGTACCAACTTCGGTATCAACTACTTCATCTTCTACCCACACGACGACTAGCACTAGCACAACATCGACCTCCTCTTCCTCACCCACCCAAAGAGAGACTACCAGCACCGTCTCCCCTACAGCCCCAGTCCGACCTACAACCAGTTCCCAAACCACCATAACAAGCAGCGCCACCACCACATCCAGCACCACAGTCTCGACCTGCCCTACAGGCTTCTACGCCTGCTCTGCCGTCTACGAAGGCGGATGCTGCCGCACAGGTCGCAATTGCGACACTACTTCTTGCCCAGCAACGTCATCTACGACACTCATCAACACAGACGGTATCACTATTGCTGTGCCGACGGGTAGTGCCGCCACGACTGCTACTGAGAGCAGCGGTTCGTGTGCGACTGGCTGGTTTAGTTGTGCTGCTTCGGCGGGCGGTGGGTGTTGTCCTAATGGGTATGTCTGTGGTAGTAGTTGCACGGCGTCGAGCTCAGGGACTGCGACGGCTACGGTTGTGAAGGAGCAGCCTGGTGTAGCGGGGAGGTATGTGGCTGATGTGTATTTTGGCGGAGTTATGGCTGTATTTGTCACGGTCTGGGTATATTTTGGGATTTGATGTGATTGTATATGACCGTATGTATATAGAGCTATGAAATAACATGAATGACTATCCTACAATATTGTTCATCTAAGTAAACAATGATAGGCTAATAGCGCCGGTGAGCAAACATCGGCTAAGGGCGCTCTTCAACGTCTCCACATTCTGCCGGCCCTCTCCACATCTCTCGCCGAAAATACCGACTCCAGTGCTTCTCCTCCTCCACCCGCTCTCTTGTCTTCATCATTTCTCTTGATTGCTCGTGTGATATCCACCATTCTTTGCATACTTTACTTGGACTGTGCTGTTATATGTAAGTTTTAGACGCTCAATCTTTGGTCCGCACAGTCCTCATGCATATTGCGGAGCAATAACCTGACTTTCTGGCTACGACAGTATCGCGACTATCGGATAACAAGCTCAGTGAATACAGCCCACCATGTCGTCCTCCGAGAAGCCTCTCCCCTTCGCGTACCAATTTGCCGCCGGTGCGATTGCAGGTGTTTCCGAAGTGAGTAATAATTCAGCAAACCATATATACTGCTGTACGCGCAACGTATAGATTACTAATGACTTCTGCTTAGATTCTTGTCATGTACCTCTTCCGAAATCCTTTCTGCTCGTTCGTGACGGACAATTGAATTGACAAATGCGCTAGGTACCCATTGGATGTCGTGAAGACGAGAATGTACGTTGAAATTACACAGACAGAATGTGTGGTAATGGCTAATTCGGTGTAGTCAACTCCAGTCCGGCGCTGGTACCGGTGAGGAGGCTTATACGAGCATGTTGGATTGTTTCCGCAAGATCGTCCGCAATGAGGGGTATGAACTCTTGCTCCTTGCTTACCGACAAGTGCTAAATTTTCTAAAGAGCATCCCGTTTGTACCGTGGTATCACCGCCCCCATCTTGATGGAGGCTCCCAAGCGTGCCACCAAGTTCGCCGCCAACGACAGCTGGGGTTCCTTCTACCGCAACCTCTTCGGTGTCGAAAAGCCCACTCAGTCCCTGGCCGTTCTCACTGGCGCCACGGCCGGAGCCACAGAGTCCTTCGTTGTCGTCCCCTTTGAGCTCGTCAAGATTCGTCTCCAGGACAAGGCCCAGGCACACAAATACAACGGCATGATTGACGTCGTCACGAAGATTGTCAAGGAAGAAGGTGTCCTCGCCATGTACAACGGTCTCGAGGCCACGCTCTGGCGCCACATTCTCTGGAACGCCGGTTACTTCGGTTGCATCTTCCAAGTCCGCCAACAACTTCCCAAGCCTGAACCGGGCAACAAGAGCCAACAAGTCATGACTGACATGATTGCCGGTGCTATCGGTGGTACAGCGGGTACCATCCTCAACACGCCCATGGACGTTGTCAAGTCGCGTATTCAGAACAGCCCCAAGGTTGCCGGTTCCGTGCCCAAGTACAACTGGGCCTGGCCCGCTGTTGCAACTGTTGCGCGCGAGGAAGGATTCGGTGCTTTGTATAAGGGTTTCCTGCCCAAGGTGCTTCGATTGGGTCCTGGTGGTGGTATTCTTTTGGTGGTGTTTACTGGTGTTATGGACTTTTTCCGTACTCTGCGTGCGGAGTGAGGTCTTTTGACTGAAAGAAAAAACATCGAAAAGCAACCCAAATTTCACGATAGAAAAGAATCCGAAGAATGTGCGAGGGCACTTGATACCCCTAAGTAGAGTCCGACGGCCGAGAGAATCGAAGCATGGGCAGAAAAGGAGAGAAGAAGAAAAGGAGGTTTACAAGGCATGTGTTGAACATTGGTTGTCATCTTCATGTTTGGTATTTCATCATTGCTAGCTGTTTGGGAATATTGTACAGTCTGTCTGAGCTAGAGTTCTTCCTCCTTTTATTTCCTTGAATATGTACCTGTTTCTCCCCAGATAGAGCCATCTCAATAGAGCCTGAATCTGATTGTTCTCCAGGATTACTTAGAACTCGACGCAAGCCTATCAAACACGAGTTAGCATGCTATATCACTAACAATGAATAAGAAATGTCATAAACAGATCTCAATCTCTCGACTCCTCAGGTCTTTTCAGTCTATTATTTGTAACAACATGTCCCATACCTCCAGCCGAACCAGGGAGCAGAACAGAGAAGAAAAGGCACAATCATAATCTCGCGGTGCCATTCTCACAGATCAGACGTCAAGCAGAACGAGACAGACAGACGCAGCGAGACGAGGGCCAGGGACGTAGAAGAAGGAATGTCTGCCGAAGCCATTGATTTCTTCTTCCACCTTCCTTAAAAAGAAGATGGGAACCCTCATGGAGAAGGAGCGGGTAAAGAAACCCCAATATGCGGCAGGGGTCGTGATGACATAACTTGTTGTGCATACGTAGGAAAGCAGATTCAAGTAGATTTCATGGAGCCGAAGCAAATACTCGAATATATCCGCGTTGCATACCAGTGGTATTATCCCGGCTCCTCGACTGTGGTCTGGCTAATAACCCGGGAATAGCCCCTTCGAGGTATGATGTTCCTCTTCTTTTCTTGCTCTTCTGGTTTGTCGGAGGTATGTTTGATGATCTGACCTTTTACCAAGTTCGCATCATTGGAGGAGAGATGAAATTCAGGAATGGAGGGCGGTGCTTCAATGCTGGTAACCATCTTACCTATATAGCAGCGACATCAAGCTGTATCCTCGAATAAAATAGTCGGTGATGGTAGAAAGAGAGACACATCAAATGCGAAGAGGAAGGTGGATCTGATGGCGAAAATAAATCTAGTCCCCAAAAGGATAAGTGGGGAGCTGGCTTTGAGCCCCACCGTGGTAGGCGCTAGGCCCAATCGGCGATGAGCATACATCACTTATTTGTTAGCTACATCGAGGGGCATCTTGCTACTTCGTCTTTATGCTTCGAGAGTGTTGGTCGTCTTCTTCGTTCTGCAGTTACTGCTATTCGAAGAATACGATTAGTTACTGCGACGAATACAAGGCAAGACAGAGCTAGCCACATTGGGACAGCATGAGAGCACTAAGACGTGCCATCTTCTCCTTCCCCTGATCCTCTCGACCGTCTACAGCCGACTACAACACATGAGCGAACTTGATCGTACCAACAAACAAGCACGATTATTACTATGGACTTCCTCAAGTCTGCCGTTGCCTCGGCGATCTCGAAAGGAAGCTCTCTTCCTTTTTCCCTCGGGGACCGGGTCGATTCAAACGAGTCGTTATGGACACTACACAATGCGACCAAGCGGGTGCGCGCCTCTTTTTCTCCATTCCCTCGTTTGCAAGAATCAATACTGATTATGCGCGCAAGCAATAGGATGACGGTTCTAATTGCAGCGTTTTTACCTTCGACGTCAACGCAAACAAATCCCGCCTTCCCCTCGCCAAAAATGCGATGCGCAAGTTCCGGACATTGAGACATCCCGGCGTAATACGAGTTTTGGATACGATCGAAGTAAGACACTCTCGATTCGGGCACATTAAGTGGACATGCAACTGATCCTGGTATAGACGGAATCGCAAATTTATATTGTTACTGAAAGAGTGACGCCTCTTTCTTGGGCAGTGAAGCGCAGGAGCATTACGGAAGAGACAGCGAAATGGGGTCTATATACTGTAGCTGTGAGTTGAGTGGTCGAAACCATCATTGCGCTAGATCTGATGTGTTGTTTCGGATAGTCGACACTCAAGTTCATCAACGCAGACGCTGCCTCCGTACACGGCGCTATCCGAGTATCTTCTATATACACAAGTGAAAGTGGGGAGTGGAGGTTAGGAGGATTCGATATTTTGAGTTCCATGAACGACGATGATGCAGTCATCTATGTACGTGGATGAGTACTTTTGGTTCGAAGTATTGCTAACATGAACGCGATACAGACATACGGCAGTCTGGTACCTGATTCTGCACGCTACGCGCCACCTGAGATCAACAAAGGAGGATGGGAGATCATCAAGCGGAACCCTCTGGCTGCAGTAGATGCATACGGATTAGGCATATTAGTATATGAAGTCTTCAATGGCAGCTTTACCGGCCCCGATCAGGTCGGAAAGACGACCAATATACCGCCGAACATGCACCAGAGCTATCGAAGATTAAGCGCTGCCAACCCTAAGTTACGACTGAGTGCTGCCAATTTTGTTGACCAAGGTAAAAAGATCGGTGGTTTCTTTGAAACGCCTCTGATTCGGTTGACCGACGACATTGAAAGTTTGGGACTGAAAAATGATGAGGAACGGGAAGAATTCCTCAAGTGAGTGCACATTCTCAAGTCATATGGGACGATACTTACATTTACAGTGAACTCGATTCCATATCTGAAGACTTCCCCGAAGAATTTTTCAAGATGAAGATACTTCCCGAACTCTTGAAATCGGTAGAGTTTGGTGGTGGTGGTCCCAAAGCCCTCACTGCCGTCGTTAAAATAGGAACTAAACTCACGGATGATGAATATTCGTCCCGATTGACTCCCGTCATCGTTCGATTGTTTGCAAATCCCGACCGGGCTATTAGGGTTAGCTTGCTGGACAATCTGCCTTTGATGATTGATCGTCTATCACAGAAGCTTGTCACTGACAAGATCTTTCCACAAATGGTAAGCGAGTCCTATGCCTCTATCTGATGTGGAATCCTCACATGTTTAGACTTCTGGATTCACGGATGTTGCACCTGTTGTTCGAGAACAAACTGTCAAGGCAGTTTTGACGGTGATTGGAAAGTTGTCTGATAGAGTAATTAACGGAGAGTTACTTCGATTTTTGGCTCGTACTGCAAATGATGAGCAACCTGGTATTCGAACAAATACGACGATTTGCTTGGGAAAGATTGCAAAGAACCTTTCGCCGGGTGTAAGTACGTCTCGCAATTTTCATGAACATTGTACTAATTGCGTCTAGACAAGATCAAAGGTGCTGGTAGCGGCATTCTCGCGCTCAGTGCGCGATCCTTTCGTGCACGCACGAAATGCAGGATTACTGGCTTTCGGAGCAACGATAGAATCGTTTTCAGAGGACGACTGCGCAAGTAAGATCATGCCAGCCTTGTGTCCTGCATTACTCGATAAAGAAAAGTAAGTTGTGAAAAGAGATCTAGGTTTTATCTATCTAACTTGTCACAGGCTTGTTCGAGACCAAGCGAACAAAACCCTCGATTTATATCTACAACGTGTACGGAAACATGGCAGTACCATGGCTGACACAGTATTACCGCCACCGAATGCCGTTGACCCAGCTGCACAGAACAATCCCAATGCCGCGCGAATTGGGACTTCTAATGATACTTCATGGGCCGGATGGGCCATCTCTTCATTCACCAACAAACTAACCGCCGCGAAGGGCGAAATAGAGCCTACGAGCACCAATAACGCACCTGCCGTTACTGAATTAGTTCGACCATCTTCCGTACCCCAACCTACAACTAATTCTATGGCCGGACCGGTGAAAACGGCTTCAAAATTACATGTTGAGGCCCCTGCATTGGTACGAGCAGCTTCAGACACAGCTGCACAAACAGCAATAGACACCCTAGAACCATTAGACGATGACGACTGGGGCGCCGACGCCTGGGACCAAGGCGACGAAGACGCAACAAAGGCCGATGAAGATCAATTCTTTGATGCTGGCAGCAGTCCGGCTCCAACATCTCCAGCTACTACCTCAACGTCGGCAGTGCCTTACGATGACGGCGGCGAACCGGATTTTGCAGGTTGGCTGGCAGCACAGTCGAAAGCAAAGACTAAAAAACCGTTGCCGAAGGGATTAAATAGTACCAAGACAAGTGCAGCAAAACAGACACTCCCCGTTCGTTCGGCGCCTGTTTCGCGGTCCGCCTCGTCACGGCCAGCTGCTAAACCTGCAAAGATTATTGATACGAAGCCTAAAGATGAAGGTGAAGAAGATGGTTGGGGAGATGCGTGGTAATGGCACCAGGGTTCTACTAGTTGGCTTGTATGACTTAGTCATTGCATAGTAGAAAGTTGACCTTTTGCTTCAATGATCAAATGTCGATTGTCGAGTAGCTACATAACCGTACAGGCTAGTGGCTTTCAGTACAAAGCTCGACCAAAATATTTACAGACCACGAATTGAGTTCTGCCACGAGCTGACACAGTTCTGTGATCTCATTGGCCAGATTCTTACTCGATACGCTCTAGCAAATCATAGTTATCAATGTTGTTAGATCATTCAGCTGTACGAAAATGGCGTAGTTCTGTGGGCACTAATCCTCGAATGATTAGGGCTGAGGCTTGGGGATACGGGCCAAGCCAACCGCGTTCCAGATGAATAATTCCCTCACAGGCTCCAGCATTTGACATTGCTTCCAATCATCACTCTTTGCATATTCGTCCACACAATCAGTCAGGGGTATTCAATAGGTTAGACACCGACCGGAGCGCAGCCCCGGACGATCTCTGCGGCAGTGTCTGCAGTGCCGCCAAGCCAGTTGACACCTCGCCGGCTGTGCTGTCAGGCATCAAGATACGATTCCTTTAAAAGTGTCATTTGAGTCTCAACTCCAGGCTAATTGCTGAATCGAAGTAATCAGTTTATTCAACCATTCGAAATGGATCCCAATCATCCACATGAAGCTCCTCCACCTTACTCTGCGGTTGACCCTTTACAACTGCAGGAACAGGTCGATGGACATAACGAGGATCTCCCCCGTCCACAATTAGAGGCCAGCGTCGCTTCGCTAGACATCCAATCTCCATCACCAACATCTACATCCATTGTTACTCCAACGACAGAGACTCCGGAGATTTCAATCACAGACTCCGGGCTATTATCTGAACGTCCCGCGCCAACAGTCCCGGCTCATTTCGCCTCTGCAGCAGGCTACTTCGCTGAACGATCTCAGCCCGTCTCAGCAACCGGAGACGTCAAACGAGAACTGCTCATCCATCACATGACAATCTACGCCCGCAGTCACGGCAAGGATTTTCCCCGCAGACCACGCTGCTGGAACAGCCGAACCAACGAAATCAATCAACATGATTGGGACACATTTCTAAATTTCTTGTTCCCTTCTCATCTCAACCCAGCAGCGTCATCGAACAGACTTCATCGTCAGATACGCGCTGAGATTGAGCGGGATCGTAAGGATCGTGCTCAAGAGACCGATGAGCAGCGATCAGCGCGGATAAAGGAAGTGATTACGGAGTGGAATGATCACTTTTTCGCTATTCGTGCAGTCCACATAACATGGACATATGTGGCAGATTTAGAGGAAGGACCGACGTCGTCTTTATGTCCAAATTGCTATCCACAAGCAACTAAAGTCTCTCGAGACCGCACGCTCGGCCGAAATGACTCGACGAACGCGCCAATTCCAGTATCTACGGAGCAACCAATTAGACCAATCATAAAACGAAGACCGGTAGCACAGAATAGCTGGGGTTCAGACTCACAGACATCAAGTGCTGGTGTTGAGCTTTCTCCCGTCGTCGTATCCGGCGGATTTCTAGGCCAAGGAAGAAATCAGGCCCGAATGATAAACCCCGGGAGTTATCAATCGTCTGCTTCGTGGAAATCGCATCCCGTGGCTTGGGCTGCGCAAATGACTTCAATAGCACAACAATACGCAGCCAAGATCAGTAACCAGGCACAAGAATATGGTCGAGCGATGGAAGAAAGTGCATTGGCCCGTTCGCGGCAGGTGGAAATGTATAGTAAAAAGGTAGAGCAAGACGCATTGGCGCGCGCAAGGCAAATCGAAGCCATGACAGTCGCCAAGGGACAGAGGATCGAACAAGCTGGAGATCGGATCGCCAGTTGGGCGTCTAACATGGGGAAACGTGCCGTCAATCCGCGTCCTGGTCCAATGCCGAGTGATCATTCGTACGATCTTTCAACATACGATTTCACCTACAACAATCTGATCAGACAGCAACAGCCAAGTTCCCGACGACAATCCACGGCTTCTGATACATCGATCTCATCCGTATCGTCTATCGACACTGTCTCGTCGGTATCGGATCTAGAACCAGACGATCTCGCATCCATCCGAGCGCAACTTTCGACGCTGGATGACTACCACCATCACGAACTCTACGATGCTGCGGTCTCCCTCCGAAGTCAGCTCGATGCTATGAAAAAGTCCCGCTGCACGGGTCGCTTCAGGTCGCACCATCACCACCGCCCTTGGGGCCGATGGGAATCTCCCGAAGAGAGTGCCAATAGGGAACAGCGACGGATGGCAATGAAGCAAGAATCAAAACTCTTGCGAGAGAAATTCAATGAGATTGAACGTCGTGCGAAGCGCGAAATTCGTGATATGCAGAAAGCGAGACGGGATATGAAAAAGAGGCAGCAGCGGCAGCGGCAGCGGACGTGTGGTTCACTGCCGTCTGAACAATCTCTGCATGGAGAGCCACTGCGGCCTCGTGGGATGCCTGATAGGACGGTGTCGGATACGAATACCGATTTGTACAAGGAGGTTCATATGGAACCGCCAGAATCATTGGATCGTACGATCAGCGAGCCTATTACTCAGGTTATTAGTAAAAACACATCCGCGTCGATTACATCTTCAACGAGCACATCGACCGCACCTGCTACTACCGTAGCTGTCAACCCGCACGAAGCAGCAAAAGCATGGACCGAAGCACAACGCCTACGCGTAAAAGAAATCCAAAAGGCGAACAAAGAGCGCATCAAGGAGATTCAGAAATCGTACAAGGAGCATGAAAAACAACAACGCAAAGCGATGAAGAAGCTGTCCAAGCAGAGACATACAACTACTTCTACATTTGGCGGAGTGTATTCGTTATCGACGGCGAGTTTGGAGACGGGGACTGCTAGGATGGGGTCGGGTCAGGCTGTTGAGGATTTAGATGATGTTGCAGTAAACCCACCACAAGGGACTGGGTCTGAAAATCCTGCCGTGACAAGAGGGATGCCTAGTCAGGAGAGACCTCCTAGCGAAATCGCTGGTACATTTATAGCGGAGCTGGATGGGACGTCAGTTGAGAGGAAGTAGTCATAGCACTTGTTAGATGTGTCCATATTGTTTTTACTAGCGAAATATAAGCGTGATCCATCAATCACATATCCGCGCTCATGTCTATAAGCTTAACACATAATCCACAAGAAGAGAACTCGCTTAAATTATATGTCAGGTCGACCGAGATGATTACCGACTCGCCGCCTCATTCCTCTCCACCAAATCTCCCACTCCGAGAACCCTCCCAACCTTAACCCGGATCTTCTTCTCCTTTTCTTTTGCGCCGAGATCACCTACAGCATCACCCTCATCGGCATTTTCATCCCCTTCTTCGACTGCTTTCTTCTCTACAGTGGTGTCTTCGGACCAATCGAGCCACAGCGGCGTGAGATCGTGACGCATGGCATACGCATCCTCGTCGTCGGCGTAGTATTTACTTTCAATCTTCTCCACTTCAAAGCCCAGTGTATCCCTGTACAAGTGTAGGGCAGCTGTGTTGGAAACTCGCACGTGTAGAGAGACGTAATGTGCGCGGTGGGACTCGGCCATTGCTCGTTCTACTCCTCTGTTAGTGCGCGGTATATACCTCAGACCGAACCGATAGGGACATACGACTCATCCTCATCAATCTCTCCGCAATACCCAGCCGTCTATGCGTCCTCATCACACTCAAACTCGTAATATGGCCATGCGCAACCCCATCGGACGGCTCCTCCTCCATTTTCGCAAGTACATACCCCACGACTTTGGGGTAGTCATAGTCCACCTGCCGAGCACCGGTTTTGGAGCTTCGCGGTCGCACAACGGCCACGAAGCTGAGTTGCGGCCATGTGAGGGCGTGGTAGAGGTAGTATTTGAGAAAGTAGTTTTCGGGTAAGTTGGTGATGTTGCATGTTTGTACGGCGGGGAGGAGGTTCATGTACGAGGGGTAGGACGAAAGGGGGAGGATGTCGACCATTCTGATTGGCGGAGGTGTGAGTTGATTGGATCGCTTTCTTTATAATGTTGACTTGTCACGCAATGGTTTTATCCTTGGGGGGAAGGTTTTCGAAAGTGTTTCTGACGGAGTGAAGATGAAGATGAGGGACTCGTTTGATGTGGGTCCGCTTACTACTCCAGCTTAGCTTGTCCCTCCTTTCTACTACGTACTACAAGTTTACAACCACGATCATCAACTTCTCAATTGCTCTTAAAAATGTCAACCTGATGTTATGTGTAGAAAGCTAGATCCGATTTAACGACTACTTGATCATGTTTCTAGCCAGAATGATGGTCGCTGAATCATTCTAACCTCTCCCAGCACATGGTCATGTTAACAACCAACATGAAGCGTTACCAGTCCATATGGCTGACTTTGCTGTTCAATACGCTGGATCCGTTCGCTTGAAGTTATGGCAAGGAGTTCGGTACCATTGCCATGGATTCCGATATGCTGGTCCTAGGCTTCATGATGATCTTCAGGGGCATAGCAGGCAGCTCGGAGGGTCAACCAACGCCGGAGGATCAAAATTTGATCGGATGATCGAGAAATATACGGATGGTGACAGTTCTTACAAATCACAGAATAGCTGCTCATTGTATGAACGAAAATATATATGTATCTCTCTCTCTCTCTCTCTCTCTCTCTCTCTCTATGCAGTCCTTCGAGACGCAGTGTATGCAATCAAATCGATACAATCAGCCATCAAACTTCTACTCTCCTGCATACATATTCCATAAACAATGTATCTTTTCACTCGAGGCAACGACGCTTTAAACGTCAACTCAGCCACCGGGGTAGCAGAGATCCTCTCCCAGCACGGCTCCGACTGGCTCTGGGCCGTCACCGCAATCTACATCATCGCTTTCGTGAGCCCTTAACCCCCTTTCCCCAGAATCGACAAATATACAAAGCTAAGTGTTAAACAGTTCGGCACCTTGATCCCCTGCTTCACGACCCCCGAAAGTGACCGCGTCTTCCACTACCTCCTCACAATGTCCCTCCTCGTCGGCTCAGTAACCTACTTCGCGCAGGCCTCTGACCTCGGCTGGATCACTTTACAGGATGTCACGCACAATACGACACGGCAAATCTTTTACGCGCGATACATCAACTGGACCGTCTCATTTCCTTCGCTTGCGTTAGCGTTGGGCCTGTTGTCTGGTATATCATGGACGACTATCATCCTCAACATATTCTGTTCCTGGTTCTGGGTCCTGAACTACCTGGTGTCTGCCCTGGTGACGACGGAGTATAAATGGGGATTTTTCGCATTTGGCACATTTGCATACGTTATTTTGGCGATGAGCACGCTGAACGAAAGCCGCGAGGCTGCCGAGCGTTTAGGCATAGCGCGCGATTACATGACATTGTCGCTGTTTGTGAATGGTCTGTGGATTCTGTACCCGATTGCATTTGGTCTGAGTGATGGCGGAAATGTGGTTCATGTCACGGGCGGATTCGTCTTTTTTGGGGTCTTGGATGTGCTTCTGGGTCCGCTGGTGTGTGGGTTGTTTGTGGTTATGACGAGGAAGTGGGATTACAAGAAGTTGAATTTGGCGTTTAGTGAGGCTAGACATCCGGTTGCTGAGAGTGTCAAGGAGCCTGCTTTGGTCGGGGGGGAAAGAAATGAGGCCTGATTCGTGTCGTGTTGTAGACTTGGGTGGTTGAGAAGACTGCATGTGACTAAGTGAGGTTGGCCAGGGTGTGAGGATTACACATAGTCTAGTATAGTAATAGGGAGATCTAGCAGACTAGTTCTGTTCAAATAAATTTGATAATTATGTTATTGATATCCTATGTTCGTTATCTGATATACAACACCTAACTGCAGCCAACCCGTCTAAACCAAAATCAAGAAAACCCCCCAGTTACTCATCATCAATAGAAAAGGAAAGCACCGACAGCCATAACAACCCACCAGTGACCTGGAATCCGCAGCCTCAAAGCCCCCGAAGTCGTCGATCCACAACAATGACCGTTATAAGTCACATTGTTCATATCAGCAGCAACCTCAAACACCGACCCGGGGAAACTGCCGTCATTGTAGTAGTCGACAAGTAGGAAGTTTGGAGGTCTGCCCCAGGTTGCTATACGAAACAATTTTAGCCATATTATCTCGCTTTAAGACGAAGAAAGAACTTACCAGTGCAGTTATCAGCCATCAACCCCAGACTACGATACCCAGACACACCATTAGTCTCATTCAAAACAGCCGTGTTGGGAATCAGAATATCCAGTCCCGAGAAAGAAATCTCCACATTCAGGTTGTGGTTGGCCATGTACATGATCGACTTGGCACTCTCCTCCGACAAATTCGGCGGTCTCTGCGTCGTGCACGGAAAATCAGGATCAGTCGGAGAAAACGGCGTTTCCCACATCTGTGTAAACTCGTCCAATATGTAGGGAACCTCGGTCTGGTTCGCATTATAGTCCATAAATATTATAGCCCTCCTCTGCGTCAGGATCAAGTCTGACAATAACGGCCAGTCATCCAGACCCATAGGAATCTTGGGTGGTTGATATGCATATTTCGAAAGTCCGGAATTGACAATTGAGTCTGTAAAGTTGCCTACGCCGATCAGGTCGTAGTTCCCCATCAAGATGGTGATCACTTCGTAAGGATTGTTGTTCAACCATTTGTTTACGGTCGTGAGATAGTCTTGCAGTGTACCCGCATTAAGGAGGTCGCAGGACGTATGGCACAGATATAACGTTCCATTCTGGAGGTGGACCTGGAACTGCAACATGCGGACTCCGTCGTTGAGTTGGGTGGCTACCGGATATTTTTGGTTCGAGGCGATATTGCCCTGTTTGTCAAAGGGACTGTTGTGCGCCGCGACGTAGGTGACGTTCGAGTAATTGCGAGCGCAAAACTCGACGTAGCCGTTGCATGGCTGCGTGTTTGTCGGTAAAGGCGTGGTTGAAGTCGTGCTCGTCGCTGTGGTACTGTTCCTCGAGGCAGTGGCATTGGGCGCTAAGGTGGTTGTGCCCTGGCTGCCCACGAGCATGGTCACTGTGCCGGAGGTGGTTGTGTATGCATCGGTTGCATTCCTCGTCACTGTGCCTGTCAGAGTACTCGAATCGGAGGACAGAGTGACGGTCGTTGTGACGGAGGGATAGGTAACTGAGCCCGTCGCTCCATCGATGCTGAGGGGGTCAACAGTTCCAGAAAGGGTTACAACGGCAGCTGTATCTGTGTTTGAAGCAGAGGTCGTTGAAGATGAGGAGGATGCTGTTGACTGGGCCAAGGCGCCCGTCAACAGAGCCACTGCAATCCATAGCGAGAGCATCTTCAATCGCAGTGTGCAGTTTCACCAGAGTGGTGATTGTTGTTTCGAGGTTGAAGATACTTGCAATAGATAAACGAAGCAGGAACCGTGGGAGAAAGCCCACTGGGTCTCGACCGACACGAAACCCTGTCTGCGGCGATGTGATTGGCTAGGAGTATACAGATTCAGTATGAATCACCAGGCTATGTCATTTGACTCAATTGTGTACTGACAACACCACAAACACTAAGAATACGCGTCTACAGAATGACAGAGGCAGATGACGTGTCGAATCGTCCGACGGAGTCTCTATTCTCTTTTTTCCTACTGTGATTGTTTATCAAAGCCACACACAGTCATACGCAAGATGAGACTGCCGAAGCCCTCCGAGTGGATTCTATGGATCCCCTGGACGTCATTGGGGGGGCCTGCAAGCCAATAAGCCGCCTATTCAGCCCCTAGCTCGGTCCTGGTCAAGCCCTAGACCAGGCTCTAAGCCCGCCTAAATCCCCTTGAGTCTCTAGCGGCTACTCATCGCAAGCCACATCCGCGACTAGCAGACGATCTGGACTCTCCCGCCGTAGAGATTACCTCAGAGTTCCCCATCTCGGTGTGGTCTTCTGCGATGATCAACAATTGTTGCTATCTTTTTGGGCATGATTCGTGTCCCCTATCCGTTGCCTTGCAAGTTGACTAAGTCAGTGCCGACTTAGGCAGACTTTAGGTAACTACTACCGCTGCCTCAACCCTCATTCAGACCTAGATTTTGTGCCTTTGTCTATTCCTGCAATTCTTTTGGAGGTGTATTCTCTTATACCCTTCTACTTGGATCTTGACCCCGGTGTTGCTATCGTCATTGTCAACTCTAGCACATCGACAGAATGGCATCCGAGAAGAACATCCAAAGCTCCAGGCGGCACTCAACCGTCGTCTGGCACCGCCTAGTCCGCTCTCTCATCTATCTACTCGCCTGGGTCTTCCTCCTGCTGGTAGTGATTGGAAACATCTCCAACAAACCAGTCTTGCGCGAGACCTACTTCCTCAAACTCGATACGGCCAACGTCATCCCGCAATCAACCCCCAATGCCGTCTTTATCAACAGTATCGCTCGCTCCATTGGACTCCATGATTTCTACCAGGTCGGACTCTGGAGTTACTGCGAGGGTTACGACGATAGCGGAATCACGAGCTGCTCGCAACCAAAGGCCTTGTACTGGTTTGACCCGGTATCGATTATCCTGAACGAGCTTCTTGCCGGTGCAACCAGTGCGTTTCCCCCCACCGCCGTGCCCTTAATATATAACAAACATTGAATACCCTTCAAGCCACTAACTTGTATGACTAGTCGCCCTCCCCACCGAAATCACCGACGCCCTCAAAATCGCCCGCGTCGCATCGCACTGGATGTTTGGCCTCTTTATTTCTGCTACAGTCCTCAGCTTCATCGCCATCTTCCTCGTCCCCTTTGCAACATCCAATCGACCCCCGCAATCCATCTCCGCAGATGAGCACATCAACGAAACCGTGCACCCGCACCGTCGACCAACATTCATCCTCTTCCGGGCTTTACCCATGGCCATACTCACATTCCTAATCGCGCTATTCACCGTCGTCGCCTCCGTAGTCGCGACGGTGATGTTCGTCATTTTCAAAAATGTATTCATGAACAACACCGCCGATTTGAATATCAAGGCCTACCTCGGAAAGCCCATGTTGGCATTTATGTGGATTGCGTCGGCGTTGACGTTGCTCGGATTCATCGTGCAAGTTGGCTCGTGTTGTTGTGCTTGTTGCGGTGGCCGGAAGGCGAGGAAACAGCTCAAGGCGCAGCGGAGTGCGCGGCAGAAGGAGCAGAGTGTGAGTTCCGCGGGCACCGGTGTCAAGGCTAGGAGGAGGTTTCGATGGGGGGGGCGATCGACTTGATTTGATACATACGTAGGGAGGATTAGTGGCATGTTTACTCGGGCTTTGATAGATAGACAAGAGTTCAGCGTGCTTCATGTGCTTCATTTCTGGCGGAATCATGTTCATATTGATGACAGTTACGAGAGCGACGACGGTTTCATATAGATTTCTGCTTACACCTATTCTATATATATATGTAGAAACAAGCCTGGCAAACTGTACATAGACTGTCAACCAGTTAACGAGAGACTGATGTCAAGAAATATTGATGAGCTAATATTATTAATACATTGAAAATGTTTGTGTTTTTAAGGATGATTCTTAACTGAGTTTGTATTGTTTATCACATGACCTATCGTAACATCATCATATCAACAGAAGCAGCATTAGACACGGCTCTAGGACATATGTCCTCATGTCATCTTCCGTCCTTGACAATCAAGAAGCTAGCCTCAGTCCAGCTGGAGACAGGACCATACCTAAACCCGGCCTATAGACTCCCGCTCCTTGTAGGTTGTAATCAGGCCAGAAAAATAATTATAACAATTTATCAAACATAAAGGCAGTAACACAACGTAGGAAGAAAGGAGATGATCTCGATCAAATATATATTAGAAAAGAAGTTGAAGTGACAGGAGCGGAGGATTAATTGCCCTTCTTCTGGTTGCCAGCTTTCTTGGACTTTGAATTCTGACGTTTACCGCCCGGATTCAACGACACGATTGCAGGTGGAAGAACTCGATCACGCTTCTTGTCTTGATTCCGCCTAAAGCTGGTCACTTCATGCGTGGTTTTTGTAGAAGTCGTCGAAGCTTCGTCGTCCTCAACCTCGATGTCGTCTTCGTCTTCCTCGTCGTCATGGCCATCATCAGATGATCTGGAGCTAAAGTTGTCCGAATCTGAAGCTGCTTCAAACTCGTCGTCCTCGTTATCGCTAACCAGACTGGGTGCCTGATGAGACTCCACGGTGACAGGACTGAGATTGTCATCCATGTGCATCAAATCCGTAGCGCCCGACTCTTCCAAAGGCAACGCACTAGGCAAGAAAGTCTGATACTGTACAGATGCATGAGACACTTTCGTAGGCGTTGAAATGTCCATGTCCCGAGACATGGGCATCTCATGTCGCTTGCTACTGGTCGGTCGTTGGCTGGCAGCTTGCGGCATGGTTGTGCGAGCAGGTAACCTTGCGCCTGCACCAACTGGTGGTTCTTCAGAAGCGTCCTCGTCCTCGGATTCGCCTTCTGACATGAACTCGCTCAAGTCGACTGTAGTCTTCGCATCACCAACAATCTGATCCAAGTTTAGCTTTGAGCCAAGGTCGGCTAACATGGAAGAAAGATGAGGCGTAGCAGGTGAAGCTTTAAAGGGAGACGAAGAAGTCGCGCTGTGGCCCTTCTTCGGTCTCGCTACCTTTGGCGTCTCGCTGCACAAAGGGGCAACTGTCTTCTCGATAGTATGTGCCGTTCGAATCAGAGGATGCACCGACCCAGGGTTGACAACAACAGGCGGTTCATTTGGTGTAGTACCGCCGATAATAGCTCCAGCTTCGTCGACATCTACCGGCTCTCCACACGCCTCGGCTGCGGCATCGTGACTGGCAAAGGTACGGCTATGCGCTATACGGCAGTGATTGATGAATCCTTGGGTGCTGGAGAAATCGAAACGTCGACAATCCAGACACACTAGCTTAACTTGCTTGTTATCGCTCTTCCGCTTGATCACCATCGGGCCGGCTTTCTCCTTAACCACGGGGTAACCATTCGGTAAGGCCGCGAGCCTAGTGCTCATACTGCCGCGCTGAGCCCGTGATTTTCCTGCCACATAACCGTTCTCGGTAAATGTTCCGCGAGTGTAACGCGATTCGGCAAACGAGGCGTTGGAAGGCGGCAAGTCGGGCGATTCGCCGCCATCAAAACGAGGATCAGGCAACAACCATTTGGCGTAGTGTCGAGAATAAGGACCGTCAGTCACACTCCAAGGTGCAGGAGAGGCGGGTGGCGGACCGGTTCCTGAATAAGGTACTGCAAACCCTGAGCCACTGCTCACAGACTGCGAAATGCCGTTGACACTAGAACCGGGATAGGGAACCTCTGCACATCGCCGAAGTTGCTCCAACGCCACCTGGCACTTTGCAATTTCCTGGTCGATAAGACGAAGCTCGTTATGCTTCAAGAGAACCTCCAAACTCAGCTGGGCATCCAACGACTGGCGCAAGACATTTATATCTATATTCGCTGGTTTCGGAGGAAGACTGGCGCGTTTTGAAGGGTTCTCCTGTTCGTGGGTAGTTCGCTGCGTAGTAGTAGGCTTTGATGCGACGTTCGTCTTTGAAGGAGCCGACTCATGACAGGCTTCATCTTGACTAGGCGGCGTTGGCAGGTTCGCAGCATTGCTCCCATTGAGTTCGGTCAGCAGAGGTTGATTAGACGATTGGAGACGTTTCGCCGGAGGCTCGTCAATAACGGTGAAGATCTCGTGATTGTCGCTTCGCTTGCGTTTAAGCAACTGAAGAGGCGCGCTCCCCATGACAGGCGACTTATGCGGTGCTGTGCTGACTAGCATGTCGGGTGCTAACTTATTAACCCCCAAGCTCGAAGTCCACGGTAGCAAGCGGAAGACGCCATGCGACAACGCCATCTGCGGATGTGAGTTCGCTTGTACGAGATTTAGAATTTAGATTGTATTAGTATGAGTGGCTAGATGACCCATCAGGTTTAGTCAGCTGAGGCTGTGTCGAGACTGATGAAAATCTGAGAGGTAATGTTATTAGGCGGATTGTTCCACAGCTGGGCGGCAGCGACCAGCACTCCAGTGGACGGTTCAAGGATTAAATTCGGTTGAGTTGCAAATAGTAAAATATAAACAAACGCGACCGTAAAAGAGTAGATAATATAGTACAAAAGGAGGGGCGATGCGAGGAAGGCTGCTTCACATGCGACGGGTGGGAGGTTGAGATGTATCCTGGTTCAGAGCCGGGATAGCACGGAATAGTACACAGGCTGTACTGTGACTGAAAAGAGGTAGACCGTGGGTGAGAGGTGGCGAGTAGGTTGGCTTTGTGAGATTATGAAAACGTCCAGCCTGGGACAGTTTTCGTGGAAAGATGATATGAGGAAGAGAATCTGGAAAGTAAGAAGATAGGGGAGTAAAGCAGGAGGAGAGGGAGTATGAGAGTTGAGTTGTTACGACGGAAGGAGGGAGAGAGAGGAAGGAGAAAGTAAGGGGAAAGCAAGAAGCACGGACGCAGGAAGGCGCTGCAAGGTGAGTTGGGGAAGGAGGAGCCCGGCCAGGCTTTTCGTCCGTTGACGCTAGGCTTGGCATGTTCTGGAATAGACTATGTGCTTAATCAGACTGTGGGCCTGCGACTAACTAATTATTTATACGCTACGATGTACTATGTACAATTGCCACGGCCCACTCGGAGCCGGTCTGTCTGAATATCAGATGTGACACGTCTACAGGTAGACTGTTGTAGGCACTACCAGGTAGATACAATGTAGAGAGCGATCGGAAGAATGCACACTGGCATTCGATCGGGGGTATGCGAGACAGGAAGCCAAGAGAAAGAGAACGGAGGACATGGAGAGACAAAGAGATAACTGTTACAGGTAAGTTTAGCTAGTAAACGATGAAGAATCCGTTGCCAGCTATCATTGGGGCCAGACAACAGAAACAAGGATGTGTGACGACAAGACATACGAAAGTCAAACCGTAAAGGGGTGACAATCATACAGGTCCTCTCGTCTTCGTAAACAGTGGCAGTCAGCGTCCAAATACAGAGAGATACGTGCAGTCCCTACGTGGTAATGAGATGATACAAAGGAATGCGTGTAATGCATCGTATTCTAGCCTAAGATCAACTAGTTGCACTAGGCGGATCCACACTGTCAATTCACATGCCGCCATTGGCTGGCCATTCTTGCCTCAGAATGTTCCGCGGGTACTGTATTGGCGTGTTCCGGCGAGTCGATAACGCAATGACCAGCGTACGTATCGCCTGTTTTATTATGCCACACAGCCATGCAGCACTAAACAAGACAAAAACAAAACAAAACACCACAACACAACACAACACAACACACAATATTGGGCCAACGCTCCATCGAGCGCATATACTATGTATGTATACTGCGACGTCGACTGATGTACGGAGTCCCAATATGATATGATGCAAGGCTCAATTCTAGCGCGGGTCCGATGCACGTCTCAGATCTCAGCTGGTGGAGCACTGGGCGTCATCATCAGCACAGCATCACTCAAAGACCGCCAAACGCCATCCCTCATTGGGAGATATACTTATCTTACGCAAGTGCTCCGTACTTTGAATGTATCAGGACGAGAGAGTCAGGTCAAGGTACGTATTATGCAGTGTCGGGATATTTGGGTAAGATACGAATACATACAAACAAACAACCTTGGTACCGCGAGGTGTGTGTGGGCCAAGCATATGTATCTATGACTTGGAATCCTGCTGCCTGGTTCAGGTTCACGCTACCCTAGTACGATCTCCATACACACGACTATCGCCATTGATTGGTGTGCCGGATATAGCAAGATGACGAATCTGATACATGACATATTGTGGTGGTTCAGTTAGTTATTTACTCCGGCTACCTTTGTAGTATATATCGATTACGACTCGAGTACTTAAACTCAAAAAAAAAACAATCCGTATCTATATCTACATACTATGTAGTATGCTTGGTTGGGTCAGCCAATGAAAGTCAACTACGGGGATATACTATGTACTACTGAGTAAGTAGCCTGTCAGATGACGTCCAATAGAATCGCCTTATCGCTGGATAGTGTGCATACGGTCGTTTAGTTGCAGGCTTGAAGCATTTCTGGAGGCGCTATCTTATCAGGCTACTACTGATAACATGAGTCAATCCACTCCAAACCCATTTCTCGCCCAAAGAAGTTGAACGAACTAGAACAATGTGAAAGCCATGGAATTGTACTAGAAGCATATCAGCTTATCAAGTTGCACAATCCAGAGACTATGGTCAAAAGCACCGAGACTCATCATGTGACCGTAGTTCAATTTATCTGTGATATGATCTATAATTATCCGCAAAAATGTCACCTAGATAAACGACATAAAACATGACTTCTAGTCCAAGAAATAGCATCTAGCAAATGGCAATCGAGACGGCCAAATAACGCCTGCTTGAATTTTGTACCACCGTCTCCGACCTTGGCCTTTGACTGTTTGTACACGTTCAATAATATTGTCAAAATCCGAGTCGACCGCCTAGGCCTTATTCGTCTCACGAATTCTGAGCACAAAGTTGACAATAACAGCAGCCAACAATGAAATCGCTAGTAAAGAAGGACCAAATCGATCGTCGAAACCGCTCTGTCCCCGTTTCCGTATACTCTGGGCCCGCCAGTGGAAAGTGAATAGTGCATAGATCATGGCTGCCATGGCGATGACGGTGAAGAGGCCGGCGGAAATGCGGCCAACGCGATCACCAAAGTTGAGGAGACCGATTGCGAGACCGCCGAGGATGACAGTGAAGTTGAGCCATGAGAGGAATGTTCGTTCGTTGGCAAAGAAGACTTTGGGCTCGACGCGAGTGGGGAGGGCGATTCGTTTGCCTGGGTGATGTTAGTGAGGCCGATGCATTGCGTTGCGTTGCGTCATTGAGATCCGCTAGCGGCTCTTGCGCGTGCAACTGATGGGCAATTGACATGATAAATGAGTACAAACCTGGGACTGTCTGGAGAAGAGGTTGTGTCGACATGATGAATGTTAAGCTTGCTGTTGGCCACGCTATCAGCGTCGTCCAGGAGCTTCAGACCAGCCTCCAATTGAAATGCCAGCAGAAGACGCACCTTTATACCAATGCAGTCAGTGCAATAATTAATAGCAATAAAAAATGAATATCGATAAGCAATGCAGCTCACCAAGTAGTTAAGGTCAAAGCAAAGTTGAAGCTTCGTCCAGAGAATTACGTAGCCCCGCTCGCAGCAGCAGCAAAAGATCATTCCGGCCATTCACGTGCGTCGAAGCAGCGCCGTTATTGGGAACGGGAACCGTAGGTAGACCGGCCACCGGAGAAACATATATTCCACACACTAAACCACTTCCAGTATAGAGCTCCCGGAGATTGCTCATGGTCAGCCGAAGGGGTAATTAACTCCGACTCTCGCGTTGCACTATACCCGAAACAGACTAGACGGTGCTACGTCCGACGTCGGTTGGCGGCGCGGACGAATGACGATGGCGATAAGCTGCCACAGCAATTCTTATTATTATTGTTATGACTACACTAACTACGTCGTAGTAAACTTGCTCCGTACAACACGAGACAGAAACCTCTCCATATTCTACGCACCACACTACCTGCACTTTTAAAAGTTGACTCAGCCTCGCAGCTTCAGCACATTGAACCCGCGTCCAATCCCCAAGGTAGCGTATGTAGCCATCACCACCGAAACCTCCGCACGGACGAGGCGCTTTGGTCATCGTCCGTTTTCCATCTTCCTCTTCCTCTGCGGCTCACGTTACTCCGTACAACCCCCGCAACTACCACTGTTCACGTCCATGCAATTGTCGAGTCGACGGTACAGCATACTGATTCTCTTACAGACATTGCGTATTCACGAAAAACTCCTTTCAACTCTTCAATAACACGACAGTCTTGCAACATGGCAGTCGAGCCTACACCTTCATCTTTCGTATGTCCGCACCACGCGTCTGTTTGACGATAGCTAGAGCTTAGAGTTTGCTCTTGCACGGCTGCTTTTGAGCGTGTTTGACTAATGTTATGAGATGCAGCCTCTTCCCCCTTCAGAGCTCTCAAAGATTGCGACCGAGGTTCGTTTGTCCAAAAGCCTATAGTCTGCTTCGCTCTACACGCGAAATGCGACATGCGCCACTGCGTGCGAAAGCGAAAGCGAAACCAGAACTAATGTCGTTCGATAACAGGCATGCGACGGAGCTCTCCTTAAAGCATCAGGCTATGACCACACACAGGTCGCAACCTGGAATTCCAGCATCATCGTACGTTGCCAAGACTGCGAACCCGATTGTGCAAAAACAGAAACATTAACGCCTGCAAAATACAGAACTCTGTCCTCAAAGCGCTCATCATAGCCACAACTCCCGAACAGTCATCCACCACCACAACAACCACCCCTACTATACCACCCTACCGCTTCACCGTGAACAGCACCATCGTCCAACAAGGCGTAATCGACAAAGCCGCTGCCGGCAGCTCTGGCGACATCGGCAAGCGCGGCATGCACTCGGCTTCCGGCGCGTACTGGGATGTGAACCGGGACGGTATGTGGACGTTCAAATACCCTGGTGGTGAGGAGAGGGGGTTGGATGTCGTTGTTAGCGTGACCTGGTTTGCGATGGGTTAAGCCGCCAAACAAGAACGGAGTGTAAGAGGAGAAGAAAAGTTTGTGGGAATGAAAGACGCCACGGAAAATGGGAGGACGAAGAGAGAACGAGTACAACGACAGACACTACAACATGGAACCCGCCGACTTTGACTGACACAAAGAGGCCGATGTTGTACGTATGATTCGCGACAAGGACAACAACACATCCAGATTGATACAAGAAATCCCGTCGAGATGGAACTTACCTCAGCCAATTCCCTAAATGTATAATCAACATTTATCCGCGAAACAGAGGGCAGAGAAAGAGCACCAAAGAAGGGCGTTGATGAATCTCTTTTTTTTTTTTATGATATCCGATGGTGATGAGTATTCCTACTACTACTAGTATCACTGCTTTCTATTTGTTGTTATATTATTTGATTTGTTTCGGCTTCTGTTATCATTCTTCGTTGTCTATACTTACGGTAATCGATACCTCAAATCTCCCCACGACCTAGGTATTTCATCGAGGATTGTTTCGTAACTCGTAAATATTTCAGATTCACAGCTGTCATACATATATGCAAACTGAGCAACGCCCATACTCCATGCTAATGCTAAAATGAGAACAACCAGACACAAAAAGAAATCAGCGAGGCTCCGAATAATCATTCAACGCAACACAAACTGCGCCTCGATGATGGCCACTATACTGCCTAATGATCGTGCCAGAAGCCAGTTCCCACAATCGCGCGTAATGGTCACTAGACACGGTTACCAGATACGCCGAATCGGCGGAGAAGGCGCAGTCCCATACCCAGCGCTGATGGCCTGAGAGGGTAGTCTCTAGGAACGGGGTGCCGGTTGACGGATCGATGGGTGGTCCGTCGGGTTGTGTGGGAAACGGGTTTGATTGTTGTTGCTGCTGTTGACTCAGGTTTGGGCTGAGCGGATTGAGGCTGGCGAGGCTGCTGACCATGCTAAAATCGCTGGCTGCGAGGTCGGTGGATGTGCTTCGTGTGGGTTGTGGAATTGTAGTGGCTGAAGATCCGACGCCGTTACCGTTGGTTACACCGTTGGTAGGAGGTGTAGGAGTAGCAGTTCCGTTGGCGTTGTTGGGACGAGAAGCGGCTGTTTCTGCAGCGGCTACAGCAGGTGGATAGGCCTGGTCGAGATTCCATATTTTGGCGGTATGGTCTGCTGAGCAGGTCGCTAGGTGTTTGACGTCTGGTGATAGTAATACTCGTGTAAGGTAGTCTCTGTGTGCTTGGAACATTGCAATGGGTACAATGCGAGTCACTTCGGTGTCTTGGATCATGCGCCAAATATATACGTTTCCCTATGTTTTTTTTTAGTCATTCCCGTCCTTCTGAGGCCTTCAAAAACTTTAACGGAGTATTCAATACCTTCTTGTTACCAGCACACAGCAACGAACCATCGCTTGCGACGCTCACGCTCGACACAGCAACATCATCCTCCGGAATCAATTGATGCGTACACACACTTTCGCCCAAATCCCAAACACGAACGGTTCCAGCGCGATCACCACTAATCAACTCTCCCTGATTCGGATGAATGACTACATCATTCACCGGAGCCTTGTGCACATAGTTTCGTTGCAGACTGCCCGATCGTGTATCCCAGACCTTGACGGTGCCATCTTCAGAACTAGTAACCATCCACTTCCCCTCGCAGTGAAATGCAACTCCCGTGATATTATTCGTGTGACCTTCAAAAGTCATCACCGGGTTCGGGTTGGAGGATTTGATGTCGAAGAGTTTGACATTGGTGTGGCCCGCTGCGGCGAGGTAGCGTTTGTCCGGGGTAATGCACAGACGGTTGACCTGGGAGTCGGGATGTTGGAGGGTACGCGAACAGATTCCAGAGAGGGCTTCCCAGAACCTATTTTTTGTTAGTTGTCATGCCTGCGATTTGGCCTGACGGAGAAGACATACCGGATGGTATGGTCATACCCCGCTGTATAGTAATGTTAGCGATAATCTCAACGCATCCATTATTCCTTGAAAACTAACCTGTACACAGTATAACGCTCATAGTGTCGCACTTTCGCTTAGATAAGACAACAATTGACTGTAAGCGCGTTGAGTGATTATGTCCAGATCCAAGTAGCATGAGGCTCGAGAGCTGCTTAAACTCGGTGCTGTATGCGCCAGCACTAGTCCTGATATGTACTAGCCCATATATTTAATTGTTTCCTATCGCGGACTGAGGCCAGTAGTAAAAATAGCCCTTGTCATTAACCACTCGTGCTTTCCTGAGCCCCGTGAAAGAGTGGATTGAAAAACAGCCTTGCCAACCGAGTAGGGGGTAGAGATGATTGCGTGGAACAAGCATATGATTGTTAGGCTTAAATCAACTAAAATGCTATCAATCATGAAAACTGCTTGCAGTAATCAAATGGTAACAAAGAATATATTGTTCACCTCGAACTTTTCTATTGAGCCTCTAAGGTTCCAGTAACTATCAACTCGAGCGGTTTTTATGAAGGGATCTTACAATAATCACGGTTGAGTGAAACTTTTGAAATATTGTTAATCCGGCACTTTCCGATCAAGGTCAAGGTGAGACATATCAAACAATTGAAGTGAGTAAAAAGCGTGCACCGTTTTTGCAAACAACTGTATCGACGTGACCTTCACTCAAGACGCCATGCACAAAATCAAAACTCAGACTTCATCACAACTCAACCACAAAGTAAGACCCAAGGTACGCCTCCGAGAAAAAAGGGGGGGGCATCTCCGACGTTGAGTGCAACCGCCAAGCCCCTTGTTTCATTCGTAATTATAACATTTACTGTGCCGTACTATGCAAACAATCCGTTGATACGGATGCTAATCCGCACCAGACTTTGGCATGTTGAGAGACCCCCCGGAAATGATCAGTGGTCCACCTGGTTGAGTATGTTGGGGGGCACCGTTGTTTGGAAAAGGCGTGGTCGGTGCGGCAAGGTTGCGTGAAGGAACCTCGGATGGGGGGGGCTTGGGCGGAAGATGAGACGGAGTCCCCCATTTAGCAATCGAATCGTTGGGTATGGGCTGTGTAACACGAGGCATTGTCGGACTGGTGGCATTGCTATTGGAACGGCTGTTGTTCGGATACGGCGATCCATATGCCATAGATTGACCGCTAGAGTCCCCCTGACCCGGCCATTTCTGCCGTTGCACGTTCGACTGGGGGTTGTTGTATGCCACTCCACCTGTATGGTTCACTCCTTTGGCGGCGTATCGACCTGTTGTCGGGTTTCTGGTTGGCACAAAAGACTGAGTTTGCGGGTTGAACATGGTCCGGTTGAAATTGCCCATCATTTGATGAGGGCTGTGACCTTGAGGCGTTGGATATTGTTGGTTAGGCATCTGTTGGCCGTAAGAATATGGATTGGTATTGGTAGCCATAGGGTGTGACGGGTGATTAGGCCAATGCGCATTACGTTGAACAGCTTGAGAATAATTGTTTTGATACTGCTGACCTGCCCATGGTGTTGATGTGTTGGGGGCGTATGTTGCTGCAGGATTAGGGACAGGATAGTTGTTCATGGCTGCCATTGGGCCTGATTGGGTTTGCTGTCCCATCATCGTCTGTGGCTGGTTGAGAGCAGCGTACCCTTGGTAAGGTGACTGCTGAGGTGCAGCAGGGCCTTGCCATGTGTGGGCCTGACCCATAGGCATCGTGTTCATTTGATATTGAGATACGTTGTTCTGGTAGACGTTCCCAGCAGGTGTGCCTTGTGGGTAGTTCATAGTGGGCGAGGATCCATTCGGCCCACCCGTGTAATGGTTGTGGCCGTAAGCCGTTCCGTTATTCATCGGCGCCGGTGCTGTGTTGTTTGCATAGGACACCCCAGGATAGTACGCATTAAACTGAGATCTTGCTTCAAAAGAGTCGTCGTGGGGAGTTTTCTGCCTGAAATTCTTCTTGCGGCCGCTGGTTGAACTTGAACGAGAGATGTTCGCGCTGTTGTCCCCAGCAGATGAGTCCATCGACTTAGACTCTGGGAAATCCCGGAAGATTCTTTCTCTTGCTTCTTGATATTTGGCCTCACGCTCTTCCCGGGTCATAGCCGACCGATCTTTCGCTGGTGTAGCTCCTGCAGATGATCCTCCGCGGTCTTCATCGTTGCCCCCCTCTCCATCAGCTTCCGAAACTGGTTTCGAGGGACCCGAAGAGTTAGTTGTACCATTCTCTCCTACATTTCGGTCTTCGTTACGGCGCATAATCTTCATAGCCGGTGCATTAGGTGGAGGTGTGCTGTGGGATTCGACAGGCCGGAGAAGCGACAAAGGCGTCGGACTAAGATTGGTGAGCATAAACAATGAGGAAGTGGTGAGAACATATACTGACAGTCTGCAGAAAGGCGTTCGGTGTAACCGTACTGACGTGACGTTATTGTCCACAAAATGGGTCAGGTGATAATAATCTCCAAGTTTGTGTGCAAGAAGACGTCCAAATGCATTGGAAGGTGGTAGTTCAAGTGATTGTTCTCTGCGCCAATAGAGTGAGTACGAGTTTTGCTGGACAATGCTTTGAATGAGACGCTTACTTTGAGTCTTGAATAAATTCACGAATCATCTCCTCAAGCTGCAGCAGGAACAAGCGATCTTTGGGTGACCCCATAGCCTCAAGAAGCTTCTCATCAGGTTCTAAGGCATACCCATTGAGAGATTTTCCAGGCACAAAATCAGCCTGGTTGCTAACAATGAAGTTATCAGCCACGGAATCAGGTGGGATGGCACCTGTGACTCCAATATCACCATCAGGATATCGTTGAATGGGCATAGGCAATACGCCTCTTGATCGCTGAAGGATACCATCTTTGTTATCTCGATATGCCCTCACACCAGCGTCAGACCCAGTAAGTGAATTAGGGGCACCAGACGCAGGCCCAGACAAAGAATCATCTTCATCAGCTTCCTGGACGCTTGCGCTATCATCAGGGCGCAAAGAATCCTTTTCATCCATTGCAAATGTGGTGACTGATGCCATACTCTTTGAGTCGAAACTTGTTGGCTTTGTGGAACTGTTGGATAGGTGTGTTTGGTCATCTTCGAAGGATGCTTCACTCTGAAGCATTCCAGTACCACGGACTTCGCCAGGAGACTGAGAAAACTCTAGTCCATGTTTTTCAGTCATTGAAAGACGTTCGACACCGTCCTCAATGCCTTGTACGTAAGCGTCGAAAGGTACATCGTGCGATTCTCCTAAGCCTGACCTTGTTGGCAGCGGGCTCTGGAATTCTGCGTCCATGTGATGTTCTGACTCGTCAAGATGGTTTTGTGATTTGGGCAACGCAGGCATGGTCACAATCTAGGCAAACGGGGTTAGTATGTAAAATATTTGGCACAGATAATTGTAGACGTACATTCGCAAAAGAGGGACGGTTCAAATTACTTCCAGACGCCTGTGAAGCCATGATGTAGCCAGAAATGCGATAGGCCTTGAACGAAATTATTTAAGCGAGAGATGTTGCAAAAAAACAGACTTCAAGGGAATGACTGCAGTACTCGCAACGTGTAGAAAGATCCAATAACTTTTATTTCCTCGTTTCACAGCTTGAAGATGTTGGAGACATCTCTTTCGAAAGTAACGTGCGCCATAGGGACCAAGCTTTTTTATTTATCAGAAAAGCCAGGATAACAGCTGCCGTCTTGATTGAGAGGCGAACGAGGTGTATTCGAGATTGCCTCTAATTGTAGTGGCGTGCAACGTCCGTCGAACGCTAGTTAAAGAGGCTAGTTTGACCCTGGAGATCGATTTATTTTCCGTCAGAATAGTGATTCCAGATTGCTAAGAGCTGTGGAGAAATAACGATCACATACTCTGCAGGACCAAAGAGGCAGTCAAATGGCACAAATGAGGCTGAAGTGAGCAGCCAGGCCGGGGAGTTGTGAGAGACTAAGGAAGTTTGGCTTTGTGATCTTTTCCTCCGTGGGGTTTAGTCTGGGTCTGCCCTGTGCTTGCCGCGCGCATAATTTCTGAGCCATAATTCTGATACTATTAACTATTTTTGATATTACAGCACCATTATACTTTCATGTATTTTCAACAATTGCTATTTGGAATCGCACTTTTCTCGTTATTCCACTCTAGACGCTATCTACTCGACCAAATCCCTGCATATGAATCGATATAGAAACGTCCCTGGCCAGCGTGGCCCAACCAAGGCAACTGCCAGCACGCTGTGCCAAAAATGCCTTAAACGAGATGAGTTTTTCACTGTGTCTGTCTCATATACTCGTCGCTGACCTGGATATACGACACTATAGCTACGAATGCAAGTCGACTACCCAAGATCGACCCTACGTATCCAGGCCTTCGCGAACGCAGCAGTTGCAAAATCCCGACCTGATACCGAAATTGAAGAATGAGACGATGGTTGATACGACGACAAGAACGTACGGCACCTCTGCCATATTTTTTCCTACGAAAGGTGAGCTAACCTGGTCATTTAGCACCGGCCTTGCAGATGAGATTATAGCGAAACAAGAGCAAGGACGGGGCAGAAAACGGGACCTTGATGACGAGGAATACGGTCAATCGTCCAAGCGGCCTAGATCTCTGTCTTCGCGCTCATCGATTTCCGTATCAACTATTTCGACGGACCGTTCTCGGTCAGGATCTCCAAGATACCGAACCAGATACAGCCGCCCAAGAGATAAGGAGCAGGATCAACATTCGCCAGTGTCCATCACAAATAAAACCCGTCAACGCAAAAGAAGCTATAGCGATGCTCCTGAGTCAGATTCGTCAGATTCGGTTGAGCAGCCGCGGCGATCACGAGATGTGAGTGCGGATGCGGAGCGAAACACTCGCAGAAAGCGACGAGAATATAGTCCTCCCGAAAGAGGTCGGAAGAGAGACTCATCTACAACCCGGGGAAGTCGCAGGTATCAGTCGCAAAGTCGGAGTCAAGAGCGGAGCCGCATTGCGCGAGAGAGACGCTCAATGACACCAAACACACAGCAACGTCGGATGTCTCCTCACCCTAGCGATAGGGTGGCGCAAAGAGGAGAGCCACACCGCGCGCCCCGAGACAGGAGCTTGAGTCCATTTAGCAAGCGGCTTGCTCTCACTCAGGCTATGAACATGGGCCGATAGTTCAGATTTGACGGCCCTTCTGCATGTTACCGGGTAGTTATATTTGCTGTACTTATATTATTGATCACTTAGCGTATTATTGCATTTCTGGCTACAACTGATAGTACACCCTCTTTGCTCAATTGCTCAATAGCTCAATAAAAAGGAAACCCCAAAACGCCGTTTCATCTTCAATGCAGTTCATATCGCTCAATCCTTTTCTTTATAAGGGGTATCAAGTCAAATCTCACACCAAATCCTCGTCCTCTCGCTCATCAGCCGCCTCCTGTTCGCGGACATGAATACCCTCAACCAATGCTTCGCCCTCAATTCCAACCTCTTCACCCTGATCCTCTCCATTACCTCGCCCCTTTTTAGCCTTCTCTTCCCTCTGCGCATTCTCAATTCTCTGCCTTACCAATCTCGCAATCGCATTTTCCGTCCTCACATTCAAGACCCTCATCTTCTCATCGAGGTGCCGTCTCAAATCCCAATTCGGTTTTTTGGGCTGTAGCTTGAATAAGTCTATAGGTTGCTCTGCGGCCTCTTCTTCTTCGCGCTTCGTTTGTTCGGCCGCTATCCTTGCGATCTCTGATGCTTGTTGTTCGAGTGTGATTTGTCCTTCGATGGGTGCTTGCTCAAAGCCGAGTTTTGGGCCGCGGGTTTCGGCATCATAATTTCGTCCGGAGAGGTATGTTTTAGTTATGTTGTCGCCGCTTGCTTCCTGAAATTCTTGTTGGTCTTTTTCTGCAAAGACCTCGGTCAGAGGTTCGGGCTCGGGTTGCTTTCTTTTGAGAGCTGCGAGTTTGGCAAGTCTGGCTTTGCGTTCCGTTGCCGCTGCTTCGAGGGAGGCGTTGTTCGAAGACATGGCTGTATTTGTGATGCGCTCGTCTGCTTTAACCGAGACTTGTGAGTACTGTATAAGTGCGATCCGATGATTCTCCAAAGACGTTGCGCTGTTGCGCATTTCTAGAAATATAGCGGGCGGATAATAGGTCATCAGTCTGTGAATTTTAGCCGCGCTCAGCCGCTCTGGCCGCTATGATTGGTCTGTGAGGAGCTTACCCTACATAAAGATCCACCCAGAGACAACATGAATCAAGACGCCCTCATATCCAATTCCGCGTAACCGCTAGCCACAATTATTGCTCTTAGTTTAATGCTCATGGACTATCTATCATAATCCAACATCCTTGAATCCATCCTCCTGGATCTTTTTGCTGCCTGGCTCTGTACTGGCGTGAATGTGATCGAGTCCTTCTCGGACATACTTGTCGTGGGCTGGCACATCAGTAACGATACGTAGTTTGGCTGGTCGAGGCTTGCGCCTTCCAATAACCTGTCGCAATTTATTGACGAAGAGAGCGGTGTAAGAGCGTTTCGGGCATATCATTACGAATACCCAGTCAACTTTAATGCTTGGGGATGATTTGACGGCAGAACATAGCTACTAGGAGTCCTCGCGGCATCCAAAGATGGTGTGTGCTTGTGTATGGCAAAGCCAGCATTCGCAGGTGTGCTCACTTGATCCCAGAATACAGAGCGCATGGATCCTCGAAACAGACATAAATTGTTTTGATAGAATACAGTTCCGGCTGGAAGTAATCAACACACGCAGCCAAATGATATTTAATGTACATATAAATCTCAACACAACCCACCCAAATTATTTAGCCCGTCTACCATCACCCTTATCCTCTCCTTCCTCCTCTTTGTCTTGATTCTTCTTGTCCTTCTTCTTACCCGCCTCTAGCGTCATCTTCTCAATCTCCTTCTCTAGCGTCTCGACACCATCCTTGCGATACCTGGTCACTTTCCGCACGTTCAGAGCAGTCAATTCATTAAGTGTCTGAATTCCTTGCTCGCGCTGACGAGCTATGGCTTTGGCTGTGATGGCGAATCGCATGTCCTTGGGTCCGTCGACCAGCTCGAGGATTGCGCTAGGGGCTTGATCGTCCTTTTTGGGCTCTACCCTCAAAACGCGGGTGTAACCGCCTTGTCTTTCGGCGTAGCGTTCGCGGAGGGGTCCGAAGAGTTTGGGAAGGAGGTCGTGTGGTGTCTGTTAAGAAAGGTTAGTCTTTGGCAACTGATAAGACACAATGAGATAACCTCTTGAGCATTGTGCAGGCGAAAGCGAAGAAATAAGAACGGAGAATTTGTAAAAACATACATAAAATATCGACTGAGCACGTCTCCGAGCATGTTCCGTATTCCTCTTTCCCAAAGTAATCAATTTTTCAGCCAGGCGTTGTGCTTCTTTTGCCTTAGGCCATGTCGTTGTGATGGATTCATGTTTGATGAGGGATGTGACGAGATTTCGCAAGAGGGCCTGTCGATGAGACGAACTTCGGCTGAGATGACGGTATTTGGCTGCGCCTCCAGCCATTGTGTTGCTGTTTTTGAGGTTTTATGGTCGGTGAAGGTCTAGGTGGGTAGACTAGGTGCCGAGTGAGACTAGGCTCAAATTTAAGGAAAGCACAATGTGTGAGTGCCCAATTGCTTTCTTTTGTTGGGCGGTATGTCTTATTCGTGTGGTGCTGGAATTGTATGCCAATTGTGAAATAGATAGGATGTCGAAGTCTAGCAAAGAAAGATTCCCGTCGCCGTTCCCTGATCTTGAGAGTCGGCCAATCGGAGACTGTCTTGGCGCTAGATAACTCCGCCGGCCGAATGAGTTATCTTCACTTGCAACAACTTCTCCATCAAACAAATTCAGCATGAATTGAGATGAAATCATGATTGCTATCTTGCAAAACATATCAAGATAGCGCAAGAATATATTGGTCGGAATCTTAGATTCAACTGCAGCCTCTACAAGGCTAGACATGCTGCCAGTCTCTCATTTTTCACTGTCTAATTATTTCCTTTCCTAGCCAAGATGGGCTTCATGGCTGGATTTGTATGTCCCATTTTGATCAATTGGCCATATATGCGGATACTGATTATCTGAAAAGTTCGGCGGCTTCACCCTAACAACATCAGTCCTCTACCTAAGCGTTCAAGTCCATCGCTCAACCCGCCTAGCGCAACGAGATGCCATACGTGAACAGGTCGAAGTCTTGAACGATATCTCCTCGCCTTTAGGTGCTTACTATCGCATATTCGCCCAAGAAGACGATTTGCAAAAATCAGCAATCGCGCCACCACCACCAAAGAAACCTTCCGCGGAGCAACTACTCAAGCAACAATGGAATAAAGAAGTAGAGGCATTGGCGAAGAAGACTGTCACTTTACGTTGGCAGGATGTCACCAACACTGCCACAGAAGTGGCTAGGGTGATATCAGACTTGGTGAAACGGCAATAATTCGTTGCAGACCTAGCCTTTAACTTCACGATAGGTTGTCGAGTTGAGTTCGTCTTGGAGATAAATGACAAGTGCAGGCGTCTGGTGTCATTATATGGTCGTCATAATGTATGGGTATCTTGTGACGGGTTTCTGTTGGGCAAGATTGGCCGACAGTATCCAATAGCGTGTCCAGATTATGTGGAAAGAGTGTGCCAGACTGCGACAAATTTGTCCTTTTTTAGTGAGATCTCAAATATGTGAAAATTCTCTTGTCCACAATTGAATTGCTTTAATATCCTTGCTTCGATCCATGTGTCGCAGCATGCTCATCCAGTTATCGAATCTGCTGTTACGTTTAGACTCTCACTTGCCGTATCGTTCCAAATGTCTTCACTTTCTTTTCTCACGGCACGCATCGCCTGCGCAACTTCCTCCAAGCTCGCAACAACATCCAAAACACCATTATTAACGCGATCAAAATACTGATCATTGGCTAGTCGCCTCTTTCGAGCTTGCTGTAGATCTTTCTCGGTTTCTGCTTCCAGTGCTTTATAACTCGCTGCGCCATCTGTAGTCGTCGTAGCACTATTATCATGGGGGACAGTACTTGCTTTCTGCGTCGTTGTATCTGATGAACCGTTGGTCTCTTTGCTTTCGTTTTCATCCACTTCATCTGCCTCATTTCTCGTCCAAGTTTGAGCTAACTTGAGCTGCTTCAAGCGTAACTCCTCTAGCGCTCGTGAATGTTCTTCACCGAACACATGCTCTCCCTTGAATGCACTGAGCTCCACTTCACCTAGCGTATTCTGCATTTCTTGCCATAAGATTTCAGCACTGTCTGTTTCCTGTGGTGACTGTGTCCGGCTCAGGAACGGCGATAAGCTTCTATTGCCATTTGGCGACAGACCGGGCATTCTAGATCTGGCCCTTTGTACACCGGGCCGTTGAGCTGATGCAGGGTCTTGGTTTCCGGGCAGTAAGCCCACGTGGACTGAAGCACTTGACTCATTGCGAGATGGAGGTCCTTGGAATAGTGAAGGGGGAGGAAGGCGTTGAGAGCTGATTCGTGAGGCGGGTTTGGGCCTCGGTGCGAGCGACATTGTGATGAATGGTGAGAGAGCTAGAATCTAAAATCAGTCCTTCAAGCTGATGTACGTACTAGCGTGGTAATCAAGAAGCTATCATATCGATAACAGACAATGCCAAGAGTCGGAGGTATGGCTGAGGTTGTTCCGACACTAACCCTTTCTGGCGCTGGTGGCCCGCACTTCGCTTAGGGCACAAATCCACATTTTCATTCTACGCCTCGAGAACACCCGGGTGCACATCGACGACCATCTTCGACTTTTCGACATTTACGACCAGCCATTAGGCATATCCATCTAGTCGGTAGGTTCACCATCCAGCTCGATTTCATACCCAGAAGAACTTTTTGTTCTTTTCTCTTTAATTCCGCTATTATTTACCAAACTATCGAAGTTGCGCACCATTCTAACTCTACTCTCTTTTCTACAGAATTATCCAAATAATACCGCCAAGATGGGTAAGGGAAAGCCTCGTGGTTTGAACGCCGCTCGCAAGCTCAAGGACCACCGCCGTGATCAGCGATGGGCCGATTTAGGTTTCAAGAAGCGCCTGCTGGGAACAGCCTACAAATCCTCCCCCTTCGGTGGTTCCTCTCACGCCAAGGGTATCGTCCTCGAAAAGGTCGGCGTTGAGGCCAAGCAGCCCAACTCTGCTATCCGAAAGTGTGTCAAGGTCCAGTTGATCAAGAACGGAAAGAAGGTCACTGCTTTCGGTATGTTTTTTCCAGTATCAGAATGATAATTTAGGTCTCTGTGCTAATTGTACATAGTTCCCAATGACGGTTGTCTTAACTTCGTTGACGAGAACGATGAAGTCCTTCTCGCTGGTTTCGGTCGTAAGGGCAAGGCTAAGGGTGATATTCCTGGTGTCCGTTTCAAGGTCGTCAAGGTTTCCGGTGTCGGTCTGTCTGCTCTCTGGAAGGAGAAGAAGGAGAAGCCTCGTTCATAAACGAACAATCGCGCGATACGAAGGCTGGGGTCGAGACGACGGCAGGAGGAAAAAATACATGAGAACGATTCCAATGGCTTGTGCGAAAAGAGAAGGCGCTTATACGAAAACATGCTCTTCTCCGGGATCGGAAAAATTCAACCATCATGTTGCATCAGGCATAGGAATTCTGTATGCACAAGAATTTTCTCTTTTAGAACGGTTTAAACGTTTCACAAGGATGGCGTCATGACTTGTACGGGATGGTTGAATATCTGCTACATATCAAGTGAAATTGATGTTTCCTTAGTGTAGTAGCAGTTTGACTGCCAAAATACCATTGATTATTGGTTTTTCATATACTGTCTAGTTGTAAATTTCGGACATTACTCGTGAACTTGTTTCAACTTTTTGTTTTGTACTATCTATTTTATTAGAAGGATATATCTTCTTTGCGATAGTGGTCCGAGACGATACGGTATAGATATGACGGAGCATGACCACCCCTGTAAGATACAGTTAGTAAGATCATTGACGTATAGCGTGGAGAGGCTGAGGGAACATACAAGTTTGTGATGTACAAGTCAATCAATTCAGCAGGTACATAATCGTAAAGCGGGTTTTCAACATCAATCTTGTCGACTAGGTCGCCGTCTTCGAAAGGGATGACGTTGCTGGCGTCACCGTACTCAATGAGAGACTCAATGTCAAATGGGTAAACAGGACTGAGCTTATAGATACCACTGACGACAACGACCGGGGTTTGATGGACTTTCGCCGCTCTGGCAATCACTCGCGTACCAGCAGCGGCGACCAGGCCACCATTAGCCAAGACCGAATGGGTTCCTAAGATGACTTTGTTAACTCGGGACATGATAGCGAAGACAGCAGAGTCTGGAATGACAATGACTGTGATTCCCAATGCAGTCAATGGTTTCGTGAAGTTTTCAGCACTTAGACTTTGATCGTCATTGTCGTTGTTGCCGCTGACTCGAGAATGAGTCGCAACGTGGTTATTGGGGAAAGACTCGGCATGGATGACGGTGAATTTTCTCTTGGTCGCGGCTTTGAGTAAAAATTTTTGAACGGTGGTGGATGAGGTGTATGCCAAGATGACCTCGTTGGAATGTATGTGCTCCAGCGCGTAACCTGCGATCTGATCGTCTACTTGCCCGAGTTCGTCAATAATCTCGCCGATGCCGTCCAAGACTTCAGCTCGTATGTCTTTGTGCTGGCCCTGTCCCTGGAATCGGCCTGATGGGGACACGGTGCCTGGGGAACTAGGTTGAGGTGAATCTGCTTCGGGGTGTTGGAGGAGACTAAACATGGAAATGACTGGAGGCGCTTGTGATGGTGTGGAGGACAGGGGAGGTCGAGATGAAGATCGCTCCGACCCTTCTGCACGAAGAGATAAAAATTCCTTGTCATGCACAGGAATTGCGAGGTCGTCTGCAATATGTGAGCGTGGAGGAGAGTGGCTTTCTACTCCACGAGGGGTATGTGGTCGGCTATCAGATCCAGCTTCACTGGCAAGGAAAAAGTCTGCGTCCCTCTCGTCCTCTGCTTCATCTCTGATAAGACCTAGTACACGTCTGACAATATTTCCAACAACTAGCTCCCTCGGTTGGGCGACCATAAGCCGCCTGCCCACACTCTGTACTCGTTCGATCAGTTTGGTGGCATCCGTGGTTCGAAAGGCCGACACGACTCGGAGAAGAAGGTAAGCGGTTGCTATGGCGCATGAACGTGATAGGCGAATCTGTCGTCGTTTCAAAAGGCTGCATCATGTTAGCCCAACAGTTCGCTTATGCTTGACTTGCATATTGAATAGGGAGTCGTACGATACGAGATTATCAATTGATGTCTCGATGGAATTTGTTTTTAGTGATTTGAGAAACGAAGACAACCCTGGAGTCAGGGCTGCCGAGTTGGAGACCATCTTGATGTGTCTTTATGTTTTCCTAGCTTTAGCTATGGCGATTTTCGATGCGAACTGGCGAAGAGAAAAAGTTAAGGTACCCCTCTTCGACTGGTGAGTCAGACAGAACGGTCCTGTTGTTTGGCAGAACAACTATTGTTGTAACAAGGCTTGCTATATCGTCGAAGATCAAACACTGCAGAATTTAAATCGCATCGTGTTTTGAATCAAATATGCTGTCGTTGAATGAAGCCAATCGAATGCGGCGTGCTTGACCTGTGCGATCAAGGCTAAGAGACTAAAAGAAAAGACGGAGGCCGCAGCCTTAGCAACTTGGCCCCAACGGGCAACTGCCTCCCCACATCTCCGTCATCCGACCCTGCTTAGTTTGAGACTGCTACAGTAAGTCCTAACCACCGAGGACAGCCAACGGTCCAACACGTCCAGCCCATCTCTGCACTCGCATGATTTAGTGCCTCTGCGGTGTCCTCTCCTCTTTTACGTGTTACCCCTCCTACACCTCGAACTGCTCTTCTCGCCAATCCGTCTTCGATCTCCAGCTCGGCTCTTATACAAGGGCAGGCTGGTCTTACAGCCGCGGAATCCGACTGAGCCTGGCTGGCTGTGCAATCGGCCAATTTCACAGGGTTGAAAGTCAGTTAGCGCATCGTAACTGGTCAAGATAGGCGCAGGTATTACTTGTTCTTGCAATGAAATTGATACTCGATGTTGTTCGGTCACCTAGGTACTGACTGCTGGCCAAGATTCCAGGGCCGCTTCCTCATACCGCCAGCTCGTCCTCATGGCCGTTGCTGAAAGATGAACTCCCTGAATATCCTGTCTTCCCGAGTGATAGGACAGGCTCCCAGTTCTAGTACGCGCAGTCGCTCTCACTCACAGGGCGAGGCATCTCCCGCGAATCTCCGGAATGATCTAGCCAAGGCTCGTTCGTACAGCGAACAGCAGTTTCACTACACTCTTCCGAAAGACGACAAAGAGATCGACGCTCGTGGATCGCCAGCGCTAGGATACTCGTATGATGGTACGATAGGATATGACGAAAAGACGCAGCTGCTTATTCAGTTGCAGAAGACTGCGCCAAACCGGTTCTTCCTAGTTGCCCAGAGGCTTTTTGATGCTATTTACGAGACAATCAAGGCTATCCTTTCCACACTCGCAGCTCCAGGTGTCTATGTCGCGCAAACATTTCGAGACGACGATGGTTACTACTCGCCCATTGTTCCTTTTCGCAAAGTTACCCGATATGTAGCGTTCCGCAATGCGGAGAGTGAGCATTCAAAATCCAAGAGGACTACGCTATCGCATCGCCATAAAGATAACGATAAATCTCGGCGAAATGGCGGTTCGACTCGGAGATTAAGAAGCACCGCCTCCCAGTCATCGATTGCATCGTCTCAATCGGAATCTGATGGTGATCATGACTGCGCCAGACCAAGCACTGACAAAGAAACTCGTGGCAGCAAAAGTAGATTCCCGGACAACGAATCCGCCGCCACAGACACCAATAATACCCCGAGAAGATCTATTCGCATTAAACTCAATAATGATGAGTCTCTGAAACGGCAGAAGAGAAGGTCGCAGTTAAATGAAGCTCCCCATGATTCGACAGGTGGCGAGAACACCTCACCAGGTGCGGTCATCACGGCAGAAAGCTTGAAATCACCAATGTCGCAATCTGCTTCTCATCACCGGTTTACCAAATATCCTCATGCTCCTGCTCCTCCGCGCCCATTGGTCCCTGTTCGACAGCCCTCTTATACAATGCGGACAACAGGACGTCAAGCACCGACCAGAGTTCCTCAAAAGACCCTCGTTCTTGATCTGGATGAGACACTCATTCACTCTCTGGCTAAAGGTGGTCGCATGTCCAGCGGTCACATGGTAGAAGTCAAGCTCGCAGCTCCAGTATCGACAACTGGAGAGCCTACGGCCACACTTGCCCCTCAACACCCCATCCTCTACTACGTACACAAACGGCCGCATTGCGATGAGTTTCTACGCAAAGTATGCAAGTGGTACAAACTCGTTGTCTTCACAGCGAGCGTCCAGGAATATGCCGACCCGGTCATTGACTGGCTCGAGCAAGAGCGCAAGTTTTTCCAGGCTCGTTATTACAGACAACACTGCACTTTGCGTAACGACGCATTCATCAAGGACTTGAGTTCTGTGGAGCCGGATTTGAGTAAAGTCATGATTCTAGACAATAGCCCGACGAGTTACATTTTTCACGAAGGTGGGCCCTTTTCCATCGTCCTTTGCTTATGAGTCAAAGCTAACAAGATACAAGATAATGCTATTCCCATCAAAGGCTGGATTAGTGATCCCACCGATAATGGCTTACTCAATCTCATCCCCATGCTCGAAGCTCTGCAATATGTGACCGATGTCCGTGCATTCCTAGCATTGCGAAGAGGTGAGGCCGAGTCATAGCTTGCATCCGTCAGGTTTATAAAGTTGTCTTAACATTTTGAATAATTCTCTTCTTTTTTTGTGTCTCATTTCTTGGACCCCCGACCTCTTCCACTCGTGGAAGAGAAGGGAGGGTCAAGGCTTTAGATTCAAACGGCCCCCTTTTATCTCCAATAAATGCATTTATTTCATGTCTTTTTTTGGGTGCTTTGCATTGATTATTATCTTGATAGTCGTATGAACATATCCCTCAATTCTACTCGCTCTTCCCTTGTGGAAGAGACTGTGCTTTTGCAATTCTAGTATATGATCTATGGTACATGCTAGTAGTTTGCTCTCTGGTAGTTGAATAGGTATGAACTGACTCTCGACGCACGGATATTTGACTACAATGTTTGATATCATTCCCAAGTGAAAATATGATTGATTTATCATGCATTTATCGTCTAATTGACATATGCGGTTTTTTATATAAAACATTCTTCTTGCCCAAGACAGAAAAGATTACAGCCCCTTAGCCTTCTTCACTTCGGCCCACGACTCCTGCAACGCCGTGATGGCATTATCAATATCCTTCCTGTTAGGATCCGTCACACTAACACCCATATGTCCAAATCGAATGTATGTAGGCGCGATAGCCTTGTGCAACCCACCCGCAAACACGACACCACGCTTCAACAATCCCGGAAGAATGTCAGGTGCAGTGACGCCCTCCGGCAAGCGGATGGCCGTCATGGCATGTGCTTGGTTCTCAGGTTTTGTGGCGAGTTGAGTCAAACCTAATTCTGCAACGGCAGCTTTGACTTTGTCTGATGTCTTGGTGTGGATTGCGAATCGCTCGGACACTGGCTTGGCCGTGATGCTGGTCAACGTGGTGTGGAGAGCGTGCACAAGTTGGGTTGGCGGGGTAGCGAAGTATGACGGTTTACCGGCCTCGTAGTTCTGCATTATAGGATGCCAGTTGGCGATAGAAGCGTAATATGAAGCGGGGGCTGTCTTGCGGGTCTTGAAGACGTTGATGGCGCGGCCGGAGAGCATCAAGATGCTGAGACCTGGTGGGCATCCGATCGCCTTTTGGCTGGCAGTCAAAACGACGTCGAGACCCCAGGCATCAAAATCGATTTCTTCGCAACCCACACTGCAGACACCGTCGACAACAACCAAAGTATCCGGGCTGACGCGGTGGACGAGTTCGGAGACGGCTTTGATGTCACTCAACACACCGGTAGATGTGTCCACGTGGGTGATTGTGATCAGTTTGTATTGTTTCTGCTTGAGCGCCTCTTCAATCTCGGCGAGCGAAGGGCGGTCACCAATGGGTGCTTTGAGTTGCGTCGCTGTTGCGCCATATGTCTCCAATGCAGCAGCGAATGAATCTCCAAAGTAGCCGGTGTGAAGGACCAATGCTTCTTCTCCACGCTCGATCAGGTTACTGGCGACAATGTCCCAGCCCAATGTTCCGCTGCCGGAGATGATGAATGGTTGCGATGCGGGGTCGGTGGTTTGGAAGAGTTTGCGGAGGAGGGTCAAGCTTTCGCCGAATGTTTTGACAAAGGCAGGGCCGACGTGGCTCTCTCTGTAGTAAATTGATTAGCTGAAGGACGGCAGGAGGATTAATGATCTGTATGCTTACGCATAGTGGGACATAGACTGCAGGACCGCATCGTCGAATTCAATGGGTCCTGGGATGAGGAGGGTACTATGAGCTGGCTGCGAAGACATTTTGTGCCTGGTGTCTGACTGCTTGGGGATTATATCAAAGTCAGTCGGTGGAGGGGTGCGCTGGATAGGATTATAATCCAGATCGTCGGGCTCGACAGACAGTCTCTCGGACGAGAACGGCGTGTTCAGCTCAGGCAGCGGCAGCCGTTGGTCGAAATGCCTGGCAATGAGGGACAGGCGGGCATTACTAGCAGTATTGCCATGGCCATTGCCATTGCCCCGCCCGGAGTGTGACGCCAGTTTGGCTGCTGGAGGGATTGGCGGCCAAGGGGAGCGTTGGCCGCGGGAAATGCGATCTTGCAGTTAGACCTCGGGTGTTCAGGCGATCTCGTGGGGAGGCAAACTCCAAAGGCCGGTAGCCCTGTAGGATTGTCGATGTAGATGCTACGCGTTTGTCTTATTCCGCAAAGAGCAAACTATCCGCTTTCTCGTCCCTGTGTTGAATTCGGTGACAGTAAGTACGGAGCACTACTTGTTAGCAATTATCCTTGGATCTTTGCTTTTTGTCCTCTGTCTTCCCATAGAGCAATAAATCGGCGCCGGCTCTGGGCCCGGTCATCGGCGTCCTCCTTGGTAGAACTGAGATCAGGCCCAAACAGGAAGAAGATTAGGGCTAGGGCTGCCCCAATCTTCTGGACATCGACGCAGCTAAGCATAACAGGTTAGACTATCTTCGTTGATTATATAACGGAGCTAGCTGGAGCTTGATATGCGGCGCAGACCAGATCAATACGTAGACCACTGACATCTCCTCCAACTGATGCTTTGCTCTAGTTGCAGCTCTTTGATACAAGCTGGGAATGGGCTGTTAAGTGTCATATGGAATCAATATGACCTCGCGTCTTGTGCTGGTCATTGGAGACCTATTCATCCCTGACAGGGCTCCTGTATGCTTCCTATCCACCCCGCCCGCAATGTTGCGGCCTGCTGCTGTGTATACAAGCTAACTTGAAGCTCAATGCTGCATAGGATATTCCTGCACGAGTAAGATACCGCCAATGATCCCGCCAAACATCATTTCATTTATTAATTTATTAAATTGTGCAGTTCAAAAAACTCCTCACGCCAGGAAAGATCGGCCAGATTCTATGTCTAGGCAATCTCACAGATCGCGACACTTTCGAATTCTTCCGACAAATCGCACCCGACTTACAACTCGTCAAAGGCGATTTCGACGTCGACTCTCCAAATCTCCCTTTGTCCAAAGTCGTGACGCATGGAAGTCTCCGTATCGGATTCACCCATGGGCATACCATAATCCCGCCAGGGGATGCCGATGCCTTGCTCATTGCGGCCCGGCAGATGGATGTTGACATTCTTCTATGGGGCGGCACACATCGCTTCGAAGCGTTTGAGTTGGAAGGTCGATTCTTTATCAATCCGGGCAGTGCGACTGGTGCTTTCAGCACGGGCTATTTTCCAGATGGGCAGGAGCCGGTGCCGAGTTTCTGTTTGATGGATGTAAGCTACCCCTGATTGCTATGAGTTCATTTGAATATGTCAGCTGATTTGATCAGGTCCAAGGAGATGTGTTGGTTCTCTACGTATATCAGCTCAAAACTGACGCCAACGGCGCCGAAACAGTGGCCGTCGAGAAGGTGTCCTTTCGCAAGCAAGGTGCTACCGCATCTTGATATCGCCAGACTTGTTTTGTTATGAATAGATACCTACATTCTCCAATTTATGATTCTATTATGCATATTGTATAGCATATACTATATACCATGGCCCTACAATGAATCAACGGGTCTCCTTTGAATGATATAAGACCACGAGTAGATTTAGGTATTCTCAGTAGCCAGACAGTAAACCTGCAGACCATACATACGCCTAACTGAAACATTTAAAATCCCAAGGAAAAGAAAAGAAGCTTCTCTTAAAAAGATCAGGAGAGAACGTTGATCAGAATGGCTGCAGTATGAGGAGTCACCTTACTAAGCCCAAAATAGCAGCCCAAGTTCCGCCTCATTGGCGTCGCCGTTCAAGGAAATAAAACTACGGACACTACTTGAACACAAACTTCATTCAACCACCAGCGGCGTGCCATTCAGATCCTGTTCCTTTATTGAAACTTGACACATCTACTCGATCCTAGTTTCATCTTCCTACTAGCGACAAAGCAGACGCTCCTACGCCGCGTTGCGACCTTCCGTTTCCCTTGAGGGAAAAACCTCTCATTTAGCCCACCTTCAAGAGAAAAGGGAACGGTTTCCGATTCGCAGTTTCGCTACATATTCATTCCTCACGGCATTTAACCAAATCATATCATAATGGCTACGGAGGCAGCAGAGATCCCAGAGGAGCAATTGAATGCTCAACCACAGGGAGTTGAAGATGAGGTACGTCGGACGTTATCTAGGCTGAAATGCGCCTGCCTTTTGGGCACACCACCAGGCTCCTTCCCTCTCGTAATCTCTGCTGCAAAGCTTTCTTGAACTCAGTCTAACACCTTTTGGTATAGGAGGACATCGCCGCGATGAAGAAAAGAGTCGCAGAAATGGAATCCGAAGCAGCCAAACTGCGCGAAATGCAACAGACCCTAGACGCCGAATCAGAAAGCCTGCGAGAAGATAAAGAAGATATTGACGCTCGAAGCATATTCGTCGGAAACGTGGACTACGGCGCCTCGCCGGAGGAGATTCAGGCGCATTTCCAGAGCTGCGGGTCGATTAATCGCGTGACGATTTTGTTGGACAAGTTTACGGGTCATCCCAAAGGGTGTGTTCATTCATTTTATTGTCGGCAGTAGACAGGGGTGTTTCTCTCGTCGGTGTTATACTAAGAGATATGACAGATACGCATATGTCGAATTTGCAGAGCCCAGCCTGGTTGCGCAGGCTTTAGTGCTGAACGAGAGTGTGTTCCGCGGACGTAACCTGAAGGTGAGTACCTGCGACTTACTGTTCATTCCCAGCACTAATAATCGACAGGTCACGCCCAAACGGACCAATCTACCAGGCATGGCCAGAGGTCGAGGCCGAGGCCGTGGTGGCCGTGGCGGCTTTGGTCGCGGTGGCTTCCCACACCGCGGCGCCTATCGTGGAGGTGGTTTTCGTGGTCGAGGCCGTGGATATGCGCCTTACTAGTGCCTTGCAATTTTCGATAAGGTTGCATATCACTTAGATTAGGGACTATTATGGCAAGGAGGACAGACAGGAATACATATGCTAGAATGGCACAATCGTGATTCTGATATCGCCCTCTCCTAGTGTCCATGGTCGAGATTTCGGAGTTCAGGGTGTAAGATATACATGTAGTTATCTAGTACCAAGCTGTTTGAGTCTGGTTACACGGGCGAATAGGAATCAAAAGTTGGGAATTTCAGTGCTGTCTATTTCAAGATCAAAGATTGAACGCATTGATAGATCACGTGTTTTAAGGATGAGGAGCATCGCTGCCGCCGTACAAACTTGCTCAACTAGTTCCATGTCTCTTATAAATAGACACGATAAAGAGATGTATCTCATGCCAGGATGTCGTTGCATTACAAATCCATACGATGTATTGTACCATGTGAGCTGTGGCATAGTCCAAAATGCTTGGGGTATTGGTAATCGGAATACGGTATTTACAGTTCTAGATTATAATCAATATCCAACCCCTCACCACTTTCTAACTTCCTCCATTCCTCTCGAAAAATATTCGTCAGGCATGAAATTTTCGCTTTTATCAGCCATCTGAAAATCTGACTAAATTTGCCATCCTTGATTTGTGGAGCTTTCAAAGCCACACTAGGTACTTAGCACACTGTTCGAGTTTTGCCTTGAGACAGCAAGCCTGACAAGTACGTATCGGAAGCATTACCAACCCCTCCGCCCTGGTTATTGGCCAGAAGCCTAGAACTCGCTCACGTCAAGTCTACTCAGCCCCGAACACCTCGAACATCAGAACTAAGCCACGACCGTCTCCCATTATCTCCTCTCTTTTCATTCTGTTCAGTCAACCCGGTCGACTCAGCAATCGATAGCTTATTTCCGGGACAGTTGGTTTTCTAGAGATACCGTCAAATACCCCCCTGGGTGTGGATGTTGTTAGGCTTTCTTCTTGACTGGCCCGGCTCCTAGGTCGCATCCCGCTCTGCCCATAGGGCGACACTACACGAAGAATGGGATCAAATCTTCCAGCGTAAGTGATATTGATGTTGGTTTATATGTCATTGTTCGCGTGCTGACTATCATCGTGCTTTGCAGTCAGCCCAATCTACGGCTTACAAGTGAGCATCCGGATATCCGCACAGCCTGTTTACGAGAACACGAGACCATATGCTAACGCACTTACCTACACAGTCATTGCCGCTGACGGTCTATATAAGCGCGATGTCTTCCGTATGTGTCGTTCCGGCTATACCAACCTACTACCAAGCTTACAGGTGTGATGTTTAGGATTTCCTGATCCTTTTGCTGTTGCCACCATTGGCGGCGAGCAGACGCAGACGACTACTGTTATCAAGAAGACTTTGAATCCGTACTGGAATGAAGTTTTTGATTTGTATATCTTATCGCTTCACTCGAGGAGATGCAGTTCCTGACTAATTGGGATATAGAAAAGTCAACGAGGACAGCATCCTTGCAATTCAAATCTTTGACCAGAAAAAGTTCAAGAAGAAGGACCAGGGCTTTCTGGGAGTCATCAATGTGCGCATCGGCGATGTGATAGACCTACAAATGGGCGGCGATGGTAATTTATTGAGAACACAGCAGACCCTTTATCAATGCACTGAGACTAACGCTCAATCACTCGCAGAAATGCTCACTCGCGATCTCAAAAAGTCGAATGATAACTTGGTAGTACATGGAAAGCTGATCATCAATCTCTCGACCAATTTATCTGCACCTGCCCCGAATCAGAATGGAGCCAATAGGCCACAACAGCCGTCAGCAAGCCTGTCAGGACTCGTTCCGCAGGTCCAGACACCACCCATTACACAAAGTCAATCGTTTGTCGACGGACCAACTCCTGCGTCTATCGCAGCAAGTTCAACAAATTCATTCACACCAACCCGAGCTTCGTCAAATGCCCGACCGACGAGCGGCTTATCAGCCACAACTGAGCCGCAGCCTAACGGCCAAGCGACACAAGGATCGAGAACAAATTTGAGCTCATTCGAAGACAATCTGGGTCGACTGCCCGCAGGATGGGAGCGTTGTGAAGATAACTTGGGAAGAACGTACTACGTGGATCACAATACAAGAACTACAACTTGGACTCGACCTTCGGCAAACTACAATGAAAGTGCCCAGCGGTCACAACGAGAGGCCAATATGCAAAGGGAGCGTCGGGCCCATCAAAGTCGAATGCTCCCTGAAGATCGCACAGGAGCAAGTTCGCCCAACTTACAAGAAGCTCAACAGTCGACTACTCCGCCTTCAGGCACCAATTCTGCATCCAACGCAGCTAATGCTGCTTCGATGATGGCTACTGGTGCTACAACTGCTGGTACCGGTGAGCTTCCAGCTGGCTGGGAGCAGAGAACAACACCGGAAGGAAGACCATACTTTGTTGATCACAACACACGCACTACCACCTGGGTCGACCCACGCCGACAACAATACATACGCATGTACGGACAGAATGCCACTGGAGGTAATACTACTTTCCAACAACAACCAGTTTCGCAGCTAGGACCTCTACCTAGCGGATGGGAAATGAGATTGACCAATACTGCCCGTGTATACTTTGTCGACCACAATACGAAGACTACCACATGGGACGATCCACGACTGCCTTCGTCTCTTGACCAGGGTGTCCCGCAATATAAGCGTGACTTCCGTCGCAAGCTGATTTACTTCCGATCGCAACCAGCACTGAGAATCATGTCTGGTCAATGCCACATCAAGGTTCGCCGTAGTAATATATTTGAGGACTCATATGCCGAGATTATGCGACAGAGCGCCTCTGATTTGAAGAAACGACTGATGATCAAATTTGACGGCGAAGACGGTTTGGATTATGGTGGACTTTCTCGGTACGTTTATATCAAACTCTTGGGTCTCATACGCTAACTGTGCTCTAGTGAATACTTCTTCCTTCTCTCTCACGAAATGTTCAACCCCTTCTATTGTCTTTTTGAGTACTCCGCACACGATAATTACACCCTTCAAATCAACCCTCACTCCGGCATCAATCCCGAACATTTGAACTACTTCAAGTTCATTGGACGAGTTGTCGGATTGGCAATTTTTCATCGACGATTCTTGGATTCGTTTTTCATTGGTGCATTCTATAAGATGATGCTCAGAAAGAAGGTCACGCTTCAAGACATGGAGGGAGTTGATGAAGATTTCCACCGAAATCTGTCGTGGACACTGTAAGCCTAGCCGTTTTGAATTCATGGATGAAGCTAATTGCGTTACAGTGAAAACGACATAGAAGGCATTGTTGAGCTTACGTTTTCGATTGACGACGAAAAGTTTGGCGAACGAGATACAATTGATTTGATACCCGACGGAAGGAATATTCCCGTCACTAATGAGAATAAGCATAAATATGTCGAGTAAGTTTAGCTTGTTTTTTTTTTTACTTTGTGGCCTTGAAGTTGCTGACATGGGACAGACTTGTTACGGAATGGAAGATCCAGAAACGTGTAGAGCAACAATTCAACGCATTCATTTCAGGCTTTAACGAGCTCATCCCTCAGGACCTCGTCAACGTCTTTGACGAACGTGAGCTGGAGTTGTTGATTGGCGGTATTGCCGACATTGACGTGGACGACTGGAAGAAGCACACCGATTACCGTGGATACCAAGAATCCGACGAGGTCATCCAGAACTTCTGGAAGATCATTCGAAGCTGGGATGCAGAGCAGAAATCACGACTACTCCAGTTTGCCACTGGTACTTCTCGTATTCCTGTCAACGGATTCAAGGATTTGCAAGGATCAGACGGACCGAGACGATTTACGATTGAAAAGTCTGGTGATCCTAATGCTTTGCCAAAGTCACACACATGGTATACTCTTCTCATTTTCGCTTTACAAAGACGCAGCCTTGTTAATGACATTAATAGCTTTAACCGTCTTGATCTACCTCCTTACAAAACGAACGAAGCTCTTCAGCAGAAATTGTCCATAGCCGTCGAGGAAACACTAGGTTTCGGACAAGAGTAAGCTAGATAGACAATGGTATTACCCGCTCGGATTGAGGCACCGTGTCAGCGGAAAAGAAAGGACACCAAGCGAGGCGCATGTCCCTTTTACGGCCTTTGCAGATATTTACATACTCCACCGTCAGAATGACTGTACGACAAGCATACTGTTTTTGACCACGCTTTTTACTTTGAGTTCTACTACGTACTATTACTACCCCGAGAAGATTCTGTCGTCCGTTTCATCATTACTGTTGCTGTCTCCCCTCTATCTCCATTTGCTTTTTTTATTATATATATAGTATCATATCGCTATGCTTACCTGCATTCTATCTTTTTCAGCTTCTGATTGATTGGGAAAGGAAAATTGCCACTTTCATTATTATACATTATCAATTAACTTTCTTTGATGCCCAACATTGGAATATTACGCGATTTGAGAATTACGACCATATGAATTGGTAATTAGAAAACCAAACCCAACCCCAGAGCCAACGCAGCAACAAAGCCACCCTGAGCGAACGTTCCAGCAGCGACAGCAGCAGACTCCGAAGACGTCGTGAAATGTCCAGTCGCAGTAGAGGTAGAAGACGAATGGCCGGACGTCGCAGTGCCCGTTTGAGTGGCAGATGTCTCTGAGCCGGTAGACGCAACAGACGAGGACGCCGAGACTGTTGCAGAGCTGCTGGCCGTGCTAGATGTGCTGGTGCCATAAGCCTTGGCGGCGTTGCAGTAGGATGTCATTTTCTGTTGAGCGCCGAATTGGCCGTCGTCGCCGGGGCAGTTGTTGTAGCAGCTTTTTGCACAGGTCAGATGTGAGATGCATAAGAGGAGTGAGAAAGGGACATACGTGAGGACATTGTTACTTTGTTCGCAGAGGCAATCCCAGTCAGTTGTTGCGCAGCTTGAGAGTTGAGCATTTTCTGTGGCGAGACATGCGTCGAGGATGCTGTGTTAGACGAAATGGGTCAGTGTGTGTCAAACGTTTCGTCAGGGATGGGCATGGACTGACTTCTGAGCGGCACAGGTAGCGCGGCGAGAGTGAGCAGCTGCGAGGCCGACGGTGAGAAGGGTAGCAATTGCGGAAGAGAGACGCATCTTAGCTGATTTCTTGTTGTTTTGGGAGAGCGAGGGATGCGTTTGACGAGAAGGTAGAGTGAGCGAGCTGAGCAAGTGAGAGGAGCGAGGAAGATTCGAGCGAGTTACTGATGTACGTTAACGAGAATGAAGAATGCAGCAAAAGAAGGAGACAGACGAGGTCTTTTATTCGAACAAAAACAAGACCAGGGCAACAAATCTCCCAAAACGGACATTCACGTATTTCAATACATGATACATGGTAACCCCTTCTTTATCATCGATTCCCATGCAGGATATGCTTCTACTTTCTGGGTAATCATACACGTCATGTATTGTACGGTACCTTACAGATTGGTAGTACAAAAGGACAGCCACCGTCGGCCTAATCGAAATTTCACCCCTTGTTTCCGGATTCGGAAATATTGGGGATATATCATATTTGATATGCCCCGAGGGCTCCTCCAGCCACCTTTCTTCCTCCCCCTTTGACATGACTTGTTTACATTCTTTGCAATAACTTTATCTGCTGTATACATGCGAGTTGATCAGCTGTTGATTCTGGGCTTCCATTTTCGTCGTGTATCCTGATAAGTATGCTGTAGAGTGTGTCCTCTACTGAAACCGATGAAAGGGCTCGTATGGGCTCGAAAAAGATACGGGGCTAGACAGGGAAGAATTATTATTCCTCGAAGATACATCCCGTCTCTCCCATCATTCATCTCACGGTCTTGAACCAGTCTCTCTTCATCCTCATCACCATACCTAAGTCAGCAGCTTTACATGCACGGCGAATACCGCACCTAGTCAGCCCGATGTACACGTAGACATTCGACAATAGTATATTGTACCTACAGCAAACTGACTTGACCGGTGGATTGCATTTCATGATCGATATGTCTTTTGCATGCGGCATCAGCTTTTCTCTTTGAGTATATACCCCCATAAGTAAAACTTGCCAATTGTTCCTGATAGCTCTCATTGCCCTCACATGAACCCTGCGTCACGCTTTCTCATAATGGAGGCCGTCTGGAAATGGAACAAATATCGTCTGAGCCCCCCAAAAAGAGAAAAACAAAAAAAGTAAATTATATGACTAGTGTGAGGATTGAACTCACGACCTTATCCGTAGACGTCGCAAAAAGGACCATTGTAAAGGATACGCCCTAACCACTAGGCCAACCAGCCGTTATTACATGTCATACAATATTGCTATATGTATAATTTTGATATTCAATTCTTACGATACTTCGAAAACTCCGCTAACTTCTATTTCAACTTGTTACTTCGATATTTTCATACAGACAAGCTCGCAACGCCACCCTCCTCTCAATGTCCGACTCCTGAATGCCGAACTTTCCCAAGACCCTCGCACGCTGCGACATTGTAGCCCAACTTTCCAATTCCTCAAGAGGGACTTCACAAAAATGGATACCGAAAGGTGTTGAACCGACGAGGAGGGCGCCGGGGCCCTATACAATTACATCCGACTTGATACGGACGAATCGTACGATTGCCAACGGTCTTATTCTGTCTTCCTGTCGCATTCAAGAGACGCGGCGGCTTTCTAGTCATGTTTTGCGACATCTGATTTACACACAGTCTTCGCTGTCAACAAGTCTAGAAACAGCGAGTTCCGAAGATAATCTCACGACGAATATACAAGACGATGGCTTTCAATTTCATCCTCCACCAATCCGCCAGGTCAAGATCGATACGCCTCGCATAACAAGGTATGAATCGCAAAGTATTGAGAAGATAAATCCGAAACGTCAAAAGGCCGCATTACGAGTAAGAGAGAAGAAGTTTCTTTGGGTCGACCCGAAGCTTGCATTGAAGCAAATCAAGAACCCCATGAAACACTACACCAAGGAAGAGGCTGGGATTCCTTTTAAGGTCAAAGATTCTGTCAGACGTGCGGAGTTAGCACTGCGAAAGCAAGGGAGGTTCATCACAAAACAAGCTTTCGACCATGATATCAAAATTAGGCTGTCGACGATGTTCTCCGTCGAAGGAGTTCCCAAAGTATGGATTTCTTACTTCAACTACCTCTTTCAATGCAAACAAGACGGGAAGATGGACTCCTGGCATCCGCCACCAGTCATCGATACGGGCACCCATCAGCTGTTTAATCTTTTACGGGAGAAAGGTCTGGAGAGTTTCAGAGAACAATGGAAGGTATATGGAGAGCGTGCCAAATATAGGCAATGGCCTCTTGTTGCCCTTCATATATTGAGCACTTGCCCATCCCTGATGCCGGACTTTTTGATAGGCACAGACTGCGCACCATACCCGCCATTTGCAATGGTAAGCGACTGCATGGTTTACATGCATCTATTCCACAAGGAAGTTGATCATAATGCTCGCAAAGCCGCTATTCTTCGTTGCATGGATCCAGACAGATGGCCGGTCGTGAACCTACCACAACGTGGCGTCAGACTATACGCGATGACTGCGGGCAAGGAAAATGCTTATAGAGCCATGGAAATCATGCGTTCACGAGACTCGCAGGTCTCAGCTTACACCTTGCTCGCTTTCATGAATGTATGTACACAAGCTGGGGATGTCGACAAGGCGCTGGAGTGTCTCCGCGCGATTGCCTTGGTAGAGGATCGGCAGGGACTTTCAATGAATTCGGAAGGTATACTACGCCACTCTTGCAAACTTCTTGAATTGGATGAAGTCGTGGATGAAAACGGCGTACGCAATTTCAAGATCCTGCCACAAATTCTGAAGCTGGGAGTGACTCCGTGTCTCGAGATGATGAATGTGGTTCTCTCGAACGCTTTTAAAACCGGAGATCCACATCTTGGTCTTGACATGTTAGACTACATGAAGGAACAGGGCATGGAATTCAGCTCCTATACCTACAACATCCTACTCACTGATGCTGTGGCTCGGCAAGATCGAGATCGGGTTGATGCTCTCCTACATGAAATCAACCTACATCCAGAACTCAAAGATAATCGATTTATTGCTTCCAAGGTATTCCATTCTCATTACGTCTTTGGTGCCAAGGATGCCTACCGCTCAGATAACCCGGGCAGACATCTTATGGATATGTTGGATGTTTATTGTCGCTACTACGATCCTAGACCACTCAAAGAACTTGGGATTATTCCAGAACGATTCAATACGATGGATATCCCGGCAGAAGACCAGCCAAGCACAATCATCTTAATGATCATGATAGCAACGTACCTAAGATGCAACCCGCGACATGTGGCAACGATGCGGCTTTATAAACGATTTTGCGAATTAGTCGCCCAGAGACATCCCGTTATCGCACCACTAGTCCAACATCCACAAGTATACAACGAGTTTATCATCTCTTTTCGCCCATATGGTTCGGATCTGAAGGATTGTGTCTCGATAGTGGAAGACATGATCTGTGCCGAACCTTTTGAGATCGACGACACTGTCATCCACCCAGCGAAGCCGAACGACTATACATGGAACACTTTGATGAGTGTCTTTGTCTCTCACCGCGATATGGAAGGTGTGGCTTCGGTTCGGGAAATCATGCGACAAAGCGGCATCAAATTTACCGATGTAACCTGGGCCACGATCATAAACGGAACAGTAAGAAATCAGGATATCCCCGCCACGATAGCTGCGTTGAAGGAAATGGACGAAGGCGGATTTGCGCCTGACAGCTATACGGTCAAAGCGTTACGTCTTGCTCATGACCCGGAGCGACTCCAGGCTGCAATTGAGGCTCTTGATAAAGAGACAGAACAGCTCGTGGAGCAAGAAATGAAAGTCATAGAGCGTGAGAATGATGAATTGATGGATCGGGGGCTCAGGCGTCTAGCACTTGCTTCGAAGAAGTATTAGCTCGCTTTCATCCCTGGAACATATTTACTTCTACTTTTACTGTTGCGTTTATGCGGGATGTTCATCTGTGGGCTGCATTGTACAAAGACGTCAGAGGCTGCTATATTCATGTATATTATTTGGTGTGGGCGTTCCAGGTTGTAAATAGGGGGACGGGTAATGAAGCATTTTGTATGATACGCTCTTCATCTATATTATTCATAATGCATTAACACGAATATAATCAAGTACATTACTTCTCCTGATTAGTCGCCGATGAATATCGAGACCTAAACAAGCACAGTTAGCTTTCGACCTTACTGGACGTGGATAGGGTTTAACTTACTGCCATGATAACGCAACATATACTAACGTACGGACTCAACCGTTCGCCTATCCTCGCACATTTCCAAAATATTCCAATGAAACTATTGACGATAAGGCATATCCGTAAGCATCACACCGGCCAGTCTCATTTGAGGATGTTGTAAATGGTACGTACCCATGTTGATTGCGATCCATGATACCGGGCATCATCGAGTGGGCATATGCGCTGGTGCAAATGGTCAAGAGGAAAACGAGGAGGAGGGATTGGAAGTTGAAGAGGGCGGCCTTGCAAAGAAGAGGTTAGCGGTTTTGTTCGTCTTGAAATGAGAGATCAGATATAAATGGCACACGACGCACCATGATTGTTGTGCGGCTCTCCGCGTTGCGTATTTGACGTTCAGAATCGAGTAAATGACTTCGCGAGATTCTGAGCAGGTTTTATTGTTTGGTTCTGTTCAGTAAAAGATAGGCTTTTTTGAAGGATTGATCTGACTTGGACAGCTTGAATGATGCCAGCATCTCAACGCTAGAAGGATGGACCAGATAGACGCGCGCCAAGATTTCCGCTTCAGATGTCATAAGCTCCACTCTGGCCAGCCTGAGGCGCTTAACATCTACTTTCTTTCAATGCGATCAATCAACAACTCTGATTGTGTTTATCTTACGCCACGTCCAATGAGCTTTCGATAAACCACGGAATTCGAAGCTCTTCAAGATTCATATGGTTTGATTGAAAAACCCGGGAGGGTCTTCAGTTCCTGATAGACTACTTTGCGCAATTTTCAGTGATTCGGCAGTCAACCACCACTGTGCTCCGGCCCGACGCTGCTCAGTTTGACTTCACTTATCTCGAACGAGATCTCATATTGATACTGTGATCGACTGTTCTTACACTAGAATTATCGGACAGACAACACAGCGAGATGGCAGAACCCCGCGCTCGTGCCGCAAGGCACAAAGGACAGATGAACTTTGCCAGCGACTGTACATACTCCCTCTAACCTCAACAATAATAGCACTTGCTAACCTTTCAAAAGTGCGAACCCTCCTATCCGGCTACGGAGACCGCGATGCCCATCCCTTCTGCGCTCCAGGCCCCTTACCCGAGACAGTTCGAGTCCTCGACGAAGTCGTTACCGACTTCATTCTAGAAATGTGCCACGAGGCCGCCGCTTACGCTAGCTATGCGCGGCGCCAAAAGATCAAGGTCGACGATTTCCGGTTTGCGTTGCGTCGCGATCCGCACAAGCTCGGGCGCGTTCAGCAACTTCTTCAGATGGATCGAGAGCTTAAAGATGCGCGGAAGATTTTTGATCATGATGATGATCAGGTTGGTACGGGGAGGAAGGTTGCTGAGGAGTTGGACGTTAGTGTTGATGGGACTGTGGCAACGGGTACAGGGAAAGGGAAGGGTTCAACTAAGGGGAAAGGGAAACGGAATGCTGGGAGACGGGGTTCGGATGCTACGGAGGAAACCGTTGCGAAGAAACGGAAAGTCGATGGTTGAGGGGTTTCCTTAGTCGGTTTGAGATAGGGATGGATCTTTGTATCAACATTTTTGCATATATGGCGTTTGACTGGGACTTATAGCTGGATATCATTTGGTTCATTTCAATTCTTCATGGGCTAACAGCTAATCCTTACAAATCAATTTTACGGTGATGATGATGATGATGATGATGATGATGATGATGATGATGATGAGCAACATCACCTACCCTAAAGACTCGTCTTCAGAGATTTACGCACTCTTCGTGGTTTATTTTGATGTCACTCAATCGAAGGTGTTTACAGGAAGGACGACGAAAGTTTAACGCATCATCTAGTTTCATCGAAGAATAAGCTAGATGGTCTCTAGCTCACTAAATATCTTTATAAGTATGAATGTCAACTGACTATGACATGACTGGATACTCCAAGACGCCGTGCCCTTTTCTTGATTCTCATTGCGTCTCCTCTGCATCTCAGAGATTCTTGTAACGACTGGGAACTCTAGCAGTCGAAATATCCGGAGCGGAGGAGACAAATAAGAAGAACCGGATGACAAAGACGGAAAAAAAAGAATTACAAGAAGGTTTCCCTCTAAATAAAACAATGGTTTATGAAAGAAAAGCAATAGTCAGACATGATCGTGATATGTGCATGGCATGGCATGTGCTTCTTTTCTTCGTAAAGATTTCTCCCTTTTTCGGCTTTCTTAAGCGCGGGCTTCCTCGGTGTTCCTCTCTTGGTTGCGCTGTTCGCGGCCTCCTCGACCACCCTTGCCGCCTCGCTGGTTGCGTTGGGCACCTTCGCCGGTAGTGGCACCTTCGCCTCCTCCGAGGGTGAGTTGGGCGGTTGCAAGTCTGTTGGAAAGTTCCATTTGTGTGCGGATAGTGTTGGCCAAGTAGGAAACAACAAGGACATCTTGGATGTGGTTGTTACTGTAGAATATTAGCATGTAACCTTCATATATGCCATGGTGCAAGGACGTACAAGTCACGTTCAATATCTGCAGGCTCAACTTTAGGAGCCAATGCAAGCGCGTTCAGCAAAAATTGACCAAGCGCAGTAGATGCGGGTGCCTCCTCATCGATAACAGCCTCGACGTATTTCGATACTCGGTCAATCATTCCAATAACCTCTTCAACAGCGCGCTCCAAAGCCTCAATATCAGTGAAGATACTGGCCTGTCGGTCCTCTGCATCGCGTGCGTTGGCAATCGCCTCCAAACCGTTCTTCTCGGCCTCTCCATATCGAATCTCGTGAGGAACAGGAATGAAAGCAGCGCTGTCAGCGGCGCGCTCAACGGTAACACCGACAGGAGCAGAGATATAAGCACGGGTCTCAATATCCTTTCCAGGCTCCGTTGAGACAGTAAGATGCACTGCGGGGTGTGGCCATGTTCCATCGCTCTGGCCGTAGAAATTCTGAATCAAGGCGGAAAAAGTGTTCAATTCGGAGGATGTGGCGTACCAGCCCACGAGGACCTCCTTGGGGTTCGCTTTGAGGTGGAGAGCGAGCATCTGTTTCTGGTATTCCATGTCTACTTCGACTTGGTCGGTGGTCTCTGTGTGTCCGACTGCGAAACAGCTTCGAATTTCGACTTCGGTTCCATCTTCACTTCGTGTTCCCAAGAGCGTTCCAATGACTCGGTCCTGATCGGCGTTTCGGCGCAGGGAGTGGTCGAGGATAGAGAAAATGGCCTGTATCGAGTCAACAACCGCCCATATAAACTCCTAGCAATATGAGATACAAAGACATACCTGAGGTTGGATCACCACATTCAGAGGGGCAGTGGTTGGTGCAGACCCCACAGTCACTGGGCCCAAAGGTCGCGCGAGGTGAAGGAAAGAATCGGTCTCAGCCATATTGAAGCGTGCAAGACAAGCCTGTCTCCCGGGTGGCAGAGAAACAGACGTGGTTATCAGTTGTCTTGTAGAAAGAAGTGGTTGAAGTTTTCTTTCGGTTGTGGAGGTGGAGTGGCTCCTTTGTTCCGCCGTACTCTGGCTCTTCTCTGATGATGGCGGTTGTTGAGGCGCCAAATTGTGTGTGCGACGCCGAACAAAATTTCACGCTAAGATAAGATAAGCCTCCCGGCCAAATCGCATAGAAAAATGTTCGACATACAAAACACCTTATAATTATCAGATTGAAATAATTCATTTACAATGCCATCACCAAGGAAAAGAGGCAGGGGCTCTTTCAGGGGTTCTGCTAGAGGTGCTAGAGGTGCTAGAGGTAGAGGGCATGCTCGCGGTGGACGAAATAGCTTCCAAACATCTCGAGTCGATGAGAAGAGGTAGGACTGGGGACATCCAATTAACGGTAGATGCTAATGAATTGCCTTTGACTATAGAGAACTAGAATCATCTGACGGCGAAGATCAATTCAACGGCTTTGAGGATGATGTTACCAGTGCCGACGAGCCGGTGCAGCATGAGGAAGTAGCCAGCGAGTCATCTTCGGAGGATGAAAAGCCTTCGACGGAACGTCCCTACAATTCCTTACTTCAACTACTCAATGCCAAATCGGAAACCAGTCATGCGCGTAAGCGACGGAAACTCGGCCATGCTGGAGATAAACGAGACAATACCAGCCGCGAATTGGAAATACAAGTAACGACCGAGGAGCTTGCAGAGCAAGACGTTCTTGAAAATCAGGAGGCTTCGGATGAAGAAGATAATGTCGGAGCGGACAAAGTGGGCGAGTCGGACGACGAGGATGAAGACGAGGATGGTAAGGACAGTGTCACAGTTTTTCAATCGTTTCTGTATGCTGACCATATACAGCGTCAGATCCATTCGAAACGCACATTTCTAGTCCGAATGAAACCGAGACAGCGAAGCGAGTAAAGGAAATCACAGCAAGCAAATGGCGTTCGATTAAATCGACTCTCCCGGAGACTTTCAGATTAATATATAACATACCGGACGGAGAGGATGGCAGCTGGAGTATGCCTTCTGCAGTGAGAAATACTCGGAGTCTGAAGGTAATTACTCCGTCACAAATACTATGAATAATACTGACCACTTTCAAGCTCAAGAAGAGGCTGGTATCAACAGCTGCGGAGTGTATACCAAGTTTCCAAGGTATTTATCAAAATATTGCCTCTTTGGTTTTCAACTACAGCGACGTTCTCTTCGGCGACAGATCGCCCTCAAACGCAGCACAGATGCGGGATCTCTTGAGTCTGCACGCCCTCAACCATGTCCTCAAGACTCGTGACCGAGTCATTAAGAATAACGCTCGCCTGTCAAAAGATACAAACGAAGATATCGAACTACGTGATCAGGGCTTTACAAGGCCAAAGGTCTTGATTATCCTTCCGACAAGACAATCATGTGTCCGATTCATAGAATCCATCAGCAAATTCTATCAGCCAGAGCAGCAGGAGAACCGAAAGAGGTTTATGGACGAGTATAACGCTGAAGATAATGAATCATGGGAAAGCAAGCCTGACGATTTCCGGGATCTCTTCGGTGGCAATGACGATGACATGTTTCGGATTGGGTTGAAGTTCACAAGGAAGACGATCAAGTACTACTCGCAATTCTACAATTCGGACATTATTCTGGCGAGTCCTTTAGGATTGCGAACGATTATGGACAAAGAAGAGTATGTATATCGTCCTCTGTATGCTTTAAATAGGTGTTAACAACTAGCAGTGAAAAGAGACGGGATTACGACTTCCTCTCGTCAATTGAAATCGCCATCGTCGATCATGCCGATGGTTTACTCATGCAGAACTGGGAACACGTCGAATACATCTTTGAGCATCTCAACCTACAACCCAAGGAAGCTCACGGATGTGACTTTAGTCGTGTCCGATCATGGTACCTAGACGACCGCGCACGATATATACGCCAAACCGTCGTATTGACATCATTCCTCACGCCCGAAATCAACTCTCTCTTCTCCCAACACATGCAAAACATTGCCGGAAAAGCCAAGGTCCTCCCACAATACAACGGCGCAATCACTGAGGTGTCTCTTCCCATCACAGTCAAACAAACATTCTCTCGTTTCGATTCCACGTTTGCACTCAAGGATCCGGATTTGCGGTTCAAGTATTTCACCACCGCGATTCTGCCGGCCCTTGCACGATCAGTGACGGGTAAAGGAGAGGGCAATGGAGCAGGCACATTGATCTTCATCCCATCATACCTGGACTTTGTGCGCGTGCGCAATTTCTTCTCTACCTCTTCACAAGCAACCAACATATCCTTCGGCGCAATCTCCGAGTACACAGAACAAAGCGAAATGAGCCGGTCACGCAGTCATTTCATGAGCGGACGACTCTCGGTATTGCTGTACACAGAGCGAGCGCATCATTTCCGACGATATAATATTCGGGGCGTCAAACACGTCATCTTCTACGGTCTTCCTGAGAATCCGATCTTTTTCAGGGAGATTGTGCAGTATTTGGGTCTGGATACCGGTGCTGTTGCTGGCAGCGAGACTCTCGATGTGCGGGCAGTGTTTTCCAAGTATGATGCCTTTAAACTTGAGCGCATCGTGGGCACACAGCGCGCAGGGAACATGCTCAAGGAAAAGGGGGGAGATACTTTTCGATTTGTATAGATAGCATAGCACCAGCGTATTTACGTAAGTATGTAATTATGTATCGATCAAACCATTCTAACCGCTTTTGTACGAATCTATGCGGGGTGTTCAGCCTATCAAACCTTAAGGATACAATCGACCAACCACAGCCTAGAACCCCCACCAGGATGTCTGCCTTGACGCCCGTAAAATACGGGGAATCGGTACGTAGTCGATACGCAGGCAGAATGCTCGCGAGATCAGCTGCCTAAATGATACAATTCTTTCTTGAACTTCTAATCATCTCCGCTTTGAGGCCATCACTGGAATTATCAAAGCGCTCTGTAGATCAATTTCAAACGACATTGGAAGATTGCAGGCGTTGCCGATTCGAATTTCCTCTTACGGTAGAACATTAGGGTTTCTCGCTCGGATTCGATTCTTTGCCACTCACCGACAGTTGCCGGCTTTACCGGAGGTTTCTTTTGGCTCAAGGTATATATGATTTTTGATTACTGGTCCTTTGTTTCTATTTTTCCTGCACTTCTCTGAGTAGCTGCATATGCGGTTGATATGGTTATACTGACTTAAGTGATATAAAGATGGGGGACGTCAGCCGGACGAATAAGCCCGAACAGTCAGAGATCGAACGAGAAGACCAGAGGACGACCGATGCGTCAGAAGTAACACGAACAGATACCATCTCCAAACCAGATGAGCTGCAATATGAAGAGCCTGGTGGTATATATTTGAATGACCTGCGCCCTGCAGCCGATAGACTCTTCGGCGACAACTTGTCGCTATATGCAGGCAACGCCCCAAATGGACAAAGCTATGGTCAATCAACGACACAGCCAGGACCATCACCGACCTCCGTTCCGGAGGCGCAGTCAGCTTCCAGATGGAAACGTTCTATGGTCTACAGAGTATGGACCCAGGGAAAAGGCATGCTGATGGTGGTGCTTTCTCAATTTTTCGGGTCTTCAATGAATGTGATGACCCAACTTTTGGAGAGGGACGGTTCGCATGGAAAGGCCATGCATCCGTTTCAGGTGAGCCCTTCGACTTCAAATGACGGAATCAATGACTGACTAGAATCTAGATCCTCTTCTCACGCATGATCATCACCGTCGCAGCTAGCTTTTTTTACATGTGGTACGCGCAAGTCCCGAATCCATTCGGATCAAGAGGGATCCGAGGCCTACTGATGCTCCGAGCTGCTGGTGGCTTTTTCGGCGTCTTCGGCATGTACTTTTCCTTGCTGTATATGCCACTATCAGAAGCCACGGTGCTTACGTTCTTGTCGCCTATTGTTGCATGTTATGCATGCTCATTTTTGATGCCCGATGAGCCGTTTACGCGCAAACAGCAGCTCGCTGGAGTTATATCCCTGCTTGGCGTGGTTCTCATCGCGCAGCCATTCTCAGGGGGGAACGTCGAGAATCTTGCCAGTGAAATCGCACCTTTGGCTGACGATGGGAATAGCACGCTCGTGGAGATTGTTGGTAGTGAATTATCGGATAACGACCTGGCGGACGGTGTTAGTGCAATACATCATCTCATGGCAGTCGGATTCGGAATCATTGGTGTCTTTGGCGCAGCATGCGCATACGTTACCATACGTCTGATTGGACCAAGAGCCCACCCCTTGGTCAGCGTCACCTACTTTTCTGCGTACACAACAACGGTCTCCCTCATCGCCATGATTGCAATTCCATCAGTCTCGTTCCGACTACCAGCGAATTTGATGGAATGGGGTTTGCTTCTCGGTCTCGGGGCCACCGGTTTCACCATGCAATATCTACTTACAGCAGGATTGGCATATCAGCCACCATCTATTGGAGGCAAGCAGCCTCAAAAAGGGAACGGGACACGGGCGACATCCATGCTGTATACGCAGATGTTGTTTGCCTTGTTTTATGATAAAGTGGTCATGGACAGTTCTCCTAGTGCGATTAGTTGGGCTGGCTCGGGTTTAATCCTTGGTAGTGCGTTGTATGTCGGCGTCATTCGCGATAGCGGCAGCAATAACAATACTTGCAGAAGCGCAGGTCATGATATTCCGCAAAGTCAAGCTGGAGAAGACGAGCCTGACACGGGACGAGTCAAGGGTGCGATTTCATCGCGAGATATACGGGATGCCGAAGAAGGTCGGGCTCTTTTGGCCGAGTCGGATGATATAGATGCCGAAGCTTCTTTCTCCTCTTCATAGACATAGAATCCCTTATGGCATCCGAATACGATGGCGACGGGCCACAGTATAAAGGAAAGAGAAACCCCGCGATGAAGCAGACGCGTAAAATGATCATGCATCGCCTATGAAGCGACGAAAGACATCGACACCGCCGTCACCATCTCAACTTCATCCTTGCGACGGCCTGGACGATGCTCTCAACGTTTGGGCCTTTCAGCAACACTTCAAAGCATTGGGACTGTACAACTCGATCGACTTTTACGTTAGGTGTCGGTAATATAGATATAGAGGTCTTCGGGTTGTTATAGATAAAGAAATTCAATATTAGAGAAGTACAGCTATCTCAATTTTAAAAGAAAAGAAAAGAAAAACCATAAAAGAGCTCTAAACGGTATCCATACTACGCTCCTGATTGTATCATGACTCGCCGCTTAAGCTCATAGCTGCTCTTTGAAGCATTCATTTAATTCACCATGACGCACCAAGTTCTTACCTTCATCAATGTGCCATGTACCTGTTTTAGTCATTCCTAAGATCCAAATATGCTCCGGAAGAGCACGAATGATTTGTCGTGGCCGTATTAATAACACCTCTATTGACTAACCCGCGACCTAACTCAGATTTCACTACTTTGTCAGTCGAGCAGATCTGGGGTACTTGGTACTTGGTGGAAAATATGCACAAAAACATCGATAGCTGCGCCTCTTTTCTATAATGGTTATAACATTTTGCTCGTCAGTAGATATGAGTTACGGTTGCCACTATGAATAAATGCCATGATCATACCATTTTCTGCTGTTTTTGTTACTCCATAGGCACATGAACTCCACAATCTCCATACTGTCCGGTTCGGCTGACGATCATCAATATTGCGGAGTATGGGCACATGTAAATTGATGCGGGGTTGACGATACATCATCCTATATCAGCTTTCAAGATCCAGAGCCTGATCATCTTTAGAAAGACCCCGGAGAGAATATTGGTGTATATGGGCTTTCGGAGGGTGTGAACAGCGGATCTCGTCTTAGGCTAGGGTAAATGAGATGAATGGCATGCAACGCTGAGGGGGTCAGTTCTGCGAGAATATATGAAACAACGCGCAAATACGTAGTAAACTAGATCGTCAAGCCAGTCTGCATTGCATAAAGCCACTTCCGTTCAAGTACATTAGTTGTCCAAGCACGATCCACGTTGAAAAACAAACGAAAAATCGCGCAATACGTTTAGTACTAGTTTAAGTAGTACTCAGGATGGAATGCTTCTCATGTACGATGTCGTCGATACGGTCTTGCCCTGCGAGTCCCTAATATGAGATGACCCACCGAGCTGATGGTCATTCTCTAGCGCTGAATGAAGTGTTGCAGATGAGGATGCAGAATATGGAGATGATCTGGAGCAGAGTGCTCCGAATATTGAAGTTACCGACATGTTTGTTTGTTCGAAGGTCCGAACGGCTGATGCATGAGATGAGGTATCACGGAGTACTCGGGCTTCTACACAGAATCATGACAGAAGAACAGATCAGAGAAGGGACAGTATTGTATTCCTTGAAAAGCGCTCTCAGCTCTCAGGTAAAGAAAGTCTTACTCGAATTTGCTTACCGAAACATCCCGACACTACGTCGCGACTCAGCCAATCACCGCCTTCAAAAGCGGAAATCAGTCCCCCTGGCGGTCTGCGCCATTGATATCATCTTTTCTGCTGCTTTCATTTTGATACTTTTATTGATCCTCTGAGTCTTTGGGTTATATATAAGGGACTGGATCCCCAGTGTCATGTCTCGTGTTGAGTTCGCTGATCTCGCCAAGTGAGGCAGCTTTTGTTGTGATATCTAGTGAACTAGTTCTGTACTTCTATTAGGGCTACTGGTTGATCTAACTAGCGGTCTATACTTCGAGTTAAACTCCTCCATCACTATATATACCAACATTGAATACAAAATGAGACACTTTGACGCCTGGATCCTCCGCGATCCCTACTCCATATGGCACTACTATTCCACCGGTCGACGCTGGCAAGAATCAGTTCGCGACATGATTCAATCCCGGCAAATCTGCGCTCCCCTGGTTGACAGCAACAACTCTGCCCCAGTCGACCCTCTAGCACACAGCATCTCCTCTCAACCAGACTGCCCCTTACTTCAAAGACTGCCGCCCGAGATCCGTCTCATGATTTACGGATACGTCTTTGGTGACGAAGCGGTGCATTTGGTGCAGCTCAAGGGCAAGATCCGTCACGTACGCTGTTCTCAGCACAAATCCGCTTCTGAGATCCCGAGTCATCGACAGTGCTGCCCTGAGACGATGGCTCGATGGCGCTCTTCCTCTCTTGCTGCTGCTGCTGGCAACAGGAGCGATAGCCAACTCTACCCGCACACCCAAAAATTCCTACCGGACAGACTCTCAAATTCATCTCTGTCATTGCTTCGAACATGTCGCGCGATCTACCTCGAAGCAGCAGATATACCCTATCAAACCCTCTCCTTTGACGTAGACGATCTCCACACCTTTATCGCCTTCACCCTCACAATCTCATCTGAGCATCTGGCGCGCATAAAACGGTTGACTGTGCAATGGACACCCATCTGGCAGCCCATGACCGGCGACTCATCCTCTTATTCTCAGACTGGATGCAACAAATCCTCAATATACTCTCATACCCACAACGACCATCTATGGGAACTCTTCTGGACCCGTGTTCAGGCACTCGAGAGTCTGCAGGGGCTGCATCTCAATCTTGATCTGGGTCAGTTTGTGGGGAATGCTATGAACACCGTCCCGGGTGCGCCGGGTAGTGTGTTGCTGGGAGGCGCAAACAGTACGAAAATCAGCCTGGATGCCGCTGAGCCATGGCTTCAGCCGCTAATGGCTGTGCGAGGATTGAAGGAGTTCGATCTATGTGTCTCTGCGCGCTGCGATGCGTCGGCTCGGAACTCGTTGGTGGAACAGATTGGTGCTGAGGCGGTGGTGTTGAGGGATTGTCTCAGGGAGGTTATGTGTTTGCCGAGAGAGCCATCGACGACGACAGGGTGTACTGTGCCGGTGTCGTTTCTGAAGGATATTTCTGCGTCGTGTGGGATGGACGAATATCTTTTGGAGGGGAATGTGCAGAGGCCGCAGTTGATGATTACGGCTGCGTAGACGAGAGGTCTTCCCACTTTTGATAATATTGTACTGATTTATAGATACCCTTTTGTCACTTTTCATTTAGACTAGTCTATGAGTAAATAGGCATATAAACCGAAAGATTCCGACCTACATCAATGACTCCTGGCAGAGTTATTTAAAAAAAAAAAAGTGTAGTTGAGACTTCATTCATGTCAATCTATAACTCAGCACGCAACAGCAACGATCTATGCAAGAATCCGAACACGCCTCAATGCCCAAAAATCAACCCATGTCTCTCATGTTTCTTCGAGACACTCTCAACCCACTCATTTTGTGTCCACAAAACAGAATATCGTGACATGAATTTTGTAGATAAAAGACTTAAAAAGTAAAAATGATGAATGCAATATCGATTATTAATACCGTCAATGAAATTGGAATGGCTGATCTTTGCACGAAGACATCATAGAGTGTCGCCGCGCAAAAGGCTCGGTCGACGTCGTTCATCGCCGCTTTCGAGGTATGAAGGTGCGTCCCTATCGTCGTCGCTCGCGATGGGCGATGTCGGTCCGCTCAGATATGGTGTTCGTGTTCGGGACATCTATTCCAAATCAGTTGAAATTTTCAATGGAAGAAAAGGGGGTGACAAACCCAAGCTCTAACACCACCAATCAATCCCAAACTATACCCCGTCGCAAAATCCTCATTTCGACCCGCAGGCCCCGGACTCTCAGGACGACCGGTAGGACTCTCCAACCCGCGCGGCAAATGTGCCTTGGAGACACTGAAACTCGAACGAGGGCTGTGCATGTCCAAGCCGTTTTTAATACTGCCGCGCGAAGGGCTGTTGGAGCGACTGTTGCCCCAGAACTGACGGAATTCCTTACTCAATTCTTGACCGGTCATGTTCCAGTTGTTGCGGATACTTTCACGCAGCTCGACGACGTGGCGTTTGATTTCGAGTTCGTTCTTTTTGAGCCAGGAGACGTTGAGTTCTTGTCGGGATGCACCTCGCTTGAATTGGCGGGCTATGTATTTGTCGTAGTCCCGGACAATCCTGACCAATCAGTTTCAGACATTCCTCTTCCGTACCTTGAATGACTTACTTTGTGATAATCCCAGTGGTACTAACACCCTCCGTCCGTTGCGTAACCAAGAACTTGCCTTGTTCCTTGATAGGTGCATAAATATCATCTCCCTCATCCGCCTGGTACGGCAAGTCGTCGTGCGCAACATAATCAATGCGGTGTTCCTCCAAAAACTCCGGCGTCACGATCCATGGACAATTGGGGATGACCTCGTCGACCCATTTGCAGTGTCGGAGGGTCTCTGCTCGCTCCGCTCCAGACAGTACGGTCAGACCCTTGCGTTTGTGGGTTTCTTCGTCGCCGGTTACACCGACAATGAGGTAGACTTCTGGGAAGGCTTTTTTAGCTTGTTCGAGTTGTCGCATGTGCCTACATCTATTAGTTTCTTTGTATCTTCATTCAGAGGAATTGGCCTACCCCAAGTGAAATAAGTCGAATACACCATCAGCATATACTCGGACAGCCCGACCGGTCGGAGGGGCATTCGTGTGATAGCCCACTGGATCTTGAAGCCCCGCGCGAAGCGGAGGTTGCAAGAATTCGTCTTTGTCCACATCGCCATTGGCAGTAACTGATTTCCGCTTTGATTTCGTCTCAATATCGGCACTTGCTTCTGTCGTTTCGGATGGCTCGCCGGGGTCTTCATTGTTCACCGCGGCGGAGTCGCCGTTGCTTGTTGTGTGTTGTGCGTCGGCAGTGGCAGCACCAGAGCGGGTTCTTGCGCGCTTTGACGGGTGGGCGTGGTTGGGGTCAATTGAAAGGGATGGGTTTTTTTTGTGTCGTGACAGTGGCCGCTCGTCGGTTGGTGCAGTTGAGTCGTCGCCTTCTTCGCCGGATGCGTCGCGAGACGATGGTTGTAGAAGTTCAGCGGGCTTGAGAGTATTCGGGATTGTGTTATTGTGAGCGGTCGAAGCACTCCGCTTGCGCTTTCCGGCACTCGAGGATGGCGAAGACATGATTCTTCAGTTGTGGTTATGGCGTCTGTTGATGACACTGGAGTGACTGGAAAATGGGTACTGAGAGCAAGCGTTGTTGTAGTTGGGTTGAGGCTGACGTCGATGGCAGCAAAACCGGGAAAAGCGCGAATTTAAATAAACGTTCGAGATGGAGGACGTCACTCCCCACATGAGCAACTGGCACAGTTACTCCAGACAAACAATAGACGATGAACAGACGAAGAAACAGAAATCAGCAACTGAATAGAAACAAGAAAGATAAATACTGTGGTCAGGTCAGAAATTAACGTTGGAATTATGGGGAACAATATTAGGGGGCTCTTTCGTGTCGCGTCTCTCCGCTGTGCATCCCGTCCAGTTCCGCCCGCACGTGTTTGGCTTTACATCGTTCTTCTACACAGAAACATAACTCTGCTTTTGAATTTTGAGCAAGTGTTCATGTGTTTCGATCAGTATATGTTCTTCGTGGTTTATACATCGGTCTTGCTTTGGGATTGCTTCTTTGCGGTTGGCGGATCTGAACTGAATCATTACCCAGCGAGATTGCTTTGGATGTCTACAGCCTCTTGACCGATTTTCAGTCAATGCAAAATGAAGACTTACTCACTCTGGACTCAAGTCTGAATGATGGTGTTCAATATGTCTACTATATCTACTCTTCCATGAAGATAATATTGTGGCGCTAGCCTATTTACAGTATAGATATCAAACCCTACACTAACCCATAAATGGAAATATTTGAGCATCTACTTCTTCTCTCTTGCAGTCGATTAATTTGACAAGGCTCGTTGATATAGTTAACTTACTTCTTTCCATTGTCCTTGATTGCTGTATATCAATGCTAGGTTAGCTATACTGGTCAGTATGTCAGTATGTCAGTATGTTAGTATATTTTATACTAAGCTCCCTTTTTCTTGTCTCTTAAATAATATCTCCCACAGACTTGGAAACCATTTACCCGCCTTGAGAATTACTACCTAAAAGATCTCTATAACCGCTGCTCAGAGAAAGGCAGCCGCGTCATCACAGCAGAACGAGACTCTTCTCTAGATGTTTTGACTTGCCGGCAAACACCAACACCATCTAGTAATAGAGCAGCAGCAGCTTCAGCACTAAAATCGTCGTCAATAAGGCTTTAGCCCTGCAAGTATTCGTCAAGTGGAAGCCGCTCACACGATCGCAATCATCAGCTCGAGTGCCACATGCTGTAAATTGGCCTATGGAGCCATTGTCCAAGGAGGCGCATCGTCAAGATTCATATCACTGAGCGTGATCTCAAACATCGAATAGAGCCCGACCACAAGGACGACCAGATCTGCAAGGCCGACGGCGCACGTTGCTGGGCGCTTAATCTTGTGCTTGGGATCAGCCAAAGGGATAGATTCGAAAAACTGGACAAAGACTGCAATAACACTCTGATTTTCCCTCTATCAGAGCTTTTGAATATTCCAAGATGGGCGAGGTCTCAAACTGCAGCGATGGCACCGCCAAAAGGTCTTTCCCTGATGGTTGTTGGCATAACTGTACTTGCTTTCCAACTTGGCAAGAATACCCACCTGCAGTTCAGCGACGGCTGTGCCAAAAGCTCCTCCTATCCGCAACATCAGTTGAACGAGTGCGAAGAAGTGCGGAACAAGTGGGCGTGCCTTAGAAGACATGCTCAACCACTGCCATTTGCATGTAGAAGTTTGTTGCTGTTGGCTAGATTCTCAGGCAATATAATCTTGGGGGCAGGCTCACATGGTATGGGTATGGGCATCTGCACTCCTCAAGGGTGGGGAAAATCCCTGAACCCTGTCCCTAAACCCCAGAGTGTTTTAATTATTCATATAACCCGCCCAATAGCCATCGTCCGTGTATAGGCCTAATCAAAAATTTAATGGCCTCGAATTTAGTAGACGCTATTGGGCCAGAATCACCTCCGTTATCTCAGCTGGCTACTGATGAAGGCGGGCGGCAAGCCTAGTTCATTAGGTATCAAATCAGCTAAATGGTCAAGGAATGTATGTAATTTCTTAAGGTTGGGAGAAAAGCATATAGCCTGAAACGGTCAATTGGGCTTTACCGCACGGCACAGTGTAATGGACAGGACGATCAATAGATCTAGATGTGGGTTTGGATCACACGAAACATTTGAAGTAGCGATTTGCTGAAGTAAACGTATGGAACAGGATACTCAGAAAATACAAAACGACCAAGTCTGATTGTACGATACATGGATGACGAGTTTTTCTACTAACGAAACCCGAAAATGATGACGGGATGGAATACTCGAAGGAGAACCAGATACGAATAGTCTTTGACCAGTGGTTGAAGGATACAGCAGCAGGAATGTCCAAACTCTCCGCTGAAATGGATCAGCAAGAGATTAGAAACAGAGCAGTTGGACGCTGGTATCATATCCGGGCAGTAGAAAGTCAGTCATGACATGGAGATTGTTACGTGACATTGAACAATTCTCGGCTGGAAAAAGTCTATGACTGTATTTTTGCTGTAATGATGAAGAAACCAGACCATACAATATTCGGGATAGAAATCTAGAAAATGTCAGTAGAAAAGCAATACGATCCCAACACCAAACAAAGACTCAAACTTTGAAGCTTATTAGAAAGTTACCCTGTTACGCCGTAATGCATACAGAAGGGAAAGGAAGAAAAAAAAAACTCCTTGTTTGAGAACCCTAACCGTCTGCTGTTCTTTCTTCCTTCGACTCTGTGTTGCTGCCATCCCTTTTCCAGCACATACCAAGACATGAAGATGGGGAAAAGCGGAATATCAGTACTGGCCAGATATTTCTCCACTTAGCCCTCGTCTGTTTCTCTCTCTCCTTCGAAGGCGCGAACCATTGTGATCACATAGTAGATAACAAATGCTCAACAGGATATAGACTCGCACGATAAGGACAGAGTAAAAGAACACGACAAAAGAGGACAATCGTAGCATGGCGCTCTCTGGGAGATAGTATGGGACGGAGAAATGAATTGAAAAATTTAAGCTGAATAGAGGATGGGGGCGACGGAAAGGTAAATTCGGTAGGAAGGTCGGAAAATTTATGGTATTCCGGCGTTCGTTATCATCATCATTGTCTCGGCATTCGTAGTAGTAAATAGTAATCAAAGGAGAACCTCTCTATATACCGGACGTATGCTAAGAATCACTCGGTTTGCTGGCAGCTTGGCTTTCTTCAGTCTTTTCCGGCGAGGTATCCGCGTTGATGGCTGCTGGTGAGGCAGAAACTTGTTGCCCAGTGTGAACAGTCTCGGAACTCTGAATAGCGTTTCTGAGGGTAAGCTCGGGTCCAGGAGTATCTTCACGAAAGCTTCGGCCGGTGTCATGCCCGGCATTAGCAGTGCTAGCCCGTACCTGATTCTGATCACCCTTATCCTCTTCTTCTGTAGCTTCAAACAATTCTTCATCGTCTTGATCCGCGTGCACTTCAGTTCCGTCTCCAAGTAATATAATGCGCCCCGATTTGACACCAAATCCCCGTCGGGTATTATCTGTGTCTAGGTCGTAGTCGTCAGGACTATCGTCAAATTGGTGGCGAGCACCGGGGCGTACACCGGGACCGCGGAATTCAGCTGTAACTCTGAAGTTAGCAGCTTGTTGGGTCGCTGGACGGGTCATCAAACTTGCCATATTCGGGAGGAGCAACAGGTCCGTCGCCTTTGGCAACCCTCTCTGCGATAGTGTTATACCATTCTTCTTTCGTCTTTCCATGAAGAAGGCCGACGATGATCATGGTCATGTTGTCGCAGCCGACGCCTCCGGTCTCACTGTTGGAAGATAGGCAGTTGTCCATCATGTTTTCGCAGATACGGTAAAGATCTTGCTTGGCCGCAATTCCTCGTCGGACAAACTCTACCACCGCCTGAGAAGACTGGCAATCCCAAATACCTATGGAAGTCAGTACAGTGGGTAAAAAGTAAGCCTTGGGTCTACGAACCATCACACGCAATCACCAAAAACTCATCGTCTTCCGTAATTTCATGCGTTGTGACATCGGGGTATGCGGTGACTATCTGCTGTTCAGGGGACAGCTCGGCGCTCTTCTTGAATTCGAAATCACCGATAGCTCGCGAGAGAGCAAGATTGCCATTGACACGTCCGAAGTCGACGAAGCCTCCTGCAGCACTGATGCGGGCTTTTTCGCCTGAGAAATGGATAACTATTAGCCACGAAATTCAAGGCAATTCAGGGATGTAATGCAATCACCTTCATTCTGGGGCTTGTGATCAAAAGACAGAGGCTTTGCTCGTCCCTTGACACCCAACACAGTTCGGGAATCACCAGCGTTCGCCTGCGGAATAATCAGTCCCTACTCACATCGTGATCATGAGCAAATATTAACTCACCACCCAGATCTTATCGCGAGAAATCACTCCGACCGATGCCGTACATCCCGAAACTTCCTCTTCGTATCTAGGATCTACAAATTTCAATAAGCATCTGGGCAATGTGCGGTATCGATTGCGGTCCACGAACCATCAAGGATAGCGCGATCGGTGGCTAGAAATCCGTCTTTGAGCGCCTGCTCGATATTGCCCTTGGAAAAAGCTTCTTGTTTCGCAACAATCTGGTGCACCTTTTCTCCTGCGAAAAGAGCCACCTTGTCTCCGCCGTGTCCGTCGTAAACACCGAAGAATGACAGTCGCTGATCGGGCGAGGTGGATTCGGTGGATTTAGTTATATACTTGGCTTGCAAATCGAGAATTGCCGCGTGCGCATCCTCCATCGTGATTCTCCAGCCCTGCATGGCTGATACTCCGTATATAACACAGTCATCTTGGCCTTCGGCAGACGTCTGGTACCGTAAACGAGTTGTTAGCACATTGTCTCGAAATTCAAGTTATGCGTCGATCCTGCCATGCGAATAACATCGAGACAATTAAGGTAGACAGTAAACAGAAATGGTGTTGGCGTCTGCAGTGATATAGGAGCTGGTCGCTTAAACGAAACTTCCTCTTGACGGATTTTGCCCCGCACCCAGTTGACCGTCATCACTTGTAGCCAGGGCTCGAAAGTGTGCAGTAGCCAGATGCGATGAGGCGTGGTGTAAGAGAAATTCGCAGCGATAAGAAAGCAAAAAGCAAAACCATCCCCAGGAATAATCTCACCTTGTCTGTAATAGGTTCTGATAAGGTCTGACCCATAATGACTCGCGGGTCCCGATCGAACGACTGGGATATTGTGCAGCGGACGTTTCGATCGTATACACCTCGAAAAGAGGAGAAAGTAAGAGTCGTAAGGACGAGGCCCGGAGGTGAATGGGGTGGCGTGGGATATGGACGAAGGGACGAGAATGAGAAAGGGGAGAGTACGTAGTATGTCACTGATTTGAGCAATCTTAGCGCCAGCAAACTCGATCAAGAGGGTGAGTATGATGAATGTGGGGGGGGGGTAGGGTAGCGGGCTGTTTTTTTTTTCTCTGCGTGCGTGTCGTGAGCCTGACGGACAGGGCTGGACTGGGAGCAACACACCACAGGATGGAAACACGATTGAGAATGTGAAGAAAAGGGTTGTGTTCAAGATGTATCTGTTGAGCGTATCTGGGGAGAAAGAAAAGTGTGGGAAGATGCCAGTCGCGTGTTGTGAACGCAGTGCTGCAGCCGGACAGACAATGACGAAAATGCTTAGCGCCGGCCTTTGTTGTACTAGCTCTGTAATACTGCAATCTCTGCTCACAACGTGTATTACTATGTAATTGATGGTACGCAAAGGATCATGTTAATATTATTGAGGTAATCACAATTATTCTAGTATGGTCTATACCGTATACACAAGCGCTATTTATACATGTCTTGAACCGATGTCGAACTGAGGCTCAGACGAGAAAGTGCCGTGATAGGGTGGAAGACGCCAAAATTACAACTGACTACTGGAATAGGGCTTGATTACTGTATTGCTAATTACAGGAATACACAAATTTCATTTTACACAGTACAGTACTGCACAAGTACAGAGGCTGTAACCTGTGTGGCTGTTTCTTCAGCCAATACTACTCCTATTATTCGGACCTCAAGGAAGCTTACGCACCGTCACCTCCGCGCTTCCATTCTCGACACTGTGACCGCATTGATCTTACACCGACAGCTTCTCAAAGCCTGCATAACCTCTCAATGGAGTTCATACGAGGTCTTACAATTTCACCAAATCCACGAAACCCCCCAGCTGCATTGACACATCCTGACTGATTGGATCAACGAGATTAGGCTACAACCAAGGCTAGACCTGTAACCTTCGGTCGAATTTGATAGTAGTCACGTTTCCTGGCAGAAATTTTCAGCTGATCAATTACCCGGAACATGCTAACACCGACTGTCTACAACGTCAGCCAGTTAACTACGTACTCGTAATCTCGTACCGAGTATTTGAGCTTGATTACGCCAGTCACGAGACCACCTCGGCCGTACTTTCAGGAACTATCATTGCAGACAAAACTCTCTCTCTATAATTAGGAAACGTGAAGAATCACACAAAACAATTGAGCCATGCTGTGCCCGAGGTATCTTGTTCAACGCCTGACACAAACTCCATACAAACGACATGACCGACCCAAGATGACAATATCAAGAAACAGAAAAGAAACAAGTTACACAAATGCTAGATCACCTCGAAAACTACTATTTGTTGTCGGCTGAAGACCGTCACTATCTTCAATGCTGGGCCGTCGTTCTTGTGTGTTCGCCAGTCGCCAATGTCGAATGGCAGTAGGACTACTATCCTGGCCTCCTGTCCGCAACAGACTCATACGACGCACTCGACTACCGCCTGCATCAGATATCGGAGAGAGCTCCCCGCTCTGTCTGGTAGAGTCTGCTGCCTTGGTGACTTCCTCAGTCTCGGAATGCTGTTGCGTTTGTGTGTTCAAGGGGTACCACTGCCGGCCTCCTTCGGGGTTCTCACGTTCATCGATCAAATCATAATAATCATCCGACCCGGTCAAAGACTCTCCAGGTGACTCGAAACGTGGCTGACTACTCATACTAGCCTGGCTCCAAAATCGCGGTAGCTCAGCGATTGCTTCAGTATAACGCTGCACTAAGCCTTGACTAGTCCGGTTTCTGTTGACGGGGAAGGCTCCCACTTCGGATATTTGTGACATTCGTCGTCCTTGTATCACCGAGTTTCGGTTATCATCACCATACACTGATGCTGATATCGTAGATATCGGGCGCAGTTCAGCTTGTTGTCGGTCATCTGCAAAAGTAGATGTGGATACTGTGGTTTCAGCAATGCTAGAGCTGCGACGAGCTTTTTCCAACGCACGATAACCCGTGGACCCTGAGCTGTTCATCCTGGCTGAAAAGAGAGGATTGCCTGAATTGCGACTCCGCGCTCGGCCTTGAATGAAAGCCTCAAGCGAGTCTGGCTCTGGAGGCTCAGCAGATAATGGTCTGTTGGATATCATGCTGACACGTTTTTGGTAGCTACGGTGTCGCGTTGACATGCTGCCATCCCTGTTTCGTACGTGAGGTGGGCGGGGAAACATAGTCGCTAGGTTCTCTATGCTGGTGTCGTCGCTTTGTAGCGATACCTGTGTTGTATACCAGGATGTTCCGACCATGTCTGTCCGCAGGGGACCAAATCCTCCAGCACCGTGACCGGCACCGCTCAGTCTGACCGGAAGCCCTGCTGCCACCGAGATTCCGCTTGAACGTCTGGAGTTACGTTTAGATTTGGAAGACATAATGGAATCTCTCTTCAGAGGACGAGCTTGAATCGGTTTGAGAGGCTCTCTTCTCGAGTATCTTCGGCTACCGCGGCGAGTAAATGGGGATGTTTGAGACACGCTGGTGCTTCTTGTTGGAGACACGTTGGGCGATGCCTGGGTCTTGCCCGTACGTATGCTAGCGTTACCCCAGTCCATAACAAAATTCTGAGGTTGGACATGCGTGCTGGGAGATTGGGTATGTCTTTGTTCTTCGTCTTCGAGGGAGGCGGTCTCCCACAGCGGATCCAATTGTAGCTGAGGAGGAGCTGAGTCGTGTGATGAATCAGACGAGTTCGAAAAACTTCGCGACATTTCTGCGACCTCTGCTTCCGCAAGATTCTTCTCCGGGTGTGCGACTGGAGTCGACTCCAAATGCCTGTCTTCAGCTCTATTCTCTTCGTCTATCTGCTTTGGCATAGTAGCTTTGGATGGTCGACGACGGCAGCATAAGAAGATCAAGATACCCGCTGCTGCAACAACTGCCAAAGGCACTAAAACGGCGGCAGCAATGATCCCAGCTTTGCGCTTGTTTGTCCCGTGATTTGTACCCGAGGAGGTCTGATTGTCACTGACAACGCCTGCTTTTCCAGATCTGAAAATACTGAGGTTAAGGTTGCGCTCTTCTGTGACCGAGCCTTGAGTAGCCTTCAATTTAATGGAGAATGTCTGTGGTGTCAAATCATTTGGCACATCCCCAGATATCGTCTGAGTAGCTGTGTCATAATGGGCCCAAGAGGATGCTGCACCCAAGTCAACCTGCAGTTGCACCGTGTCATCGCTCAGCAAAGCCTTGTCGAAAGTGTAAGAAAATTCGTCACCGATTGTAGCATTGCAGCTTTCCACCCCTTTCGCGAAGAGCTGCGATACTCGAAGATACAGCTCTAGTTTGGCATTGTCACCATAGATGTCGCCCACGGTGACCGTGATGTTCTGGTTTTCAGCATCTTTGGGAGCTGTTCCACTAAGAGAGAGAGTATCGTTGTCGAGTTTAAGCCAGGATGGCCCATCGAGGCTGAAATGAGACAGATTGTTTACGGTGACGCTATGATTATCAAGCGACAGACCGTCAATGAAATAAGGCGTACTAAATGGCTGACCACGGGTGAAATTAAGAGTTTGAGCAGTCTCTTTGAATGACAATATATGCTGGCTCACAACGATCTCGAAACTCACCATGGCCGCGCTGAATCCGGCAGCATCAGACGCTATAAGATTGAAGCCGAACGATTGAGGAACGGACGACGGGTTTGATGGAGTATCGCCACTGAATTTGAGACTCGACGGATCAAAATACATCCATGACGGTAGAGGAGCGTTGTACGGTGCAGATGTCGCGTAGTAGACGGTATTAGCTTGGGTGTTGGCGAAGATCTCCTTAGGGTCAAAGTCTATGCTAAATGATCGTCCAGGATGCATAGAAACCGTTGCTGGACCGGAAGTTGGACCACTCTTTGCTAGCTGGGGCAAAAGAGACTTTCCTGGTTGCGGGCCCAAGTCACTAGAAACCACCAGCGTTACGCTCATTGACCCTGAGCCCGACTGATCGGTAGCGACAAGAAGAAACTGCGGTGCCCCGGCGTCACCTGCGCCGGGAGTTCCATAAAGCGTCCGACTGGCGGAGTCGACTTTCAGCCATGATGGAGCATTTGATAGGGAGTATTGTAAGCCAGTGCCGCCATTAGTGAACGTGCCACTCGAAAAGGTGAAGTTGAAAGGTTGAGAAATACGAGCGACAGGCGGTAATTGGGAATTGATCGGGTAGTTTGGTGTCGGTGTGGCACCAACTGTATCGAGCAATGCCACCAAGAGAACCAGAGTCAGGGTCGTTAACATGTTCAACGAGAAAGCCATGATGTTACAGATGTCGTTGACTTCCAGGTAGGTGTAGACCACAATCGCTGCCAGAAACCTCAAATCGATGAAGAGAACCTGGGAAGACTCTGGGTTGAGGTAACACGCCTAGCAGACGTCGACGGGAAAGGTGTTCGAACATTAAGACAAAGGGAGAAACCATTTTCTTATCTCAGTCTGAAGGGGATACTCCTAGGGTGGCCTACGTGATGCGCGTAAAGCATTGTTGGAAGCCATGGTAGAGTATGCTTGACGTCAGAAATGCACACACATGGCTGGCGAGGCTAATGCCCGTCCCATACGAGAGTTGCAGATGCGAGAGGTAAGCTGCAGGTTAATCGATTACACGTTCAGGACGTGTATGGTGGCTGCAAGGGGCATTCCGCTGGAAGGCTCTCTCCTAGGGCTAAGACACGGCCCAGAATCCAGGTACGTGCAATACAACAGTAACACCAGACTTGTGATCCTGCCACAGGGCGCAGGGACGAGGATATGTGCCAATTGAAATAAAAGGATGAAGAAGGATTTGATCCAGGCATACCGATTTCCTTCTATCCCTGAAGAAGGGTCCGCGAATGCAGCAATGCCAGACTGAACTGGATGAATCTAAGTCTTAAGCAAAGATTTTAAGGGCAAGAATCATACGGATCCTGATTTTCGCATAATAATCAAGGGCCTCCTCGTTCTCATCAATCCGGGATCCTATGTACAGACTCCGCGCAGCTACCCGTCTGAATCCCTACTTAGATGTATTCGCAACCCAGCTCATTTTCAATATCGCTCGCCAAAAGCTTTGCGACAGTATGCATATACAATCCGAATCTATATAACAGTGCAGTTTTGCGATGTCGTACATATACAAGATAATCCCCCATACCATCACCACCAACCTTACCGTGATCTGTAGTAGCAGTATTAGCCAAGGTAGCTTGCAAACGTGGCATATCAACTTTTCTTGCACAGCTTACTATCAAATCCAATACCTTCGGTGGTTGGAACAGTTCTCTTTTGAAATCCGTACGTGTTACCTTGGTGAGAATTTAGAGTGCTTCGGGACGCGACGAGGAATGGAGATCCCGCGATTTAGAGACATTCTTCCATTTTCTTGTATTAGTAATCCATATCGTGGAGAGAAAGATCTTCAGTGAGTTTCTAGAGATTTGAATACGAATAAGAAGGCGAACATACGTATTAGATGATTCTATATCGGACTTGAACAGCGCTGCTCCGATTGGCCAACTAGTTGCATGTAGACATGGAATTTAGCGCGTCTAATCTTATCGCCTCAACTCAATTGTCAACACTCAAAACAACCCTCCAGTCACACACAACCGCAAAACTCTTACAATGCCCTCCCAACAAGACGAAAAGCGTCAAGCAGCGCGCGAAGTGATCGACATTCTCTACGAAATCTCGACTCTACTGGTAAACCCCCTTCCCGCCCCTCAGAGCAAGAAAGTTTGATACGATGTGGACGGGAGACTGACCTGAAGGACTATACAGAACACGCATCTCGATCGCACGGAACTGTCGTTGTGTGTATCCCTGATTGAGAATGGGGTCAATCCAGATGCGCTTGCTGTATGCTCCCTCTTTCATTTCTTGCTGTCTGTAGCCTGGCTAATGGATGGATTTTTGGTAGACCGTTATCAAGGATCTGAGGAAGGAGGCGCCTGCTCGGGGGGATGTTGATGACGAATAATTGAATAACTGGACCTGAGTCGATGGATCACGCGCAATGGTTTACGATATGACTATTATGTTAGCGAAAAAAGGCAACTACGGAATGTCTTGAATTGTGGAAAACATCTTCACGGTCATTGCATGGGATATCTCGGAAATCGACTGAATTGAAAAGATCGTACACCCGTCACGCGCACATGCACACAGACACACACACACAATTTGAAAAAATCGACCAAACAAATCAATTATCATCCGCCTTACTAGAGTCCTTCGGATCAGATCCGATCTCCGATTCCATGGCTTCTGTCGTCAATTTCTGAAGGTCATTGTCCTCTCCGGCGGGGACATCCTTGGGCTTATTGTCGCGCTCGTCTTCGCTGTCGCCGAGACTAAAGGGGTCGTTCTCGCCGACGGGAGAGTGGCTGGTTGTGGAAAGGGGTTGCCATTTGCTCGACTTGCCTCCTGTTGGTGGTGTCTTAGTCTTCGGGGCGTCATAGAAGTTGTCGATTTCCTCTGGTGGACCATCTTGGAACGACACTTTGCGTCTCTCTTGAGAGGTGTTGGCGGGTCTGATGTTCGCTAGAGGACGGGCAGGGCGTGGAGGAGGTGCTAGTAGCCATTGAGGTTAGTAAGAGAAAGCGAATGCCAGTGAGCAGAGGATCAAACCTTCGGCATCCCTCAGTTCCAATGCAGAAAAGTCATCACCAAGAACCTGGGGGTCTGCGTCGTAACGCTCGCGATCACCGCTGCGTCTAGTAGAATCACCACTTCGTCGTGCGCGGCCATAAGTTTGAGTTTCTCCGTGCGATTGGAGATAGCCATCTGAAGCAGGCTGTTCATCCTCTTCATCTCCGTCAAGTCTTTTCTTGAAGTTCTGTACCCATGAATTGACCTTGGATTGAGTCTCAAGGAACCCCTTTCGAATGTTGTCTCGGATCACCGGTAAATCATCTACATAGCCAATAAGCAAGAGGGTCGAACCATGTACTAAATCCAGAATATTATTAACATACCATCAAAAAAGTTGCGCTCTCGCTCCTCTGGATATTCGTCTCCATAATTGTAACTCTGTCCTTGCCCCTGTCTGCCGCGGGATTGCGAATCATTAAAGTGTTCCGCTAGACGGCGAGCATATATTTCATCTTCACGCAGTTGCTGCTGTGTAGTCGAAGTTGCTGGGTAGGAGGGCCGTGGAGGTTTTGCTGGGGGTGGGGGGGGAAGCTCTTCCTGAGCTGTAGGGTCCGTCATGCCTACACAGCCGCGAGTTAGAAAGCAAACTAAGGATAAGAACACGTCCGCAAACCCACCTAGAAGGGCATGAAAAGCTCTCTCCACGTTATATCCACTAGCTGTCAAGACAGCCTTAACTACACCCGTCTCGATTGAGGGAAATGCTTCCTTCAGCGTCTCTTCGGCTTGTTGGCGCGGGTCGGCCGGTCGAGGTGGTTTGGGCGGGGGAACTTCAGCAGTGTTCTCTGATTTTGAAGGCGTAGAGAGGACGCCCGTTTCTTGAGGCTCATCATCAAAGTCTAGCGGCCGCGCAGTTGTGGGAGACTCTGGATTGGAGTTGTTGGCTACTCCGGAGTATTTGGTAGGGGTTTGCTGCGGGGTTTCGCATTTAGTGACTGTATTCATCTGAAGAGGCACAAGCAGCTTACCACTTTCCCCTCGTCGGACATTTTGAATATCTATTTGATAATCAACAAGCAGAAATGGATTCTGAGGTGTTCCTGGGTCAAGAAGGGATGTTAAGGCGAAGATGTGGTGCTTCAAGAAAGTAACAGAGAGGTAAATTGGTTGCAGCCTATCACAACAACAAGCTTGAAGGATATTGCATCACTCCCGCCGGCAAGCCACAACCGGGCACCGCCACTTGCTGCGTCTAAGCCAAGACCGCTCTTGCTGTGGCTGGTTCCTTCTTTCTACATCTTTTCAAAAAGACTAGCATGGGATAAAAGCGCACTAGTCCTCAAGATGACCGTATGGTGACCTTGAAATATCAAGTAGGGTGGATCAGGAGGAAGAACCATCTTCCTGAGGACCGGTTCAATGGCTGATGACTTCAGTCTATCTTCGACTTTCATTCCCGCCTTGTACAAGCCTTCATCCCTTCTGCCCATTGCTCGATATAGGGAGAAGCTACTGTATCTCATTGAAACATTTCCTGTCACAATAGTTGTAGGCCAAACGGGAAGTGGCAAAACGACACAACTTCCTCAGTTCTTGGATCAGGCAGGATGGACGACTGACGGCAAGGTCGTTGGGGTGACTCAGGTATGCCTCCTTGAAACTTTGCTGTCATCAACAGAACACGGACTAATAAGATGATAGCCCCGACGTGTAGCGGCGACTACAGTTGCCGGCAGAGTGGCCGAGGAAATGCGTTGCAAGTTGGGCGAGAAAGTAGGCTATTCAATCAGATTTGAAGATGTCACGTCCTCTGCTACGAGGATCAAGTTTCTCACAGACGGTTTACTGCTTCGAGAAGCACTTGTTGACCCTTTACTATCTCATTATTCGGTGATTATGGTCGATGAGGCCCATGAACGGTCTATCAGTACCGATATCCTGCTAGGAATCCTGAAGAAAATTATGAAAAAGCGCCCCGAGCTTCGCATTATCATCAGCAGTGCTACGCTACAGGCAGAGCAGTTTCTGAAGTTTTTCTGCGGTGACAAATCCACTGTCGAAGGGCCGGATGAAGAGCTTGGAGGAGATGTTGGGCGTATCATTAGTCTCGAAGGGCGGATGTATCCTGTGGACGTGCTCTACCTGGAAAATCCAACGGAAGATTATGTTGAAAGGGCCATCAAGACAGTCTTTGATATTCACTCTCAAGAGGGTGAAGGTGATATACTCATTTTTTTGACCGGGAGGGAAGAAATTGAACAAGCAGTTCAGTTAATTTCAGAGCGAGCTGCCATGCTCCATCCAAAAGCCAAATCACTGCTTCCTCTGCCATTATTTGCTGGCTTGACTACAGAACAGCAAATGTATATCTTTGAGCCTACACCGGAGAATACACGAAAGGTAGTCGTGTCGACGAATATTGCCGAGGCCTCAGTGACCATCGATGGAATTGTCTTCGTTATTGATTGCGGGTTTGTCAAAATCCGCGCTTACAACCCAAAGACCGCCATTGAAACATTGACCGCCACGCCGGTGTCTAAAGCATCGGCTACGCAACGTGCCGGTCGATCTGGAAGAACAAAGCCTGGTAAATGCTTTCGTCTGTATACCCAACGAGCCTTCGAGGCCTTGCCCGAAATAGGTACGCCAGAGATTCAACGGTCAAACTTGGCACCGGTTGTCATGCAGTTAAAAGCTCTTGGAATCGACAATGTTGTGCGCTTTGATTTTCTTTCGCCTCCTCCGGCTGAGTTGATGACTCGTGCGCTGGAGCTTTTATATTCTCTCGGAGCTGTGGATGACTATGCGAAACTCACAAAACCCATGGGATTTCGTATGGCCGAACTCGGTGTCGAGCCGATGCTGGCCAAGGTCTTACTCAGTGCTCCTGGCTTCAATTGCCTAAGCGAGGTTCTTACTATAGCAGCCATGCTCAGCTTGCAAGGCTCATTGTGGGTCCAGCACGACGGCGGTAAAGATGAAGCTGAGAGCGCACGAAGGAAGTTTGCTGTTGAAGAGGGCGATCATATGACATATTTGAACGTGTATCAGGCATTCATCACCAAGGGCAAAAAAGATTCAAAATGGTGCAGAGACAACCTATTGAACTACAAATCTCTGACTCGGGCCGTAAGCGTTCGTGCTCAGTTGAAACGCTATCTTGAGCGGTTTGGATTAGAGGTTGATTCGACGCTACCGATTTCCTCTGCTTCAAAAGAGATAAATAAACCAGAGCAAATCTGTCGGTGCCTGACCACGGGTTACTTTGCACATGCTGCCAAAATGCAGCCTGACGGAAGCTTCAAGACTGTGGGCGGCGGGTTGACTCTGCACGCCCATCCGAGTTCATTGATGTTTGTACGTTTTCCATAAACTTCGCCTTATAAGATCCTGCTGACCCTAACCTTTCTGTCCAGAACCGCAAAGCTGATTGGGTTATATTCCATGAAATCCTAGAGACTGGAGCCAAGACCTTCATTCGCGATGTCACCAAGATTGAGAGAAGCTGGCTGGTGGAATATGCCCCTGAATACTATCGCGTAACTTAACCCTAGGTACATGTACTATCGAGTATTGGCAGAAGGAACGGGGGCGCGGGGAAGGCGAAGGCGCGTCATCGTTGGAGAAGGTGGGGTCCTGCTTGTTTAGGGTTGTCCCGCTATATTTATTTGTTTGTAGCTAAAAGATTCCTCCCTTTGTGTCAACACTGCTCTTCTTTCCTTCATCTCCATCTTCATCTTCATGTAATTTCCCATCACTACTTCGACACAACAATGTCAGGCCATCATCACCACGATCACGGCCATGGCGACCATTGCCACGACGAGGGCCACGATCATTCAAATGACATCACTCCAGCCCTCCAATCTATGTTATACTCTCAGATACAGTTTGACATGGTGTCTACCCTCAACGGTAATTAGTGGCCAATCGAGACTATCAACATCCGCGAGGACTGACGCAAAAATCCTACAGAATCTGTTCCTCGCGCTGGCACTGCAATTCTTAAAAAATCATGGGCCGAAAGATTGAATGAGCAACCTGAACTCGAGAGCGACGCCGACGAACAACTTTTGATGCACATCCCGTAAGTAGGACAGACTGCTCTTTAAAAAGAAAAAAAAAAAAAAAATAACATGATGGATTTACTGACTTGCTTCAAGTTTCGCGGGACAGGTCAAACTACACTCGCTACTGATCTACACTACCCCGACACCTTCCGCTCCCAAGACCGTGAAGCTCTTCAAAAACCGCAATGACCTGGACTTCTCCATGGCGTCAGACCTGAATCCCACCCAGACCATCGAAATTCCACAACCTGTTCCGGGAACTGACGTCTATGACCTGCCTCTCAATCGTGCCCTGTGGAACACCACTACATCCATCACTCTGTTCTTCGAGGACAATTGGGGCGAAGAAGAGACCACCAAGATCGGTTATATCGGCTTCAAGGGACAATTCATGGCGCTCAACCGTGAGCCTGTGAGCGTCATGTATGAGGCAGCTGCAAATCCCAGCGATCATGTCGCTATACAGGGTGTGTATGGCATCGGAGGAAGGATTATGCCGGGACAGTAATAATCAGCAGCATCAGGGATATTTGCAGTACTCGTGAGGCGTTACATGATACCACTTTATGATTTCTATGACGTGTTTGTATTAATGCTATGATGCTAAACAGAATACAAGAATGCGAGCTGTACAATATATCACTTGTGTATGCTCCAGACAAGCGGGAGTAAGCGGCCATGTGTCTATGACAGGCCGTACGTGTAGGACTGGACACCGAGAGATTCGTAGCAGGCATGCCGTCCAATCATCTTAAGCAGCCAACATGGCAGCTCGCTCTTGCGCCCTGGCTTTGGCTCTTGCTCTAACCTCTTGTTCCTTTTGCTCCTTCTCCTCTTCAGTCAGCTCAGGTAGAGCAGCTGTAGGCACGTTAGGCATTGCAACGGTACCCTCGACCTCCCTTTGAAGAGCCTCGAGTTCGTCTTCGACCTCGTCTTCGTCTTGGTTGGACATTTGTCCAGCGAGCATTTGGCTGATTTCCTATATTCACTCACATTAGAGTTTACCCGATAAGGAACACACGAAAAGAAAAAGAAACCAACCTCCTGATATGCCCTAGCCTCTTCCGTCTCACCCATCAACTTCTCAACAGCAGCCAATCCACCCATCTCCTTATTTATAGCCTGTAGCACCTCCGTACCCTGCTGCAACCCAAACAGAACATCTTTTTGAACCAACGCAAATTCAACCTGAGACGTCAGTTGCTCTAACTGCGCCAACTGGGCATCGGTTTTCGCTAGTAAGGTTTCCTGGTATTTTTTCCGCCTAAGTGCTAATAGTGCACGTTTCTTGTCATTTCGTGAAAGGCATTCTTTGGCAATTGCTGTTTCGCGGTCGGTGAGGACTATGATGCGTTTTTGGTATTCGTGAAGTTTGTCGCGTTGGATTTTGAGGTTGAGAATTGCTCTGATTTGCGGGGTTAATCTTGATCATCTTCCCAGAGAACAAACTGCTTTGGCATATTTGACAGCAAGTACAGATGATGGAAACGTACCTATCTTGAGGAGATATCTTGTTGGTACTACCGATATTTCCCATATCGCAGCATCGTCCCTTGCCGATCACAAGGAAGCCTTCGGCGAAGAGGCAATGACGTTTACCGATGCGGTCTGAATAGTTGATAGTTGATCAACAGAGTCGCAATTCACCGTGTCGTCCGAAAGAGTATGGCGACTATGTATAAATAATCAAAGACATGGTCCTCGAGTCGCCTAATGTTCCATCACCATTTTGTATCCTGAGAGCAGTTCGGAGTCTGTTGTGGTCGAGATGAACAAGTTCCTTGTCCGTTGACCAGTGATAAGCGGGGTTCGGAGACTCGTTAATCCGAAGGTAGATAAACCCGAAAAAATTAGAGAGATCTCCGCAATTTCAAGAACAACACCAAGAACAACATTGAATTTATGCCTGTCGCCATGCCCTATAGAAACAAGGGTAGGCCGAGTCTGAGCCATGGTTTAGATAAAGAGGTAGATATCCATATATTAGTAATAATCCCTCTACTACGACACAGACTAATCAGACAACTCTCCACAGATTTACCAAATTGTGCGCAAAATCGCGGACGAGCAGCAAGCCGAGGCGGGAAAGACACGCCTCACCACATATTCCGTATTCGATACATTAAAAAAATCAAATTCGAGTCTGAATCGAAAACCGAAGAAATTGCTTGAAGACAGCATTGAGCGGGTCCTAGAAGTAATTCAAAGCGATTTAGCTGGCGGTGATGAGGAGTCGGACTCGGTAAATGGGGACTTTGAGGGGTTGGAAGATGAGAAGGTTAATCAGGTGGTTGTAAGATATCGCCCAATTGTTGAAGTGGGCGTGGCTGAGTACTTACCAATGTCAGGAATCCAATGGCTTGAACAGGAGTATTGTCAGTGCCTGGTCTACATCAGCCAAACAATCACCAGCTCCTCGGAAAGGCAACGAATCATCTACCGTTGAAGCCTCTGCACAGTCTACCGGATCCAAAAGACGTCAAAATGCAGGTGAATCAGTACCTAAGCGAAGAAAGGCGGATCATACCATAGACAAATCGCCGCCGACACATGTCAGTTTATCGGATCTTGGTGGCATGGATGAAGTGTTGCAAGAGCTAGGAGACTTGATTATTCTACCCATGACACGACCACAAATATTCACATCATCCAAAGTACAACCTCCGCGTGGTGTGTTGTTGCATGGACCGCCAGGATGCGGTAAGACCATGCTTGCCAATGCCTTTGCGGCCGATTTAGGTGTTCCCTTCATATCAATATCCGCTCCATCGGTTGTATCTGGTATGTCTGGTGAATCCGAAAAGGCGCTTCGGGAACACTTTGATGAGGCAAAGAAGGTAGCTCCATGCCTGATATTCATTGATGAAATCGACGCAATCACGCCGAAACGAGAAAGCGCCCAGCGAGAGATGGAAAAGCGTATTGTGGCCCAGTTATTGACCTGCATGGACGATTTGGCGATGGAAAAGACCGACGGCAAGCCTGTGATTGTCATGGCTGCTACGAATCGACCTGATAGCTTGGATCCTGCGTTGCGACGAGGAGGTCGGTTCGATAAGGAGATCAACCTGACTGTTCCTTCGGAACCCGTGCGAGAACAAATTCTCCGTACTTTGACACGGAAAATGCAACTTGCAGATGATTTGGATTTTCCAACGTTGGCTAAACGCACCGCTGGTTTCGTGGGCGCGGATTTGAACGATCTAGTATCGACTGCTGGAGCTGCGGCTATCAAACGATATCTTGAGGTACTCAAGTCAAACACCGGGGAGGAAATGGATATTGAAGACGTGACAGAGCAACAAGTGACTGAAAAAGTAAAAGAGATACGCCGCTTGATCAAGCATGCCAAGGAAGCGCCAATCGGACAGGAAAGCAATCCTGTTTTGGTATCAAACGCAGATTTCTTCACAGCACTGCCCAAGATCCAGCCGTCTTCGAAACGTGAAGGGTTTGCGACCATTCCGGATACTACGTGGGCAGATATTGGGGCTCTTGGTGGGATCCGGGATGAGTTGGTCACGGCAGTCGTTGATCCCATCAAAAACCCAGAAATATATGCCAAAGTTGGAATTACGGCCCCTACAGGTGTTTTGCTCTGGGGACCACCCGGTTGTGGTAAGACCTTGTTGGCCAAAGCCGTCGCGAACGAGTCTCGCGCAAACTTTATCAGTATCAAGGGTCCCGAACTTCTTAATAAATACGTCGGTGAATCTGAGAGAGCAGTTCGTCAAGTCTTCGTCCGCGCCCGGTCTTCTATTCCCTGCGTCATCTTCTTCGACGAACTCGATGCCCTGGTCCCCCGTCGCGATGACGCGCTATCCGAAAGCTCAGCACGAGTCGTCAACACACTCCTGACTGAACTCGATGGCCTAGGAAGCAACCGACAAGGCATCTATATCATCGCTGCCACAAATCGACCCGACATCATTGACCCGGCCATGCTTCGACCAGGTCGTCTCGAGACTCTACTCTTCGTCAATCTGCCAGGACCTAGCGAACGTGCCGAGATCCTACAAACGCTCATCCGTAACCTGCCTATTGAATTCAACGATCAGATGCGCGCCTTGGCTGAGAGTTGCGAGGGTTACAGTGGTGCTGATATCGGCAGTTTGTTGCGTAGAGCTGGTTATTCGGCGATCAAGAGGAGGGATATGATCCGCTTTGAGGACTTTGTGGCTGCGAGGGAGCATATCAGACCTAGTGTGACGGATATGAGGAAATATGAGAGGTTGAGGAGAGATTGGAGTAGTGGTGTCTAAGTTTGGTTCCTAGATGATTGTCAGTATATAGAATTGTTATACCCACACATTTTCCAAGATTGATATGTGATAGAAAATAAGTCTCATTAATGCATCACCTACTCAAGGCAATAGTGCTTATGTACATAACTTTTGAAACGCCCATATATTCCTCTAGATTCACTCAAGATCATGACAGAAGTGAAAACCAACAATTAGCACCACAGGCGACAAGTGCCATCTGCACCCGCAGACACGCACCACGGCTGAGTAGGGTGCCAATCGACATCCAAGATTCCCAACTCGCCAGTAATTTTATGACCACGCAACACCTTAAGTGGAACAATGCTGGCATTACTGAGCATGTCGCCAGTAACGCTGCCGTGGAAGATTTGTAGAGAGCCGTCATCACTGGCGTCAGCGAACAAGGGGTAACGGCCGCTAGGATGGAACTTGACTGCTCGGATGGCTTTGCTGTGGTAACGGAGGGTCTTGTATGGGTGTGCGGATAGGTCAACGTCGTGCCATAGGAGTCGACGATCGTAGGATCCAACAATGAGATTGTCGCCGCCAGAGATTGAAGAGGAGCGTGGGTGGATATCGAAGGAGGAGATCCACCGCGCACCAGGCTGTAGAATTTTGACCAGGAGCTGACGAGACAGATCATAGGCACGGATCGAGCGTTGATTGGCGACGAAGAGAATAGGCTTGGACGGATGGAAATGAGCAGCTTGAGGGGGGCCGCCGCCCTTGAGTCGACGCCTGAAGGGGTTTTGGGTGACGTGTTTCGAAACTGTGTGGATTGCAATAGCTTGGCTTGCGGGCGTAGAAGACCCGGGGCAGACGGTAACAAAGTAGTCACCACGGCGATGCCATGAGACAGATTTGGCAACGTAGCGCAAGGGTATAGTGATACACACTCCAGACTCAGCCAGCTCTGACGATGGTCGGATCCAGTTTGTAGGAGTACTCTTTGAATCTGCGTCTCCATTCTTAGTAGAAGACTTGTTTGCTGCGTAACCCCAACCAGCATCAAGAAGTTCGAGACTGGCTTTTTCGAGCTCCGGGTTGACGATCTGAGGCACGGCAAGATGAAGATCATCTCCGCAAGCAATGCAGAGTACGACAGCATCTTGACCAGGACGCCAGCGAACGACATTGATAGGTTCATCATCACTGATTTTGGCAAACCAGAGCTGACGACCTGTCAGAATTTCCCAAACACGCACTGTTCCATCATCACCTCCACTAGCTAACCATTGTCCAGTTGTGTCAATCGATACAGATCGTACACGACCCGTGTGGCCTCTGAAAAGAGTTGCGCATGCTGTAGGGAATGGTTTGAGCTCGTCCGGACTCGGCAACTTAGGAAGTAGACTTTCGGGGTCGATGTTGAGTTTGCTTCTCCTAACCCTAGGAGCAAGATACAAGTCCAAACAACGCTCAAACCTCTCTTTGACAAAGCTCTCGTAACCAGGTACTTTTCGCAAAGCCGCGTAGTCCGTGGGTAAATAGTCTCTCTCGCGGTCTTCCTCGTCTGCCTCTTCCCAAGCTTTTCGCTCTTTCTTATCCGGCAAGTATTCTGGAGGTGGATGATAACTCTCCTCATACCCGGGAGGAGGCAATTTGGGCGCTGGGACGTTCATGATATGGTCGGGTCGTGGAGCTTCGTCTGCCCAAATATCGTAGCGAGTCAAACCGTCATCTGCCTCATCTTCTTCTGCGGGAGGCTTATAGGGGAGGATCCGACCTTCTCGAATAGCACGGACAATCTTCATGACACGCTTGGCTTCGTGCTTGGAAGGAACGAATCGGCGTTTCGGTTCTGGAGCTGCGCTGAGAGGCATGATTTCCTCTTTGCTGGTGAACCATTCGACGGTGGGCTCGTAAGGATTGTAACCTTCCTCGGGAATCTCGTTCATTTGAACCTTTCGAAGCAATTCGAGTTCATCTTGGCTGAGCTCTAAAGGTTTTCCTGTGGAGGGATCGGTAAGACCTGTCCAGCCCTTAGGAATCTCAATGCTGTCTAGCAGAGCATCCAATGCCTCGCCCTTGGCGGGACGCATGATCTTCTTTCCATTGATGTCATAGCCGATGTGAGGGTATTGATCGTAAAACGAAAGAGGGATATTGCCAATTGTGTTAGCGTTGTCATCTGCATCTGAGTAGTCCGAATTATCGTCTGGGTTGATCTCGTCATACACGTATCGCTCGTTTCCGTTGGCGTCTACTTCGACTCTATAATTGGGCTGATCAAAATCGTCTTCATCTTCAGTTCTTTTTTTAGCCTCATTTTCAATATCAGACGGAACTTCATCGCTGTCAATTTCGGATTCGATTTCCTCTTCGTCATCGCTAAACTCATTGATAATTTCGACCTCCGAATCGCTTTCGTCGGACGACAGGTCGTGAGCACCGTCAGAAAGGTCCAAATTGTTCAATTCTTCGCCGGAAACAATGCCTGTGTCGGGCTCGACATCGCGAGTGACAGCCTTGCGTTTCTTGGATTCCTTTCCAGAGGCCATTGTGACTGTGGTTACCTCTGTTCTGATCTGGTTCTGTTCGGTCAAGCTTTTGGATGCTGGAGAAAACAAAATTATTTTTCTTTTCCTATCTGTACCGCCCACGTGACACACCGCCTGCCGGATCAAGCGCGGGCCCCGCCTTATCGCCGAGGCCGTCGTGACCTTTGATCTGGGTTCGACAGCCACAGGAACTTCTTTCTCTTCTTATCTGGACATTACTAGTCACTGCCCATCTCGTTTTCCTCTTTGCATTTCGCCTGCAAGCTTGGTTGGTTGAAATCTAAAGCGTGCTTCATCTAAAGCATGGTGAACACCTACCAAAGGAACTTTACTCGTCCATCTCCAACTTGTGCGGGCTTCAGCCAATCAACAGCTAAGTCGAACAATTTGACGACATACGACGAAGCTCATCTCCATCACCTCGTCAATACTGCGCACTCCTCTCAACTTCCCATCGATATTTGAGCCATCTATTTCGCGCATTTTTTTATTCTGAGTGCTATCTCTCATACACGGATTTTGGTGTCCCTGTTGTCTTTTCTGCGACGTTTCCTACTATTAGGCCATCAATGGCCATATCTTTCAATCGCATTTGACCACGTTCCTTTCACCTGGCCATTTCCCCCCCAGAATTCAAAAGCGAGTATCGCGGAATTTCAGTATTCCGCGGTTTGTCGCTGTCTCGTCATTCTGTAGATGAAGCGCATCAGAACTTGCCGTTCCTATGACATCCAATTCTCCGGATGAGGCTATACACTTTCGGGGGAAGACTCTTACTCCCGAGAGTCCACGTCCGCTTCACATCCCAGAGCCTTCGAACATTCCCGTTCTAAAGAACCAGATGGACCCAGTATTCAACGATACATCGACATACGAAAACCCTTCTACATACCAAGATGATGAGCAACCCTCCCAGCCAGAGTCAGACAGCGAGTTATACAAAAGCGCCAATGAAGATGAAAATAAGAAACAAGCAGCACTTCTGGGTATGGCCCAAGATTCAGGTAGTTCCCATCCCATTCCCCCAACATAATGATCAGAAGCAGGCTGGCCCACGAGTGATTTCAACTCATTCATAGCTCAATCTGCTGTGCCCACATCTCTTTACGATCCCAAATTAGACTCAGTCTTTTGCAGTATGGATATACCCAGCCATGAGATTCTAACGTGCATCTATTCAGGAACCGTGAATGCCCACAGCACTTTAGATGCCCAGTCCGCTGCAGCGCAAATCCCACTTTCGACTCAACCCAATGCTGCTCCGTATCATCAAATGGGTGTTCCAAGTACCGTGGCTAGTACGAACATGCTTCACCTTTCCATGGCTAACCCTGATATCGTTGCTGCTCCGAGTAACAGTGCACAAGCCGAAGCGGGCGTTGACCTTCAAAATCTGCTTGATAATCTTTCCCCATCCACCTCTACTGCCCCCTCTGGCCCAGTGGTAACTGCTACTACTTCATCCCCCGCTGATAACCCCCTTCTTCAAGATCATAAAAAGCCTCGGTCTTCTGCAGTACCAGATCATAGCTATGAGTTGTCTGCAGGTCTCCCACCCCGACCACCAACCCAACAGATGCCAGAATTAAACCCAAATTACCCATCTACGGCAGATATTAGTGATTATCATCCCCTCAGCATACAGGCTTCGAACACGTCCTATGTACCGCAACCGCAAGGTCACGATCAACACTCAAATGCCTCTATATTCATACCTGGAGTAGCGGCAGGTACATCATCAGGAGCAAATGGGCTACCTCCGCCTCCTTTAGCGACATTCCAGCAATTTCAGCCACAGCAGAAGTCAGTCTCTGCACCGGAGGCTACCACTCAATCAAGCCATAAGAGCTCCAGATCTGAAAGATACAATGCAAAAACCGGGGGTTCTCCTGATGACGATGTGTTTTGGGGAGATGAAATACAGAAGATCTATGATGAGTTCCTCCGTGAGGAGCGTGCATATGTAACTGAAGGCTTGTGGGACCGCTTTCCTTACGGTTCTCGACTCTTTGTTGGTGAGTGATGAAGAACTTTTTGCTCTTTCGCCAACGAAGAAACTGATATGTTACAGGCAACCTACCCAGTGAGCGAGTAACCAAACGTGATTTGTTTCATGTTTTTCACAAGTACGGAAAACTCGCTCAGATTTCTATCAAGCAAGCTTACGGCTTTGTTCAGTTTCTTGATGCAGAGTCATGCCACCAGGCTTTGCAGGCTGAGCAAGGAGGTCTTGTTAGAGGCAGGAAGATTCGTAAGCATACACCACGCTGTGATAGTGATTATTACTAACTCCTCATTAGATCTTGAAATTTCCAAACCTCAGAAAAGCACCCGACCAGGGCCAAGCCATCCTGAGCCTGGACGTCAACCGTTGCCAAGGCGTTCTAGATCACCACCGGACTACTCCCGCGGCGGACCCTCCAATGGACGTGGATTGCGCAATCAAGGCAATGACCGCCACGATCGTTCCTATGAAAACAAGAGAGGAAGTTTCAGCGACTTCAGAGATGATAAAGGTCCCCGACGTCGTGACGATTACCGACCTCCTAGGTCACCATCGCCTCGTGCTTTCCGTAACCGGGACAGCGGTTTTCGTTCAAGAGATCGAACCCCAGACAGATTTGAGCGACGTGATAGACGCAGATCGCGATCTCCTTACAGTAGAGATAGACGACATCGAAGCCCCAGCCCACGAGCACGCCCGGGGTATGACAGCGATGAACACACCGTCTCACGCCGTGCCCCAAGAGATGTCCCAGACTTACAAATTCTGGTAGCCGACGATGTCGATATGTAAGTATCATTTTGTCGTATAGAAACATCCAAGCTAATCTTGACTACAGGGGCTTCGCATACCACGTTGAGAATTCATTCAAAACCCGGGGACTTCGGATTGACATTCTGGTGCTTTCTCGTGTTCCCGTGGATGTGGCAATCCAAAGACAGATAGAAGAAGGCGTTTCCGCGGTGATAAGGCTCACGAGAAGTCAGCAATACTCCGGAAAGGTCACACTATTGATGTTTGACCGCAGCGCAGGGGGTGCTAGCAAGCCTCGTTCAATGGGTAGGTCAAGCATCGCATGCTTGCAAAAGTTCAAGTTTGATGCTAATGAGGAAATCAATAGAGTACCCGGATCTTGACTTACACATAGCAGTCGAAATGGCTGTCCAGATGCACGCTGTGCGCCGAGCTGGATTTGCTCCAAACTTCTATACTCCGAACCCAACTTACCCTGTTCCCTCTTTGCCGAACCAATTTCCTCAGCCGATGCCTCATGCGCAGCCAGCGATGCCAGCACCCCAGTCAAATCAATTCGCAAACCTCATTCAAACGCTCGATGGGCCGGCATTACAATCATTGCTGAACACACTTCAACAAACACAACACGTTCCGCAGGCAGCTGCTCCCTCACTACCCATGGCGCCGAACGCCTCGAATCCAGTTGATCTTGCAAGTCTCCTGAGCAATGCCCAACGCCAACAGTACCCTCTTGCGGCAGCTCAAAACCAAGGTCCCCAGCCTCAAGCTACAAATCCCTTTGGTCTCCCACTCTCCGCTCAACCCAGCAATCGATTGGATCCAAATCTCCTCGCATTGTTAGCGAAAGGGGCGGCAAATGGAGGCCCGATCCAGGGAGGCCAAGCAGCAGTTGGCCCTCATGTGCAAAACATTGTCAACCAACTCGCCAAGTGGAAGCAATAAGGCTGGCTTTGTCCTATTATCTGTTTATTTTTATTCTTATTTATTTATTTATTTTGTTATCGTTGCGAGCTCGGTTATATTTCAAATCATGGCGTTATATTGCGTTGGCGTCACCTCTGTATTTGAACCTTAGAATTCTCTCAAGCATCTTGGACGGTACAGGCGAATCATGGCGATGAATACAGCGTGCGTTGTCCTCGTGATTTGCTATACACGAATTATGTCTCTGATATCCGTCTCCCTCTCCTGAATATAATGTGTTTGATCAATTTAAAAGCAGAGTTTTGAATTTTCATACTCTAGTCATTACCATACATAGCCTTTAAATATAATACAGTCTTCTAAGTATAAATAATACATCTTGAATCCAAGAAATCACCACGAAACTCCAAAATGGAATGCAATTGCGTTATTCTTCGCCTTTTAATCGAGTCTATCGTGCCTTAACCTGAGCCTCTGCCGCGGCTTTTTCTGCATCCTCCTTTTGTATTTTGGCAATCGTCTGGTCCCGGTTATACTCCATCACGCGCTTCTCTTTGAAATATTTGACCTATCCACAAAAACAGTCAGCTACTATGCATGCATTTCTAACTTCTCACACTCAAGTAGGAAAGGAGCAAACGTACCCATGCCTTGGAACAGGCAGACTCAAACTCGGCAATCTCTTTTCCGCACTTCTTGCGCGCCTCAGAATCGTGTTTGATGGCATCTAGGATACCGTTGCGGTCGAGACAGGAGAAGAAGAGGTCGCGCCCATTATAGCAGACTTCGCGAGAGGAGCGGTCGGGCGCAATACGTCCGCCGTCTGAGGCCTTTGCAGATTGGGGACCGGCGGTCGAGGAGCCGAATAACCAGCTCATTGTATCAAAGTTGATATATAAAATTGAAAGGCGGCAATGCGGTAGATTCCGACTCTGTTTGCAAAAGGAATCGATTTATGAAAAGATAAAAATTCAATGAGGTATACAGATGGAGAGGTCGAAGTTAAAGTTGCTCCGCATATGTCACTGCGTCGCGGAAGTGAATGCTTGGCTTTGCGGCCAATTTTCTTGGCGTCGGAGCTGGCCTCGTGGCGTTTGTTTTTCCATCATGATTCAATCCTCACAACTTCAACCCAAGTTATCAACATCCTGCACGTCGCCAGCACAACATTCATAGCTGCAAATACTCAGGAGAAGTAGTCGTTCCGAAGCTACATATAACGATTTCCGCCAGTCCGCCGAAGACTAACACGCGAAAGAGTTGAAAGGGGAATGGGATGTCGACCTGTAGTCGCAACTCCTGCTCACGATTATCATAACGAAAACACCGCTCCATTTGCGCCAACGCCATACACACATCTACCGGGTGTCGGACCGCCTTTGAAGATATTTCATGCCTCCAAGGCGGCGCCCACCTCGTCCCGGGGCGCTGACGGAGCTCCCTCCGCTGAAAATCCTCAGGAAGATCCTCTTGCTTCAGGCGCTTTACTATTTCTGCATAACTGCACTCGTGATTTTCACCACCCTTGTGGCGGGTACGGTGTTCTCTCTTGATCTCATATTTGGATGGGATAGCTTGCGAGGAGATACTACGGTGGGGTGGATGTTGAGTTTGGTGTGGATCTTGAATAGTTTCCTTTGGTAAGAGATCCTACAATGTCTGACTCACATTAGGGTTACTGATAATTATTGTTTAGTGTTATATTCCTCCTCATCTTCGTTTCGCGCTCGAAACTCATACCCGATTTTGCGCTCACGATACACTTTATACACCTACTCGTCGTCTTTTTCTACACCCATTCCGTACCGAGAAACCTGCTCTGGTGGGCCCTCCAACTCGCAAGCGCCGCTTTCATGACATTTGTCGGAATTTGGGCCTGTCAAAGACGTGAACTAGCACCCATCACCTTTGGCCTCGGCCTTGGACTAGGCGGGCCCAGTGAAAGCGCCTCAGGTGGCGACGGCGCTGCTCAAGCTGCTGAGACAGGGGAGTCTCACCAACCGGATTCTCTGGGCGATGATCTCGAGAATGGCATGCCGGGGTTTTCTCGTGGGAGAAGAGGGCGCAATCGAGAGGAATATGAGCTGGTGCCTATGAAGGAAGTGGAGGGACATACTGCATAACGACCGGACATGAATAGAAGCTCGTCTATATTCCTTGCGTTTGTTCTGTGGGAGCTACAGTCATGTATGTGAGTACATGCTGATTTGTAATGATGTAAATATACCCTACTTGATGTCTCAAATATATTTTTTATATGATTACACCTATCTCGGACGGCATTATTCAGCTATCTTCGGGACGCTGAGTAAAGAGAAGGCGTATGCCCTCTGTGAACATTATTTGACATGTTTGATCTCAAATCCAGGTTGCCGATTGGCCGTTAGCTTGTTCCGTCCGATGAACCATTTCCCGCGGGGCTTTCCGATGTCCACAATTGCCTGATTGGAGGATGACACCGAAGTATGAGCAAGATAAGAACCTGGCTTCTCGCATCGACTCTGTGTCGCCGTCTAATTGTCAATACAGACTTTCTACAGCAGCTAGTCGAATCTGACTGAACGTAGAAGAGACACAGAATGTCTTCAACCGTCACCGAAACCCAGACTCTCCCAACCCGCGTCATCGGGGTGTCCGATGCGCCTGCTCAACACAGCTTCCCCTCTATTGTCCCTGCAGAGAAGGATGAGAAATTCCAGTCTCTCGTCCGTGGTAACCGGGCCGGCACATTGAAGCTTCGCGGCATCCCTATCCACAATGATCCGTATGCGAAGAGGAAATGGATGAAGGAGCACATGGCCGCAGCATTCCGTTTCTTTGGAAAGCAAGGATATGGAGAGGGCATTTCAGGCCACATTTCAATCAGAGGTACGCTTTTTCCTCGTTTTGAGGGAACGCTCACTGGTCTAATGTACCAATAGATCCCGTGCTCAACGATCATTTCTGGATCAACCCCTTCGGCAAGCACTTTTCGATGATGAAGGCTTCGGATTTGGTCCTCGTCGATAGCGAGGGATATGTCTGCGAGGGTGGGAATCAGGAGGTCATCAATGAAGCTGGGTTTATGATTCATTCTGAGATTCACAAGGCCCGTCCTGATGTGATTGCGGCAGCGCATACACATGGAATTTACGGAAAGACGTGGAGCGCTTTTGGGAAGAATATTGAAATGATCAGTCAAGGTTTGTCACTCAAGAGCTTGATATAAAAGCCTGAGTCTGAATCTGACCTGGTATGATAGATGCATGCAACTTTTATGGGAAATGCAGCGTCTACAATGACCATGGCGGTATTGCTTTGGCCCAAGATGAGGGAAGACAGATTGCCGAAGCTCTTGGAGATAATATGGCATGCATTTTGCAGAACCACGGGTTAGCCATCCTTCCAGGAACACAATATGCATAGGTAGCTAACCTAATCACAATACTCAAGCCTATTGACCGTTGGAACCACCGTCGACGAGGCCGCTTTCCTCTTTTACAGCCTTGACAAGGCATGCCACTCACAGTTGATGGCCGAAGCAGCCGCAGCAAACGGTATTCCCAAAATAATCATCTCGGATGAGGTCGCGGCGTACACGGCAAGCTCCGTCCAGAACCCGGTATGTAATTTTCCTTTCAAGATATTGAACTACTGCTGACACTCTTATAGCATAATTTGTACACAGAATTCCAGCCAGAGTTCGAGCTCATTGTCGAGGAGTCTAATGGCCGTGTGCTTGAATAGAGATGCAGAAAGGCGTGGAGCGGAGTCACGATGATATAATGAGATATTTGTACCTTTCTTAATGACACTACATACGAGTAGATTTAATTTTTTTTTTTCTTTAGAAGTGGACTCCATACTTGATCCTCTAAAACAAGTTGAGGAAATTGGTACCCTTGAGTCGATATAGTAACCCTAACCCTGCGTGCTTCACGTGACTATATATTCTACCCAATAAGAATTAGCGCGAGTCCATGTGCGATGGACCAGACTGGCCAATCCACGTACTTTGTTTTAAACATGCATCAGCAACTTCAAAACCGAATACTCTAAAAACACGTTGAACGAACCATTACAGAGGAACCAGAAAATACAATTTGACAGACTTCCAAAAAGCCAGAGGGTTATATTCTGCTCAATGAATTGAGCATCTACACAGAGGTTCCACACACAAAATCCAGCGCATGATTAGTTACTATACAGAGGGCATAATGAGTGAATGAACAACGAGAAGAAGAAATTGCGAATATACAGCTTGACGGACGTTTGAGCATTGATCCGAAATATATATATATACCTTGCTGCCTTGAGCTTGATAGCTCTAAGACATCGGAAACCCAGCAGATTGCCAAAATGGCAACAAGCGAAGCATCATACATAGACTACGACACATTCCTCGACCCCGACTTCAGCGCGGCATCATTCGCAAATACTCTAGTCACAAACACCAATAACATTAACGACACTCAAGTCGACCTGTCAACACCTCTATCTCGAGTGCTCTTCGACGTGCAAGAGATAGACACCCACATCCACAACCTAACCACCAAATCTGCCCTCCCATTACTCGAGCACACCCAGGACCGCTCACAGAGCAGCCAGCGAATTCTCAGTCAAGTTGAGGAGCAAGTCTCTTCTCTTGCAGAGGGTTATCAACGTCTCGAGAAAGAAGTATTACGCAAATGGGCCAGCGCCGAGGAAGCCAGAGTCGCAGCGCAGAATTCGTTGCAGACGCTTCGTCTAGCTCGCGCAGTTGCGCGATGCGTTAGTTTGGGGAGACAGTTGGAGGGTCAAATTGCAGAAGTTACAGGTCGGGTTAGTAGTAGTACTAATACTACTGGAACCATGGCGGCAGTGAAAGATGATCATCGCGCAATGGTGCGAGCGGCTACGACTATTCTAATGCTGCGGCAGATGTTTTCTGCGATCGGTGAAGGGGAGGAAGGGCAGGGACTGGATAGGGTGAAAGTCATTCGTACGCTGAGAAGTGATTTGGTGATTCCGGCGGAAAACACTACAAAGGCTAGGGCGCAGCAGGTCATAAATCGATTTTCAGTATCATCTTTGATCGTTGATGGATCTTCGCGGTCGAGCAATGGCACCCAATCACCGCCCCCAGCGACTTCATCATCATTGTCGTCGTCGTCGTCGTCGTCGAGTTATGTGCAGACCGAAGAAGCGAAAGCGAGACTACTTTCTGCCATTACGACACTTTATTTACTATCACCAACCCCCAAAAACGGCGTGAGCGCAGAGGACTTCCAGCCTGAACTATTGCTATCTACGCTGCAGGGCTACATCCACAATTCACTGACTTCGTCTCTCTCATCTCTTGCGCGCGGGCTGGCCACATTGCCGACTCTAGATCGTGCACTGGCCGAAGTATCAGGCCGATGCCAGGACATCGCCGCATTAGAAGCTCTACTCGCCGGTCTAAAGCGTCCCTCACATCCACTACTCTCATCAGCAACAACAACAACGACAGAACAAACCTCCAACCTCCTAAAACCTCTCCTTCATGTCCTCGACACCTCGTCCCTCCCATCCTACTACTGGCGCTCACTAGCATCTTCGCTTCCTAGCAGGGTACAGGAGATAATCAGCCGCGGCGGTGCGGCAGCACGCAGTTTGAGGTCTGGTCGTGACAGACTACGAAATGATTTGCGCGAGTGCGTGTTGCGCGGTTCTCAGTTGCCGGCTAACGTTGCCAAGGGACGGGCTGTCGGCGGAGCTCCTGGTGCAGGAGGAGCTTCAGTTGTGGTCGGGAACTGGGAACGGGAGGCGGCGGTTATGGTTAGTGCTGTTGTAGGGGCGTTGGGGCGGTAGAATGCGCTTCCGTTTAATTCTTTTTGTGTATCTCAGTTGGATGAGAAGTATATACTAGATCTAGAATTTTCGTGTGGATCGATAATGGTTTGGTGCATACCGACCGTTTCACAATGAGTTTCTGATGTATGTATAGATGCTGAGCAACCCCGGCCACTGCCTGATGATGATGATGATGATCTCCGGGGCCCAATCTCGTATATCATATACGTACGTGGGTGATCTAATCCTTGCAGGAACAGATCTCAGCCACGTATCTCAAACAACGCCCAGCACAGCACTGATTTTTTGCATGACGTAGCTGGGCAGGTGAGCATGTACGTGCATGCAGTGTGGCTATGTATGTATATATGCACATGCACTCCGGCATTGCCGCAGACTCAATCCTTCATACACGCAGCATACAAGTTGAGTATTATACCGTCTTCATATCACCAGGCTCGTTAAATAAACCAGTATCATAGCAGAATGATACAACCTGTCGAAAGATTGTGTATGTGAGTGGGGGCTACTACAGCTGCTGATGTAAAATCCGCGAAAAGGATATGATTTCTTCATAAGTAGGGGGGCGGCTCTGCAGACAGACAATCTACACCATCCATCCCGGCCAAAATCAAATCAATATTCCTCGATACATCGAGCGAATCATCCAGCGCTGCCGGACACAATATTCTTAAGACTTGCATGACGAACCATTTCCGAGTCGATGATACAGAGGTAAGAGGATCTCCAGGCTGGCGAGAAGAAACTTCATCACTCTTCCTGGCGCCGATGATGAGGCACCATATCAATGCTCCAGGTAAGGGGCAGTGATATAGGTGTAGAACATTTGATCTTTGTAGAAGAGATTGTAGTTTGATAATATATTCTTTTATTACCGGTCGACCTGTAGAAAAAGAAGGGGAAACGAATAATGATATAGCGCAAAGTAGTATCCGGTCTATAGGCGTATCAGTCTCGACACGAAATGGAATCGAGTTGAGGGCAATAAGGTTGTCTCGGAGAAAATGCCACTGTATTCGGATTTGGGGAAGTCTTTGCAAGTTCCCATTCTGGTTCTGATGATAGTTTGATAATTGTTGATACTGGATCGATAATGTGACCAATTGAAAAAAGTCACTTAAAAGACGTGTAGTCGAAAGGCTAATCTTTCCTTCCCGGAATTGTGTCTGGCCTCGCTGAAAGGTCATAAGTTTGAAGTCGGTAGGCTGAGACATTATCAGAGTCTCGTTTTCGGAATTATAATCCAAGGAAGGGGACACTGAACCGGCGAATCCTTTGATCACTGGTTCAAGTTGATATATACTGAATGTTTTCAGACTGCGGCATTCACAAGCTTACTGAACGGGGGAAATCTTACACTAAAATACTGATCTTAAGATTCACATCTATGCCATCTATTCCACCTCGCAGATCAAGTAAACGATGGATATTTCTCTTATGCCGCAGGTATCTGACTTCATCACCGTTCATTATCTGCAGATTATTAGCAATCATTATCTTAGAGTAGCTGGAGACTCACCTCGAAAGACAATAAACTCAACGACGAGATGAGGGCCACATCAATATTAGCACCATTGGCATTAGGGCCAGTCACCTCCTTTATGGAATCCAGAAGCATACTCTCGGCAATTTCTCTCTGAAACAAAGTCAATGCACTGATTTCAGGAGTCGGCCCATTGAGATCGTCCCATGCAGTAGCATTCACGAGCTTAGTGCTCATGAGCGGTAGATGGAGGACCGTGATGGGAATCATGGCGCGGAAGAATGGGTGGAGGTGGGCGCTTGATTCGATGTATTGGCGGAAGACTGTTGATATTATTATCCATGCATAGAGACGGGAGTTCGGATGAAGAAGGGTCAAGAGTGAGACATTTCTACCGAATAAGGGGGCTTACAATATCTCAGCCTCTTAGTCACAGTCTCGGAAACGGTCAGCCATGGCAAATCCATCTTCCACGTCAGCTCCCGGCTGGGGGACCCTAGCCCATTGACATGTACTTCCTGGGACTTATTCCTGACTATGGTACGAGCCTGTAGCTGTCCATCACGTCGAAGCTGAGACTTTCGAATCATAGAACGAACATGACTGATTCTTTTGCTCTTGTCCTTTTGTGGTGGGCCTGTGATGACCACAAAGGACGAGTCGTCTATTCTATCTTTTTCCATGCTTTCCTGCAAAAATCTGTTGGTGATTTGTAGGTGAGATGATTACTCGAGAAGAGAATGAGACGATGATATTTTGCCCCACATGCTTTTCGTACAAACTCCCGACTGGGTTTAGGGTATTGCGCTAAGCCGCATTTGACAGTTGCCGTATGAGGAAGGAAGGCTTGGTTCACACAGATTCATCGCTCAAATTCGTCCGAACAGTCAAGATACATCAATTTCTCCGGGTTTGTCTTAAGGTTTTATCAAAGAGAGCAATAGAGCGGTAAGTCCGACCTGGTAGAGGGATATAAATACGGAGAATATCGTCGACTTCTCGACAATGGAATCAGCTTTCAAAGTACACCTCTTTCCATACGATCAAGATGTCTGCAGGTCTGGATTCAAGCGCCGTCTGGCTCAGTGAGTACTATATCATGAAAAACATAATACTGGGATAAGCTGACGAGACAGTCACTGGGTGTTCATCCGGCCTCGGCAAAGCCTTTGCCCAAGCAGTCTACAACCAAGGCCACAACGTCGTCGCAACAGCCCGCAACACAAGCTCCCTCTCCTACCTGCCCGACGACTCGCCGCGAGTTTTCAAAGTCAAGGTCGACGTCACCTCCAAAGAATCCATCGTCAATGCGGTCAGTGCAAGCGTCGAGAAGTATGGTCGTCTAGACGTCGTCATCAACAATGCCGGGTATGCGCAGATGGGTGACTCTGAGGGCATACCCGAAGAAGATGCACGAACAGAAGTTGAAACTCTGTTCTGGGGGCCTGTATTCTTGATGCAGGAAGCAGTGCGAGTGTTTCGAGAGGTCAATAACCCTCGGCACAACGTCGGTGGCACTATTGTGAATATCACTTCGATGGGCGGAACGATTACAATTGGTGGTAACTCTTTCTATCACGCTGGGTAAGTTTCATCCATTGATCCGTCGAAAGGCCAGATATATTGACTGTCACAAAGAAAATTCGCCCTGGAAGGCTTCACAAAAGCCATGGCACAAGAAATGAAGCCAGAATGGGACATCCGCCTTCTCCTCGTTGCCCCCGGAGGCGTCCGCACAAACTTTGCGGGCAGCGAAACTGCCAGCCTCAAAGTCGCGCCGCGGCATCCAGCTTACAACACTGGTTCAGACGCCCTGAGCCAGCTGTTGGGCTACATCAACAGTGCAGGCGGAGTAGAGACGTGGAGTGATGCCGATCTCTGTGCTGGTCTAGTCGTTGACATGCTCGTTGCAGCGGGTGGCAAAGAGCGGAAATACAATGGGAAGGAACTGCCTCGGAAGGTGCTGATTGGGAGTGACGCGGTGCGGTATGTGAAGCTGGAGTTAGAGGCGCAGTTGAAAGAGATTGAGGACTGGAAAAGTGAAAGTGAGAGTGTTACGACGAAGGGTGGTGGGAATTTAGACTTTATGAAAAGTGCATAGAAGGACGGAAGATGTAGATAGTCAGATCAACGATTGAATCGCTTGAAGCTTTGTATACGTACAACATGCTCGTACCGATGTACAGGTATGGCCACATGCTTCTACATATGTAAACTATCAACCACAACATTTGAACATGGGAGCAAGGGGTGCACACCTGCAGCGGCTGAGATGAAGGTGTTGTTTGCAATGGCATTACTCGACTGATATTTCTGATATCAGATCACATGCTGCCGCCTAGATCTCAGCTTGTGCTTATCGATTTGTCGTAAGGTGTCTGTTGCATTAGCTGTGTGTAGTACAAATTGAATAAATAGCATTCAGGCAAGAAGCTCTTATCTGTCCGATCCTGCTTGAACACCACGATGATATATATATACATATACATTTATACAATAGAAACTAGTATTCGACTAAAGCAAAGATAGAATGGCTCAGAGACTCACCTATTAAGAGCATAGATAAATACATGCTCTTACGTACTTGGTATTTGGTGATATGCAAGGGTGCCGGCATATATACAGTCACAGTACTACCTAGGAAGTACTAGCGGTAGCGTGTAGGCAGAGACAACGCCATGGCCTGTATGCGACCAGGCACAGACAGACAGGCCCAGGCACGGAATTGGGAGGTCGGCTGACGGGTCGGGGTTTGGGTCTGACTCGGATTGGGTTTTCCTGTCATATACGTAGATTCTACCGAGAATGACACTTTTGACAAATTGGACTGCAACACTGTAGAGATGCTTTTATACCCCCCAGCAGACGAATGCCCGTGTTCTCGCGAGCATACCGGGAGTATTATGTATACCATGTAATGTATATTACTGCATACAGACAGTTTGATTGGCTGGTGGCAGGACGACATGTGACGGCGACAGATCCACAGGGCCGTCTTGGCGGGTGGGGAACGCTTCAAGCTTTCGCCGATCGATCTTGTAATTCTGCGCTCTCTGTAGTATCCTCGCCGTATTGCACCACTCAGCATTACGCATGGGCTGATTAAGGGGCCCGAGAGTCACGAGTGCGCGTCCTCGCCACGCTGTCGTCGACGATAGCACATACATAACGTCTATCTGTCGGGTAGTTATTGTCTGGTTATCAGCTATGTTCATCTGGTACCATCTTCCCACTGGTTCCACTGCGCGACGACGTCGGAATCACCGGCCATCATGGCTGGAAGTCTAGGTCGCGACGTGGTGGACGTTTTCAGACGGCCGAAGTTCGTTTCGCTGCTACCTGTATCCTGCACGCAAAGACACGTCGGTCCGTGTTCTTTCTTACCTCTTCGCAGCGAGGCACCGTACCACCGCCGTGCGTATAAAGTTTCAGGACATCAGAGCCGGAGACCGGAATGGCGGGGAAGACGATATAACCGCTACGTCAGAGATTGATGGCGCCGTTTCCGTCCTGATCGCCAGTATGCCGATCGTTGATTATATAAAGACTACATAGTGACTTAGCTAGTATTGTAGCATGGCGTCTGCTGTCACTCTTCCATCTTCCATCTTCCAACGGTGGTCTGTGGAGCGTATTGAGACAGAGAGAGGAATGCGACGGATCGATCGCAAACAGCTGGAGGAATCAATGAATCATCAATGTTCCCCTGGTGTCCCCACCAGGCACTCCATTAGCCTGATTGGGAGTAGCCCCATCCCCGCCAGGGTCGCGTCCGCCCAATTGCGTTGACTGTATCTACCTACTTGTATGTATGGTATGTAGTCAGAAACTCGTCCGAGGACTTGATACGATAAAGACAGTAAGTGCTGTTCTGGAACGTATTCCCACATATCTAGGCATGGAGCGTATTCTCACATACCTACCTAGGCAAGGTACGGGGGAAGTGTACTGTATGTAGCACACACACTTTACATAATGCACCAATGGCTTTATTGGGTTGAGCACAGACTGCTGGCACGTAGAACGGACGGACTGCTATCGTTTCGATGATTCCAGAATTAATTCACTTGATACCCAGTAGCAATAGTTGCCAAAGTATTCAGTCGATTTCAATGTCTACGCTGTGGTGGTAAAAGATGCCCTGTTTTCGCCCGCGCAACCATGGCTCGCAAGGCCTGGACAGTGGGCGGACCCCCTCTGCCCCTCGCGTTACTAGCTTCCACTCACACAGTCACGACGACTCTTGCCGTCATCTCTCGACTCTCGCCAGCCAATCTTGCCGTCTCGTCGTTTCTTTCTGTCCCGGCTTCTTTATCTCCAGACGACTCACTGACTTGCATGCCGCCACACATACATATGCGATCGCTTCCTACATAGCCCTGCCCTATCACCATTGAGTTGATATTAAAATTTTCCCCTCGATTCCGTGATCTATCAACTTGCGACACCACCCGAGTCGACGGTTGCTCTGTGCGACTTTTCTTGCACAGCTCCGGTGATCCATCTGAAACCCTAGTCTGAGAATTCCGCCCCGAAAAGTTACAACTGACTACACTACAACGTTGAACGAACGAGCTTCGAACAAGAGCAAAGGCATGTCCTGTTGCCGTTGAATTTTCTTCTTCCGTTCTTCTGACTACTATATTTGCCTCCACCAACCAGCCTTACGTTTCGTCTCAATCATCGCCCGTTAAGCCGGGCACAATCATTACGTGGACGGACTGGCTGGCTTGGCTTTCCTGTGTACCTGGGCCGGCCTCAGCCGCTCGCCATTCTGACCTAGTGTCGTCCTGATCTTCTCTCCCCCCATCCTCCTCCTCCTCCTCCTCCCTCCCCACCACTTCCTTCTCCTCCTTCTATCTTATGCGCCGGTTGCACCGCTAATATCATCATTTCTGTGAGAAAGATCGGTCGCCGTGACGCTTTTCTAGTCATCATTTTGATATCGCTCATTTTTTTTTTTTTTTCCCGCTCTCTTTTCTCTTTTCTAGCCTTGTTTCTTTTGTCGTGGGATTCCTGGTTTTCGATCGGTACGGCTGACGACAACTATTCGACACAACATCGACTATATATTCTATTTGACGCCTTCGATCAACTGATATATATCGTATCATCATATATACAACTTTGTAAATTCACCTCACGCTGATCGATTCGGAGAGTCGGCACAATGACCTCATTTCTACCAGTCAACAGGACACCCACGCCAAACAATATGAAGATGGAGGATGTGACATCAACAACGCCTCGACCGGACTCGTCAGATTCTCGACTCTCACCATCAAAGACGGACTCTTCTCAAACTCATTCATTATCTTCACATCGTCGAGCGCCATCCACAGCTTCGACCGGCGACGAGACCACGGTGGCGGACGACGAACCCGACCGCGACCAGTCTGACAACGAACATGACAACGAAGAAAATGCACCGCCATCGAAGAAGAAGAAGGGGCAACGATTCTTTTGTACCGATTTTCCGCCCTGCACGTTAAGTTTCACTCGAAGCGAGCATCTTGCTCGCCATATCCGCAAACATACCGGTGAACGGCCATTTCAGTGTCATTGTTCGAGACGTTTCTCGCGATTGGATAATCTGCGCCAACATGCTCAAACCGTTCATGTGAATGAAGATATTCCCGGAGACTCGCTTGCGGCGACAGGCACTCGGTTTCAGCGTCAGATTCGTACCGATCGCGTGCGCCCTCCACAAGGCCGCGCACGAGCTGGCACGACAGGAAGCCAGAGCGGTCACTCTAGAGGGCATAGCCGGAATCTTTCTACCTCAAGCATCGCTTCTACGGCTTCCAGCTTGAGCCAGGCTCCTGACCTGCGACGACGACCACCTCCTTTGATTATGGCCAATGACGGCAGTGCTCGAGCTCAACTCTCTCTAGGCGCCATGGCCGAACCTACAACACCCCCGAGTCAAATTGCTCGGTCAGTTCCCGGTCCATCACCCGGCCATGGTTATCCCGCGTTTTCTGCTGGCGGCGGTTTGAGTTCTCACTACGCTTCTCCCATGGCTGCTACTTCACACCAACCGGGATATTGGGATGCTCGGGGACATGCCCGTCGCCTATCTGTTCCATCCGGCCCGAACCCCTTTACTAATCATGAGACCTATCCTCCATCATACGTCACTTCCGTGCCCCCTTCTCACGCGCCATACACACCCGGCTCATCTGTATATGCCAGTCCTACTAGTTCGAGTTTTGGGCCTTCTCGTGATGAAGGATTGAGCCCGTCTGAAGCAGAGCTTCGTCGGCGCACATGGCATCCTTCGACCTATCCTCGCCCAGCCACCAGTGGCTTGACTAAATATGAAGAATCTGCAAATACACTTCGTCCTGCTTTTGGTGCTGGAAACACCGGCGGTCAGACCACTCGACTGCCTGGTATTGAGAGTTTCGACAAGGTCGTTCAAGGCCGTCCTCTCACTCCTCCTTTACGAAAGCCTAGTCCCATGCAGATTGACACCCCCAGCCGTGGTCCACCGTATACTCCTGGATTTGCGGGACAAGTGCCGTCCAGTCGGCCTCCGCCTGCAATGTCGGGACTAGGTCACCGCCGCGCTCAGCCATCTTGGGATCTGCATTACAATCTTACTGGACTCAATCTCGGATCTTCCAATCCGTCTTACAAAGAAGCCAGTACTCCATGGGGCCAACAGGTGTTGGGAGAAATCCATAGTGTTGGGTCACGACCGATGAGCAGTGGCCAGCCATTCACTTCTACTCCCCGTCAGGAACCATCTACTCCGCAGAATACCCAGCGATATAGTATCCAAGCCGCAATTGCCACGCCAGGGTCGCATATTACTCGTACTTCACCGGAGGACTCTAGCAGTAGTGAGGGCGTCGCGACTCCGTCGACTGTTTCTATGGAGTACCATCCGGCTATTGTACATAGCAATGGTCATGTGGAGCCTGCCGTGGCCCATGAAGCTCCTGTAGGTTTTCACATTGTTAATTATTAGAAAGAATAGACATGAAGCTAACGTTGATAGAACTGTGCTCCTGCTCAGCCAAACGGATACACACCTACGAACCGACCAGGAATTTTTGAGAATCCACCTGCTGGAGCGAGCGGTATGGGTCGACTCGAAGCACTGGTAGCAGTTGCAACTAGTGAAGGCAAATCTGCCGCTCGGTTGTTCTAGGCGATCTTGACGATCACGATATTATCATTTTTGAACATTGAATGTTCTTTCAACTTCGACTGTCAAATATACAGTCGTATTACTCACGACACACCACTCTCTGCTTCGGTGTATTTGATTTTGTGCAATGTTATTATTACTTTGACGACGCTACGACATGACTCATGACTTGGTGTATAAAGGAATGAATGGTTTTGGTATTTGTTTTCACAATGTCTGTGTTTTGTTGGCTTGATGCCTGCCACGCCTTATGAACCTGATGATGGGCGATATGGGATGGATAAGATGGAATTCGATTATGCTTAATACCCAGCCATGACCTTTCGCTTCGTGCTTTTTTGTTGTGATCTGATTAGATCAATTTATCCTTTCTCTTCGGATACGTGTGTGATATTGACGGTTATTATTTTACTCTATATGTATGTTGCTGTTGTAAATCATGATGGACTTTGATATATGAATATATTATATACTATTCTACATTCACCATCAATTAAATAATAATGTTACGGCGCAGGCCCACAAGTAGAGTTAGCAAATGTCGTAGGGCCGCTTAAAGATCACTAATCTAAATGAATCCTGATCCACTTAAAAGAGGTCGAGCGGTCAAAATGTTTCACTCGCCTTGATCTCCTGTATGAGTGAGTGTGTAGTAGATCACGACGAAAACAATGGAGTACGAACTTGATCACCGGCCTTCCGATATCGACTCTCCCAACAACGACAATGCCAGCGACAATGCCAGCAGCGAGGCAGAAACAATCACAGGCATCGAGCAGCAATACCTCCACCCCGCCGACCGCGGTCTTCACGCCTACCTCTTCCTCTTATCCAGCTTCATTCTCGAAGCGCTCATCTGGGGATTCGCATTCACTTTTGGAATTTTCCAGCAATACTACTCCACCCACCCACCGTTCAACAAGGATATATCCAATATCGCCGTCATTGGAACTTGTAGTATGGGCATAATCTACATCCTATCGCCATTAGTTTTTGGTTTGCTGCTGGGGTTCCCGAAATTGAAGCGGTATTCGTCGGCTTTTGGGCTTTGTGTCATGGTGCCCGCGTTGTTGGGTTCGTCGTTTGCGAATACCACGACCCAATTACTCGTCACGCAGGGCATTGCGTATGCCATTGGCGCGAGTTTTGCGTATGCGCCGCTGATTCTCTTTATGGAAGAGTGGTTTGTGAAAAGGCGCGGATTCGCATTTGGGATTATGTGGGTGTGTATCTCCCGGGGTCTACACAGCTTAGATATATGCTGATATTGGTATAGGCAGGAACAGGCGTCTCCGGCGTCGTCCTCCCTCTACTGATGCAATGGCTTATCAACACTCACGGCTTCCGCACAACCCCTGCGCGTCTGGTCCACTGTTCTGCTGGTGCTGATCGGCCCACTCCTCTACTTCGTCAAACCGCGCATCCCCATCGCCCAGAACTCGAGTACGAGACCATTCAACCTCAAATTCTTACGAAACAAGAGTTTCATGATCTTCCAACTGGGTAACATGCTGCAAGCATTGGGATTCTTCCTGCCAACTATTTATCTGCCAACCTATGCGACTAATACGCTCGGCGTGAATGCGGCTGTTTCTTCGTTGACAGTCATCCTTTTCAATCTTGCGTCGGTCTTTGGGTGTATTGTCATGGGCGCAATGGTTGATCGGTACCAGGCTACGACGTGCATACTGCTCTCGACAATCGGGAGCACGGTCTCGGTCTTTCTCATCTGGGGCTTTTCGTCCTCTATTGCACCTTTACTCATCTTCTGCGTTATATACGGCGTCTTCGCTGGGTCCTTCTCCTCGACCTGGCCCGCTATTATGCGTGAAGTCAAGATCCAGGAAACATCCGTCGAACCGGCGATTGTGTTTGCGTTTTTGGCTGCCGGGAGAGGGATTGGGAATGTTGCTAGTGGGCCCCTGAGTGATGGGTTGTTGCAAGGGTATCCGTTTGAGGGTGTTTTGGGGGGTGCGTATGGGACTGGATATGGCAGTTTGATTGTTTTTACGGGTGTGACGGCTTTGTTGGGTGGGTTGAGTGTTTTGGCGAGGCCGTTGAAGTTGATTTGATCAGTCCTGGAATAAACCCAGGCATTTATTTGTACCATCACTGGTGAACTTCCAGATACATAGACTGAAGTAGTAGGCGCTTATCTAGATTTTTGTTGATATGTACCTCTGTTAGGAATCGGCACTCGTTTGCTTTGGAAGTACCAAACCAAAGTAGGTGTAGATTTTACTTGCTGTAATTGTTTAACTCGACTGCTCACATTGTCGCGGTGAGGTCATCTTGCCAGGCAGCCGCCACTCTTTCTTTACTTTACCTCAACAACTGACCAAATTCACGCTCGGTTTACCTCTGAAAGCTCGAGAAATTTCATGATCCTCTGACGCCCGCAAAGCTCCAAACAAAAATGGGACACCAAGCTTCTGACCTGCGTACAAAGACTCGACTCATTGTTGCCGTTCGTGATCATTGACGAAGAAACGCAACAAAAGCTCTCCACCAGACGGTGATATCTCCAGTCAGTTCTTGGGAAAACATGATATCGCTCTTGAGTCTCATAAATTCGACAACACCAGCAGCAGCGCGATCGATCATAAACAGTAACTTTGAATCCCCGATTTTGTTTGATTACTGTCCTCCAGACTTTTTCAGAAGCATCCCATCGACCTAGATGCATTCCCGGATCCCAAGTGGGCAAAAGTAACGCTTCATTACCCTAGGGTTAAAACAAAAAAAGAATAACACTGTAGTGGTCCGTGTCAGCTATGTTGCTCATCTTCTCGATTGTTGGGCTGCCGGCGGCTCATTTCCCAGAAAAGGGGTGTTGCTAGATGGTTTGACCATTAGTGAATTACGCGGCTTAGTCGACGTGACGTAAGTATTCAGCTACCCTGACATAGAACCGGGAAGTTTGACTGTGCTAATTCACAATACATAGAGATAGTCATGCATTATTCTCCGGTGTTGAATTCAGCGACAGTATCGGTCATCAATACAAGGCCTGGGTCTCCGAATATGAAAGCACATGGTCCGGCGGCAATGAACCACATCTTGTCCTGCTGGTCCAATACCAGACGTTGGGCACGAGAGATCGATCTAGGTTTGGAGAGCTCGCATTGCTTCTTACAGCTATGCGAAACCGCGCCTATCAGCCCACCGTATTCACGTATCAGGATTCAGACGAAGAGTCAGAAAATGGGGGAACTATTCCGTTTGGTGAAGGGTTCCTCTTGAAAGATTGAACGGCGGTTTCCGGTATTTCCTCTTTCTCTTTACATACAGATATAGCCCCTGCAACCGACATTAATTCTTGGTGTCGTAGGTTTCTCATGGTCTCCATCATCGGTGTACAGTATGCGCGAATCTCATGTGCTTGCATGGATGGCTTAAAGGTAGTCATTCGCCAATCACGAATCAGGAGTTTAGAAAAAGAAAAGAAAGACGAGGAACTGTTCAAATTCTCTCTCCTTCTTCTTATTGAGCGGATATCTCGACGAAAATCTGGTAGAAAGTCTTCCTCAAAAACTTGATTCGAAATCCTTGTTACAGGAGAGGGAAAGCATGACAGCCGTAATATCGCATTCTTAAAACCATTCGTGTCCGGCAATTAACATACAGGGCTGAGGTCGATGAAGAAGTATCAGGTATATTACTTGAGAGTACATCCAGTGACCCAATCTAGCAAGTCTGGTGCAAGTCCGTCAAATAATTACCGTCAAGCTTAATTGAAGCAAAGAACCTACAATTGCTCACTTGACTATCCCCAAGGTCCTCGATCGAGCCTAGAACGCATGCAGCTAAAGTTGGCCTCCCGGCGGACGGTAAGAAGGTAGCACTAGCTGTTGGCACAGACAGAGTATGTATGTTTCTGGAGAGGACAGACTACTGGATTTCGCTCCCAGGGACTTTCGGAAATGAGGTCAGCTCAGATGAGGTCAAGCGTATGCTGCAGCGCACTATTCAGATATCTAACAGAGCAGAATATATATATATCCTAATGCCCATGCACAGGGTCTTCCTAGGGGCTAATTATATCTAATATGTGATGTATGTTACTCTACCTGGCAGAATCAGCCAGAAACGACCCTAACGCGAGCCCCGGAGGAGGCCCGGCCACCCACCCGAGACGGGTGGAGTGCGTATACCGTGGCCCGTGGCAACCCCAGAGGTTGCAACACAAACCGTCCAACGTCTGGAACGATTATACAGCTAATCGTTGAACATCTATAAAAAAAAAAAAAAAAAAAAACAAACTGCGGCGACCGAGATTCGAACTCAGGTCTTATCGGATCGTAGATAATTAACCACAACGATACGTCCTGACCAACTAGACTATCACCGCGAACAGAACTGCCGCCGAAAATTTTGCTTGTTGGACCATAATGTGTATCACGTGACAATCTCGGCTTATGTACGGAGTACCTACTATGTAGATAAAACACTACCAATGGAATATTGCTTTACTATTGTGAGATATATTTCATATTGGACTAGGGTATGTGCCGTATCTCCAGTGCCAAACAGTTGCTTTAAGCTCAGAGGACGTCGACTGTCATCGACTGTCACCGATATCCCCCATGTCCGGTTGAGCCAAAAAGAACGGGATCTAGCCGACAACCTATGTATGGGACGATCGGGCAGAAAAGATGCAGAGAAAAGGGTCACCACATACAACTAACTGATCAAAGCCTTATCTCACATCCAGCGATACCAAATAGTGGGAAGGCATCTGAAAAAATTAAAAATATATTCAAGATGTAGATGAATGCGGTAACCCAGAATCGAACGGGGGTCTGTTCGGAATGTACTACCACAACGAACCGTACTAACCACTATACTATTACCGCTTGATATGCAATGGCCCAAGATGGAAATATAGATAATAATAAGGAAGATTTCTTGATGGGTTCCTTTCGATGCCAGTGAGTAAACAGCTGAGGGAGCTACATGGTGTATCTGCACATCGAATAATATGCTGATAGTCTAATTTCAAGCGTGCCATTTATACTAGTCGGAGCGATTGCTGTGACTGTGGCTGCGCGGATAGCGACTCTGAAACATGACGATCGATGGCGACCTTGTTCATGAATATATACGTATATAGGTCAAACAACCTGGAAAGGCATGGAAGGGACCTAAAATTACTAGATGCGGTACTTGACTGATTATCTGATTTTCTCGTGGGAGAAATTCGAATTTGCGATTAAACCTCCTAGATAGGCGCCACCAGGCCGCCATACTATCAACATTCATCTAAGTATATCTACAGGATCTAGTCGGACAGGAAAAGAGAAAGAGAGAATTGGACTTCGCCGCACAGAAAATACTATGAAGAGAAATGCCAGTCACTTGCATTCATGAATTTGCAACTTTCTAACACATGATACGTAGGTAGAGAAAGCAGACAGCTAATAAGAGCAAATCACCATCTCAGACAATGGAATATGATAAAGAATGTACAGTCATAGGGGCTTCCCAATTAAACCATCCAGTCTGTTCTCGCAGATGCAAAGATAAGCTCGAGCGTATCAAGCAAGCCGTCAACAACAACTCATTCAAGCGAAAACAGCGTCTAGACATGTACGCTCCGGAGCGAGGCTTTGACCGAAAATTCGAGAAAATAATATGTCGAGACCAAGTCAATCGACTTTGATAAGTACGTAATACTATTCTATAGAAACACACTGTCTTTTAAGCTTCTAACATGACTAGCAGGAGGCCACTGAATAACGACCCCTTATTCATTGCTTATCTAGTACTGTCTAACTCATTGGCTGGCTGACAACATCGTAACATGATCTAGCCAGATGACACCAGAGCAAAAGCCTGTTCGCTCTTCTTAGGTCCAAGAGTGAATATAACCTCACCCACATTCTTTCCCAAATGACTTTGGTGGGAATTAGTCCGCCTTATTTCACAATCACGAAGAATCTGGAAATTCTTTCCCAGATCACGTACTACTGGCTGATCTCTGTCTAACAACGCACACCATTTAGAAGCGTATGGGTGATTCACGTAGTCTGGCCTTCTGCAGAACTCAACAAAAGCTTGTAGATCTTCAGTTGAATCAGGAACCTTTTCCCTTGGTGCCGTTCGGAATATACCCCCCTCTGGAAACCGTTCATCCAGAAACTTCATCAGCACGAAATTTGCATCGTTCTCAAGTGGAGGGTAATCTTGTTGGGCTATTTGTTTCTTAGAGGCTGATGCTGAGAGATGTTTCTGGCCTTTTGGGCCCCATATCCTACCCTCGACGGCTTCTTCAAATTTGTGTCCGTGCTCCTCACGAACAGCTTTCCAAAGGTCAAGTAAAAGTTGACCTGATCGCCTTGAGACGAACTCATTTCTTGGAAATGTGGCTTTGCTATTTCCAACTTTCCATGCAATTGTTGACCGAAGTGGTTCCCCACTGGCATTGACTATATCGACGCCATGTTCTGTGAAAGACAAAGCCCTTGAATCGCGACTGCTCTGAGGGGCGGCGAATTGGGCACTCAAATTAATGACTATGTCGCTTCCATCGCTATGCTTCCATCTGATGACGAATTCACCGTTATCTCTAATGCCAATGGGAAGACCCTGCATTTTCCTAGCCGTTGTGTAACCGGAGGGAAAGATTGGTGCACCCAGTTTCACAACTGTTCTCTGGACCCAAAAGCCGCATTTTACAACAGCTTCAAGTAAAACATCTCTCTCATTAACCATTCTAGGAAGCACGGGGTACCAAGGAGGTCGTTTAGAGTCGCCAAGGAGGGCTGGGAGATAGTCGCAATCCTCCAGTTGGCTCAAAGCACGCAAAAAGTACGGCTGGCCTGGCTGAAGAGACATGAACTGTGATATCTAAATATTCTTGTTCTCTTTTAAATGAGGAATTGAGAAGTGCAATTCCTTTTGATTTCGGTGCCAGACTTGATATAAGTCTTGTTGCCTTTCATCCGAGTAAGCTTCACCAACAGCCACACCAAAAGATGAAATACGACGAAAGTTCTCTTCATTGAGAAGCTCGATGCTATTTTGATGCCCAAAGATTGCCATCAGCTTGATGACGCTGTCCGGGAATCGGTCTATCAGTTCGTTTCTGGCCCTTTGACTAATTGGGACCAAGGAGGTGGCCCAGCCAATCGAGTTCAGCGAGGAATTGTATGGGACCACCTGTGTTATTTGACTTGCGATCCATTTGCTGTATTCTCTCTCAAGAATATCAGAGTTCTTCTTCAAAGTACGAATATTACACTGAACTCTTTTGGCAGTAAAAGCTAGGTTGGCCTGCTCCCTGTTGGATCGAAAGATTGAGCCTATCCCTCTTTGTACTTTAGTCTCCATGCGTGCCAGAATTTCCTTGCACAAAGCTTTCTGCAAGGCCATCTGTGAGTTCTTCGAGTGTGCCTCTACGACTTCAGCGGTGCATGAAGCGACAAGAAAGGCAAACTGTATACTCAAATGAATACCGCCTATCTTGAGAGGTGATCGAGGACCATACTGCAAATGGCCTTGATGTTCCAGAGGGACATGAATGAATACATCATTCTTATCGGGCCCATAAGAATGAATAGCTAATTCATATTTGGCCAAAGTTGAGAACGGATTTTACTGTGTCGTGATGAAATGGTCTGATTTTTCGAGTATTTGCAGGCAGGAAGTTACATGCATTGTATTTTGTTGGCGCAGGTAACGAATGTGATACCATTTTTGCTAGTCGTTCGGGAATTGTAGGTTCGGTAATTGTATTGAGATATAATGGGACATCTTCTGATGAATCCAAATAAGTTGGGATGCCTTCAATCTTGGCCTTCTTTGGAAGATGCGATTGTGACTCCGTCTCCTCATAATCCTCATTAGAGACGGGAAATTCTCGAATGTTGTGATTACGAGAACGCTTGAGGCTCTGAGTCTGAAGCTCTCTTCCCTCAGGATTAGACAACTCCTCGGCAGTAAGATTGTCAACAAGGTTGTCCATCTGTATGGTATTCTCCGCGATAGGAGCCATTACGGCAAGGAATCTTAGAAAAAGGCTTCCCCGTGAAGAGTTGGAATGACGTTGATCTGTAGATAGAGATTTCTCGAGTTAGCACAACCTGTGACGCTTGCTCAATCCTCATGTCAAGGTAGCCTATGGACGACAAAAAAAAAACAATAATAGTACTGTTACACAATCTAAGACACGAAGTAAAGATTGGTGTAAGGCTAATCGAACGAGCCGACAAGTATGAGCTGATCAATGTACACCAAGAGGATGTTGCACAACGTACAGACACATACAGGAAAGAAGGAAAGAGAAGAGTCAAGGTGTGAGCTCGCTACAGCCCTTTGTAGGCACGTACGACTTGGTCCGTTCCTAATTGGGAAATAATGGCAACAAAGGAATATCCCAGTGTAGAGTCAACTAGCACCAAGCTCATAAAATGATGCATACAACTGCCACAACACCTAAGCCCTAGATAGTTTCTCTAAAGATTAATCATGTTGGTCTCACTATGGTACCGCACCTCACTATTCACAAGCGGGTTCGTATACAACAGCGCGCACCTTCTCTCTCCTAACCAAGCTTTTTGATACTTGATATGAGGTGTTAATTGTTACAGGGCGAGGAATGGCACTGTGAAAATACTTGATTGATAACTAACAAAGACAACAACTGATTTCTAATACTAATCACAGGGGCGAACAGCCCTATACTTATAGATAGATATAGATACATTTAAGCTCCAAGAAATCTTCCTATTAGGAAGGATCTTAGAGGATATCTGATAATATATTAGTATTAGAGCTAATATATTAGTTTTTATATACTTTATTATTATAAGTGAGTCTCTAGAGACTTAAATCTCTTAATAATTATTTAGTATAATCTCTAAGAGCTCTGTACAGTCCCTAGAGCCGTAATATATCCTTTAGGGTGGTTGTATATATTCTAGGGGTTGTTCTAGGTGATATATATCCTCTGGCGTCGTATCCACTTGACTGTGGTGGGACCGTGACATCAATGAGCTTAAAGTCCACTGCTATGTAGAAACGCAGCCGTACAAATACTGATCAGTGCACAGATCAGGTGCTGCTTGCTACAACTTTTTCTTTTTTGAATCAATAACTTCGTATCTGCTTGCTTCTCTTTGCGCAGCACCCCCATGATAAGATCAAGCCCCATTACTTTGGTGCACCCTGACATGTGGAAATCCCCGTGCGTGGCTCCTTCGCACCTTATCCCCTTAGTTTGTTGTCATACTGACTGGAGTCTTGACAATGGCCTTCTCATAAGATGCTGAGGCCTTTCCCTCCTCCTCCTTCGACTCTTCGATTGCTGTTCCTTTCCCACACATTATACCTTGCAGTGAGTCCTGACTTGGTGATGCAGGTCCTAATGGTGTCCATTGTTGGCTTATAGTATGCACGAATCCTCTATGCTTGCACGAATGGCTTAAATATAGTAATCCGCTAATGGAAAAAAATACAACCTACTGAAGGACGACAAGACTCTTTAATTTCTTTCAAGCTTCTTATTGAGCAGTCCTCAGAAGGCGATCAACTAGAGAGCTAATCAAAATCAAGACGCCTACACGCCAAAGAAGGCTCTTGTTTCAGCAGTCTTGGTGGGACAAACCGACACAGGATTGTGATAGTCTATTACAAATGCCCCCTCCAATAGAGATGATCGTATGAGAATATCTTTTGAAATCCTCTTATGTATCTATGGATAATTAGATAACAGATTCATATAAGCTGCGTACAATCATAGACTGGTTTGTGCTCTAAGACACGAATCGGCAACAATGTATTGGTTTCTAGGATCAATAAGTCTAATGATGAATTCCAGGATGTACAAACAAACGCCAGTACTCTTGAAAGTCCAATGTCTGCGTCGCGCCCACGCTCTCTCCCTTCCTTTCTCGTCGTGTGAATCCGTCACCCAGGTAGGCATACCGGTTAAACCTAGCCTCTGGCATCCGATCAATGACAAAGTCTTCCCAGCGCGGGTTCTTGATAGCCTCCATAAAATGAAAAGAAGTACCTCCGTAGATAGCAACAACAGGGCCGTCCGCAGTCCCGCGTTTATACCAACTACGGCACCCACGAGTCCATACAGTACGTTCCAAGTACCGCTGTATGTGCTGATTATATTCCTCATTTCCGTCTGTAACTTCTCCAGCCACTTGTAAATGTAGACTGCTGTTGCTTGAATGCCCAAGATTAGAGAACCGTTGCTGATGGGGCTGTTGGGTCCGATGAAGCAAAAGTAGTTTGGCATATCTGGAACGGAGAAGCCAAAGTATGCTTTGGGTTGCTCCGTGTTCCATTTTTGAGCCAAGTCAACACCTTTACGACCGACGAGAGGGAATGAGGGTTTGAATGATGTGTCAAATCCGGTGGCACATACGATTACATCGTATTCTTTTGTCTCTCCGGACCTGGTAACGATACCATTCTCAGTTACACGTACCACATCGTCCCATCTGAGTTCGATGTTTTTCTGGGTAACAGCTTCCAGAAATCCCGGTCCAGGAGTTTGACGTCGGCATCCAACAGGAAAGTCTGGTAATAAATACTCTGCTGCTTTGCGTCCCTTTTCGCTATCAGCGAGTCGCTCAATTATGCTTTTTCGGAACATCTCCTGTGCACACTTCTGGACGTCACTATCGGCAATAGCCCGTTTAGAGTTCTCAATACGGCGGTCCATAATAGCCACACGGTATTCGCGGAGTACTTCGGGGTCTTTAAACAATTCTAAGGTCTCCTTGGTGAAGTTGTAATCGGGATCCATGTCTGGGTCTTTGGCCGTGGGCTCGTTGATACCAGGTGCAGGCGAAATCCAGGTATGAGTTCTGATGTATACGTCCATTACATTAACGACTTTGGCAAGCTGTGGTACAACTTGAATTCCCGAGGATCCGATACCAATACTGGCCAACCTTTTACCAGTGAAGTCATAGTCCTCATCCCACCGGGCCGAGTGAATCAATTTGCCCTTGAAGTTGTGAAGACCTTCTATATTTGGCCATTTCCAATTACTAAGCACTCAGAGTTAGTAGGAAAAATGACAAGGATCTCAGGAGAAACCCTACTTGAGCACTCCTCCAGCGTTGATGAAAACGTCCACGTTGTCTTCCACAATGGATCCGTCTCCTTTCTGCACTCTGATCGCCCACTTTGCGTTATTCTCATTCCAGATTGCCGACTTGATTGAGTGCTCGTACTTGATATACTTTTTGCAATCGTACTTATCAGCGACTTGATGCATATACTCGTGGATTTGCTGCGATGTGGCGTAATAATTTGGCCAATCAGGGTTGGGAGCGAAGCTGTATGCGTAGTTGTGGGCAGGGATATCGCATTTGCAGCTGGGGTGCCTTCATTCACGTCTCTTAGCAAATCAAATTTCCTATAGTACCAGTTGTTACTAACCTGTTTTCCAGCCAAGTCCCCCCGAGATCCTTCTTTCTCTCATAGATAACAAGCTCGGCATTCTTGTCTTTCATTGTTTCGCTGAACATGATGGCCATCATTAAACCTGAATATCCGGCCCCCATACAAGCAATTCTTACAGGCCGTCGCGCTCCTATTGGCTGTTCGACGATCTGGTAGGCTGGATCGAGATGAACAGGGGAGCTATAAAAGACATTGAGGTGACCCTCGGTTCCATTTGCCGTGATTTTTACATCGCTCTTTTGGACTTCCTTGTATACGAACTCGGCTGGATCTGTTGGAATAACTGAAGGTGCCATAATGATCAATTTGCAAGATTGTCGTTCTTTATCAGACTCTGATGGAACCGCTGAATTAAAGTGGCCGATTCCGAGTAAAGAAAAGAGCAGCTGTCGGCTTGATATATGTATTCTCCGACAGGGACAAGATAAACGAATCTGTCACGTTTCAACCAGCCTAGGTAACAGCTAGATGACTCTACAGAAGAACAAAAATTAAAGTCCGGATATGTTGTCGAGAAATGCCCTATTGGCAAGACTCCGGACATCAATGTCCGGCATTCAAGCCTAGTCCACTTCCGGCAAATAATAGGGCTAGGGCTAGGGCTATCACTTTTACGATTGTTTGTTGTAGGTCTTGGGTACACAAGGTGAAAAGGATTAGTAGAAACATTGAATGGGAGGCTACAGAATAATAATATCTAAAAGCTGGCCTCATTGTCTTTTTACTATTCGTCGAGAAGAACAGGGGCGTAATTCTCCCTAGAAATGCTAGTGAGCTAAGGCCGCAGGCGTCTCCCCCGAGAAAATAGTGGGAATACCCCAACCAGCTGACCGTGAAATGCGTGTGAAGTAGTTCACATCCGAAGGCCTGCACAAATATTTCTGCTGTTGATCGTCTTGATACTTGTATCAAGATGTCGAGCTTGAAAGTTCAGAAGGGTAGCACCAACGGGCAGACTCTCCACATAAAGTGGTACTTGCAAAACTTGCAGAGAATGCCGCCAGCGAAAGATCAAGTGTGACGGCAACCGACCTCGATGTTCCGAGTGTAATACCTGCCAACGCAGCTGTATATACCCACAGGATCTGAGGCGCGAGCCCTGACCATCGAGATCTCGCGTTCAGAATCTCGAGGCGACCGTGGCAGTGATGTTGCAACACATGAAGACATCAGGAATCATCTCGCCTCACTTACAAGCTGGAGATTTGCTGCCGAATGGAGGTGAACAGCAGATGGAACAAAACAACCGAAGCCGAAAATATAGAAAATGATTCTGGTCGTATGGGTTTGCCATACCAAGAGAACAGATGGGAATATACTACATCAACTGCGGCAATCGCAAGCCCTTTTCAAACTCCAGCCACTTCATTATCGGGTTTGAGTCGGCGCGAAATTTCTCCTGGAAATTGCTTTTCTTTTCCAGCAGAAGCAAACGACAGGTTTACGGAACGTCCAGGACAGTTCCCAACAGTCGGAGTTGATGAGGCTAGTGGGAATGCCAATGAAGTCACGATAGAAAGAGGAATGGATAATAGGTCGGCTATGGTCCATCAGATGGACACATCTACAATTTCCCGCTCAAGTCTCCCTATGCACAACAATAGATTGGAAATGCTAAAATCGTCCACACCAATACATCAGCACTCACCCTCAATGACACAAAATGCTAGCAGCAACGGCTCAGGCATGTCACCATGCGAAGCGCGAGTTGCCGGAGCATTTCATGAGCATGGTTGCGTCTCATCAGTTCACGGTCTTGCCAGTATCATGAATCCGACATCAAGAGCGCAGTATAAAGAAAATATGTCGAAAATAGCATGGACGGGTGAAGTGGCTATTGCCGCTTCGAAAGCGAGACTTATCAGTAATGCTGCACTACAACAACAACAACAACGAGAAGCCCGTCTTGTTCGGCAACCCGCAAATATGATTGACCTAGATGGATGCGAACCGGAACTAGCGTGGCATCTTCTGGACCTTCATTTCAATCGACAACATTATGCTTATATGATTTCGTACCGACCAGCGATCATGGATAGTATTGCGACTGGAGGTGGTCCATGGGTCAATCAGTTACTGCTGAATGCTATATACTATTCAAGTACACTTGATAGCGATAGGCCATGCCTAAAGCTTGATCCCCAAGATCCGAACAGCAAGGTTGGGGAAAGGTTCTATAAAAGATTCCGGCAACTTCTCATCGATGAGATTGATAGATCGAGCATTCCGACTGTGGTTGCTTTGTTATTGACTAGTGCAACTTTGGTATCTCAGGGGCGCTCCAGTGCCGGATGGAATCTGTCCGGAACCGCGTACCGCATGATTATCGATATGGGTTGTCATCTAATGCTCGGACCCGACTATTCCAGTAACATGGGTCATGGACAACTTTTACGAAAAGCTTTAGAACAAGAGATGCGAAAGCGACTGTATTGGGGAGCTTTTGTCACCGACGCTACACAGGCCTTGTATCTCGGTCGTCCCTGCATGTTCGCAGCAACCGAGGCTAGGGTCCCATTACATTTCCTAGATACATTTGAAGAACTCGAAGAATGGGAACCTTATACTGACTCTCAATCACTGCCTGAGAATCGGCCTCCAGCTTTCGTGCCACAACCAGCATTTGCGCTTTCCACCTTTAGCTGGCTCGTTCGTCTATTTCAAATATCAACTCACATCACCGATCTGTATGGTATTCAGGTCATGAAATGCACATCGGAATACCTACAGGAAAAGAAGGCTAACATAGAGAGTGAGTTAGAATGCTAGAACACCTCCTTACTAAATCATCTCAAGTTTGATGGAAGTGGCCTTGTTATGCCGCTGCCTCATCAAATAACTCCTCAGTAAGTTTTATATTTTATTGTCAGTGATATACCCATACTAAATATGTAAAGCACCACCTTCCATGCCCTTACCATACTTCTCAACCGCGCTTTTCTAGAAGAAGGCCATCTTCGTCGTTACTGCGACGATGAAGGTCGCCGACGAAGTGAAGAAGCCTGCATCCGGAGCGCTCTAGCAATCCAGAAGCTAGTACGCGCATACAGAATTGCGTTCACACTCCGGCGTGCGCCTTTTCTATGAGAATCGCTCCTGTCCACAGTCCCTTGAAACGTATCTCCGGTGGTGGACTGTCTACATTTCGACGCCTAGCTTCACGCCGGATCACGTCATCTATGACCCTACCAGCCACAAGCTAGTTGAGCGAAGTATAGTCAGCAAATTTTATTGATGTCGACTGGGTAGAGGATATTGCGGAATATACCTCTCCAGCAAGCGACCCAATTGTCATGGTCCCTCCATATGCCAGTCCACATTGAAACGGATTCCACCCAAAGCGTTTCTGAATTATAATGGAGTATGTGACCGCAGAAAAAATTGCTGTAAAGACATATTGTGCCGCATAGTAAAGACTGAGAAAGAGCACGGACGGGTACATAGCCATGCGAAATGCAGGAATAACAATGTGCTTGGCCTTGAGGCGGACTCCGGGAAATGTTGTCCACGGGCGTAAGAGTTGGCGGTATTGGGCCATAGTGAGCTCCGGTGCCCCCGTGCTTGTGTCCGAGTACGTGCGTGGCTTATAGTAGACGGTTTCCGGTAAACCGATGATCAGTACGACAAGAGTAGCAAAATTCATGGCGGCGGTGATCCAAAAGATATATCGCCAACCAACAAATTTGGCTACAGGCCCACCGAATAAAGCTGCAAAGTGTGCCCCTGATGTCAACATAACTGTGAAAAGACCAAGTGCCCGACCGCGTTGATGATAGAATAAAGAGATCAGTCACGGTTGCTGGTCCGAGAGCCATGGATACTGGGAAAAGTCCCCAGAAAAATCTTCCAAGATCCAGTGCCGTGACGCTCCTGTGATTCCATGGCCGCGGCTAAAGATGTTCAGCAACCTTGTCGACGGTGGGAACGATAACAGCTTGAACAACGATCCTTTGTTAAATGCAGCTCTGAGAGCGGACGAAGAGCTTCGTGGCTGGCCCAAGACGGCAATTTTGGTAGCTGGTATGGATCCTTTGAGAGATGACGGACTGTTATTGGCGACGAGATTGAAGGCCCTGAAGTAAGTCGAAATTTCTAGGATGTGAAATGTCATATAATAACCAAGCCTTGATGCCAGTGTGCCCACAAGAGTATCTGTTTTTCCAGGGTTTTCTCATGGGTTCAGGAGGTGGGGTGATCTGTTGGCAAGTAAGGCGTTTGATGCCCGGGTCCTGGATTCTATATGCTGGTCGATGGGCCTCGGGGATTGTAAATCAGCTGAGATGGAAGAGTGGTATGAGTATAAGACTCAATTTGCATAGAATTAAGTAGCATTGGCCTAGCACTGTGGTCTACACAGTCGCCGAGAAGTTCTAATTAGATTTTGCGCTATATCATGGCAATCACAAACAGCATACTTTCATATGCCTTGGATGTGAGTCCAAACCCTGAGCCCTAGGCCCTAGCCCTAGCCCTTGAAGATTAAGGAGTTCGTCTTATGACGTTTATCAAATACCTACTTGGGAAGGAGGCAAACACTGATGGTTTGAAACGAGGTCAGCTGATCAGACTCCGCAGGAGTCTTCTTTCCCAGATTGACCCCTTGTTTCTCAATGATCAAGAGCAGACCCGCCCACATGTACATTAAAAGTGGTCATATAATGTACAGAACCAGCATTTAAGCCTCACAACAACATTCTTATTTTTTCATATAAAAGGTACAGAGCTTAGAAAGTAACCACATCCCACATGTACCTGGGTTTCACTTTCCACAATGTTTCAAAGGTCACTTAACATCAAATCAAACGCGAAGCTACTTCTGACCCAGTGATATTACGGAAGCACAATCTATGTACGAGAATAGCTATATATTGCAGAAATACGTCAAGATGATGTCTTCAGCTCAATTTGCGTGATATGGATTCCGGAGGAAAGTATAAATCAATCGTAATTGAATCAGTTGCTTAGGTTTCAAAAAGACTGAGTAAGTGATCTTGCTCCCATAATAAACCATTCTATTAACCTTAAGGACATATATTATATAACCCTGATACTCCCCTCCCGCGCCAGCCAATCGCAGACGCGCGTGGCATGTATCTCTTTCTAGCCTTTTGTTGGAAGCCTGGTAATATGACCGAGGCTAATCCGAAAGAATAATATATTTTCCAGCCAATAAGAGGCTGTATAAGCATATTAGGGGCTTGACAAGGACCCGCACGAAAGGGGAACGAAACGTGTAAAGAGGCGGCTTTGGAGCCCAACACAGTCGAAGAGAATGAACACATCCAAGCTACACAGTAATGTATATGGGAACCTCGTCGTTGCATTCGGAGTGGGCAGAGGGGTGTTGAGGCGGGCCTTGAGCAGTGGAGTCTGTGAAAAGCAGGTTGGGGTAGCGGCGAGAGAGACGGGTATTGGTAGATACATGTATTGATCGGCCAGGTACGTAGGCACTTCTGCGCTCTGATCCGCATCGGCCGTCGGGTCCGCCACCCGTCACCATAGTATGAATTTTATGTATACCCCCACGAAGGACAACACATGGCTGTTACATGAACTATCCATCCATCTTACCGGACTTGCTCCCGAACATCAGATGCCGGTAAAACCGGGGGAAAACCTGGGGCTAGAATCTGAGGCGAAAGCCGGGGAAAAGGGGGCATATCATGAGGACAGTGTAGATATATATATATATATATATATATATATATATTTATATTTATATACTCGTCTCTTCTGCTTTCACTCGGCATAGAGCTATTCAATTCTTGGGTTACCTAAGATTAAGATCTAGCAGTTACAGTATGTACGTTTCTAGGCTCATTCGTACTTGTTTCGCCGCCTCTGCGGTATTGGCTTCAGTCCATGCAATAACCAGCCCGCAACTCTCGAGTGCTTGTACTAGCCTGCTTGGAATCAGGTCGACTCCCGGCATCAATGTATTGAATGCGACGGTGCTCGCACCTGAAGCTTTGAATGCCACTGGTATCCTCAACATTTATACACTCTGTCAAGTCCAAGGAACCATCACGTATGCAGCCGGGGGCAATGATACGCCCGATCCCAAAGGCAAGGATACTCTCACCTGGGAACTATATTTGCCAATCAACTCGGAATATAATGGACGATTTATGGTGGTGGGTGAGGATCTTCCCCTGTCCGGCTCTTCCTTCTCTACAAATGAAGGATAAATTAGCTGAACCCATCAACTACAGGAAACGGCGGATACGCCGGTGAGATTGTCGACTCCGCGATGATAGCCCAACTCAACTTGGGGTACGCCGTGGCCGGTTGTGACGGCGGTCATTCGCTCGCTGACAGCGGGAACACCACATATGCTCCATTCCTGGCTGACAAGGCTATGGTGAAAGCCTGGATTCACAACTCTATTGCTATGATCACGCCAATCACTAAAGCCCTGACCGCGGAATACTATGCCAAGAGTCCAGAATTCAGTTACTATTACGGATGCTCAACTGGTGGCGGCCAAGGGTACGCCCTAGCCCAGTATTACCCGGACTTGTTTGATGGAATCTACGCTGGAAGCCCTGGAAACTGGTATAGCCATCTGATTCTCAGTTTCCTCTGGAATGGGTTGCACACGGCAGGCAGCGGATACATGAGCCAGGATGCCTTGAATTTCATTACAGATAACGTGGTGGCTGCGTGCGATGCACTCGATGGGGTCGTGGACGGGTTGATTGAGAATCCATTGAATTGCAATTACAACATCACTCAACTCGAGTGCAAATCCGGTCGGAATCCTATCAGTGCCAGCGGGACTGTTGTGTGTCTTACTGTTGACCAAATTAAAGCCGTACAGGCCATATATGCCGGCCCCAAAAACTTGGTTACCGGCAGCGAGGTTTATCCTGGGATGAGCCTGGGCTCGGAAAACGGCTGGATTTATCAGGAGACCACGCTGTATGAGTCCTATTCCCGGCTCATTCTGCAGGAGCTCGTCTTCGACGACCTGGCATACAACGTCTCCACCTTCAACTGGGGCACAGATGTCCGCAAAGTGGACGAGATCGCGTCGCCATTGATTGACGAAATCTCCCCGGACCTCTCCGCCTTCCGGAAGAGTGGTGGGAAGCTGATTACCACCCAGGGTTGGGCAGATCAGTTCAATGCGGCCACCTGGCCCATCCTGCACCTTGACCAGATTCGAGCAAGGATGGCCGGAGTCGATATCGATGACTTCATCCAGGTTTTCATGGTTCCTGGAGGTGGACACTGCGGCGGAAACCCAGAATATCCGCATGTACCAGGGACTTATGACGTTCTGGACGTTCTGGTTCCGTGGGTAGAGCAGGGAACCCGGCCGCTGCAGATGCTGAGCACCACGCCTCCAGACGGGACCAATACCACGCGTAAACTCTGCCCTTGGCCGAGTACGGCGCAGTATGTGGCGGGAAATATCGATGACTGGACCTCTTACATCTGTGCCTAAATCAAACGTGGACTACTTTCTTCCCTGCTCCGTTCTTTTTATAGTAGGACCTTATACTTTAGCGTTGTGTACAGACCAAACTGTCGGATTGGCGGATTTAATCCAGGCCGATCCTGAATAGTAGCTTACAGGGATGAAAAGAAGAAGAAGAAGTGACTAGCAAGATTGTGTGTATTGATTTCTCTCTGTCTGAATACATCAAGTTCTAAAGCTGGGGTTTTATAGACAATCTGGTTGGCTAATCTTTGTAAAATCCGACACTTAGGGATGACATGATTTATGACCTGCCTGTCATGACTCATGAGGGGAATTTGGGGACCATAAGATAGAGCTTCTAGTTGATTGCCTTATTTGACTGCTTCTGGAAATCCTGATTATCTGACACTACGTAGTCGACGTCTGAGCGTCGAAACGAGAGCCATTTCGACAGTCATTATCTGACACAAACTAAATAAGACCCCGAACCCGGTGTTGATTTGGGCTTGCAAGTCCACATATATTAGTCTATCTAATTTCCCCCGTTCACTTATAGCTCCACTGTACTCCGTAAACGCAATAACTCCGTAGATGCAACATTATGGCCCCAGTCGCCACTTACTCCCTAAGAGGAAATAACTACTTCCTACTCCATACATAACCTGATTATCTCAACACAGACCCTTCTAACAAAGCTTGACTATCCGCATAGTGAAGAGGGCACTAATCCATATTACAAAAGAGTATCATTTCTTACCACCTAGTTTATATATATATATATATATATATATATTATTTTTTACCACTTAGCCTAATTTAATGTTAGCTAACCTTTATTAGAAGGATCTAAAACTAAATCTCTAAAAATCACTTTTCAAAGGCCTTAAATTTACTTTTTAACGCGTATCAATATAATATCATATCACTATACTAAAAGTTATAAGTGAATGATAAATAACTTATCACTCTATCTCCGCAATTTATTTTTAATTTAGTTTTCGTTGATGTTAATACAGTTCGTAGTGATTTTTGAGATTTAGTTTCAGACGCTCCGCGCTGCGCTTGGAGCCACCGCTGTGTCGAGATAAATAATAACCTTACACCATTTACATTTATCGGGCCAGGTCTCCGAAGTCTGCACGGGCCATCGCGGCGGGTGCCCGAAGGATATTGCCAGCCATGGGCTAAGTTTGATGAGCCCTGAGGGGTTTTTGAATCAAATACTCTTAGAACCTAAACGATCAACAAAAAACTATGGCGGTAGTCAAGATTCTCTTTCACATTGTTCCCAGCTGACTTGAGTATATCTACGGGGAAAAATGCCCTTCAAACGCTCTATTCGCATTGGAAATGTCTCCGGCGCAACGGGCGACAGCCCGCATGCCATGAAGCGGATGGCGCAAGATGCCACCGTCGATGTAATTGTCGGTGATTGGTTATCGGAGATGAACATCGCCTGGAATGCCATCGCAAAAAACATTGACCCGTCACTGGGCTACGAACCGGGTTTCCTGAAGCAACTGACTGAATCGATCGATCTGATTACCGAGAAAGGGATCAAGGTCGTCACCAATGCGGGGGCGCTGAATACGCGGGAACTGGCAGTAAAGGTCCAGGAGATGTGCCATTCCCGGGGTCACAAGGACGTGGTGATCGCTATGGTTTTGGGCGACGATATTTCGCACATCGTGACTGATCCCGAGAAGCGCAAGTCGCTACTGCATCTGGATCACTCTGAGTGGGCTCTCAGGGATTGGCATTTGGAACCATACTGCGGAGTGGCTTATATAGGGGCTTGGGGCATTGTGGAAGCGCTCAATGCTGGAGCAGATATTGTTATCTGTGGTCGAGTGACGGATGCTTCTCCGGTCATAGGAGCAGCAGCTTGGTGGTATCAGTGGGCTAAGAACGATTGGGATCGACTTGCCGGTTCTTTGGTTGCCGGACGTGAGTATTTTCTAGATAGATAATATATTGTATGAGAGAGAAAGACGACTAATAAGGAAATTAGATCTTATTGAGTGTGGAGCCTATGTGACAGGGGCTAATTTCTCTGGGTTCAAGTCTCTCCCCTCACCATTGGTCGATCTTGCATTTCCCATAGCAGAGATCAGCGAAGATGGAACCTGCATCATTACCAAGCATGAGTCCCATACGGGACGCGTGACGAAGCACAACACCATCGCCCAGTTCCTATACGAGCTTCAGGGCGAAGAGTATCTGAATCCGGACGTTGTTGCTAATCTGCATGAGGTCAGCATTGAGGAGATCACCCAGGATAGGGTGCAGGTACAGGGAATAACCGGGTCACCTCCCCCGGCCACAACCAAAGCAATGATTGCCGCCAAGGGTGGATATCAAGCCGAGACTACATTCTATATCAACGGACTAGACGTTATGGAGAAGGCAGAGATGATGCGCAACCAACTTCAGTATACCTTCCGGGACCATCGCTTCACAAAGCTCTCCATCGAGCTGTACGGATCGGCTGCTTCGAATCCGATCAGCCAGCAGGCCGGAACGGTCTTCCTTCGTGTTTTTGCCCAGGCAAAAAGCGAGGAGGATATCTGCGCCGAAAAGTTCAAGGTCCCCGTCTACGCCTTGAGAATGCAGAGTTACCCGGGATATCATATGGACCTGGATTTTCGGACCATGGATCCGAAACCATACATGGAGATCTTCCCTGTCGTGATTCCTATGACCGCATTAGACCAGCAGATACTTATTTTAGGATCCACCATTACCAGTAAGATTGATATTTGCCCACCTGTTATCACCGCCGAGTATCCTGTCATACGCCGTTCGTACGAAACAGCGAATCCGGTCAATCTCGCCGATTTTGGACCGACAAAATTGGTCCCATTAGGCACTATCGTCCACGCACGGTCCGGCGACAAGGCAGATAACTGCAACATCGGCTTTTTTGTCCGCCATAATGACGAATACCCCTGGCTGAAATCATTTTTGACCGTGCCCCAGCTCAAGACGCTGTTCGGGGATGACTGGACCAAGGGGAAAAACCACGCCGAGAGACGGGTGGAAAGATGCGAGTTCCCAAATATCCTAGCAGTCCATTTCCGAGTTTTGGATTTCTTAGATGGAGGCATTGCAAGCTCAAGCAGAATTGACGGTTTAGGAAAGGGGATTGGGGAGTATCTTAGAAGTAGATTGGTTCCCATTCCGAGTAAATTCTTGGAGAGAGGGCATATCTAGATATTTTTGCTTCCGGCTTCGTTGAACATGATGCATGTGGCATATGTATATAATATATATAGAAGACCAAGCTCCTTTTCTAGAAGAATATTCTGGCTTTTTTGGTAGAAAATGGACTGCAATCAATGGAAACACGGGAAGATCGTTTCAGATCTGACAAGCAACAATTAAAATATCTTTTATACTACTCAAGTACCTCCCTTATTTCCTTCTATTCATAATACTTACATATGTAGTGAAGGAAATTCATTTTTATTCGCCTTATAGGCAATATTGTCTCTCACAATGTCTAGAATCGTCAATAGATCCCTAAACCATGTCATACGTCTACTTTTTTTTATATTTTTATCTATCATTTACTGACCAAATGTCCGGCAGACCACCAATCTGTCCCAGCCAATCCTGTGAGAGTTGCTCAATAGGATCGTCACCGAAAGATGATTCATAAAAGTGCTGTAAATCTTTGAAACAATCCCGAAATGCATTATCTACGGCGAGCAGAGAAGATGCTCCCGCATCATGGATGGGCCACCCACTAGGTGTCGGGCCATCCGTTGTAAAATGCGACGGTGCGACTACTGGCGGCACGCTATCGAGTAAGGGAGGAGAAGGAGCAGGCTGTGGATAGGTAGCGACCCCACGAGAAACGTGGTAATCAATAGCGTCCTTCAGCACGGCATCGCTTAGTCGATCGAAAACGCGATGACAGTATAGGGAAACATTCCATCGTTCCGACACCGCCACCATGGCATTGGAGCAGGAGCGTGAAACATTTACGATTTCTAAAATTGAAGGATCAGCTTTCAGCATTGCTGGTTCCTGGCGCTGGTCGTAGTTGGTCTTCTTAGCGCGAAAGTGCCCTCCGGTCGCATAGACGAAGGAAAGACCCGCCATAAAGACGCTATGCAAAGTGATCCAGGTATAGTTGAGCCTTCGTAAGCCATGGAGGTGCGAATAAAGACTGATGGTCTGCTTGGCAGCACTATAGATAATTGGCACCGCAACCAACGCCCGGGATGAGGTTAGCGGGAGAGACGGTCGATATAACATCAGTAGTGCATTATAATATAACAGTTCGTACCAGTCGAAAGTCAAGAAGCTAGATGGACGAGGCCCATACGAACTATAGCTGTCTAGGTTGAGTGTATTTGTTTTGGATCGCCATTCTTCCAACTCATTGGCAAGCTCTGTCTGCGCAGCTAAGGCAAGAGATTCATTGGACGAATGACGACTTCGGTGCAGGGATACCATGATCTTACCACAAAGAATGCGGTATCGAGTTATGTGAACAAATACCGCTGTTTGGAACTGCTCCTTAGGCAAAGCCATTTCATCCATTTGAGGACCATTGGACAACTGTGCATTATCGCAGTCGGGTAGCTCAAGATCCACATCTTCCAGATGGATTGCAAGTGGTCGACCCAAGGTGATACTAACAACACTAATTGCGAAAGAAAATAACATTAGCTCTGTGCGTCTCTCATTACTCTCCCAGCGGCCAACTTACCGGTCCATTGCTAGTACACACCAGAAGCACCGCCGACGGATCTCCAGGTCGGTGCCTGGCGGCGTGTTGGGCTTTGTTCGATACTTATAAGTTTCCTCACGATGAAGGCCCATCTCAAAGCACATGCGCACCGCCATTCCAATCATATGCCAGAGGCTGGCGGAAGTCTCATGTGTCGAGCTTATCAATTGATGCTGACAGAGAAGGAGAATCGCCTGCAGGGCTTTTAGTCCTCCCGAAGCCAATATGTTATTCAACTCTGAAATCGCCTGTTTCTGGTATATTTTGGCATCTGGCAGTGACTGCGGTTCAAGGTCTTGAACACTCGAGGTGGAAATGGCCACTATCATATAGAAGACGAACGCTTCGTATGGATTCCTTTCTAGTGATGACGTTTCCGCATAGATTTGATCCAGACTTGCCATCGTCGATGACTGGTCGAGGATCGGATAGCATAGATGATCATGTTCAAAGTAAGCCTGGTGGAGATTACGAGCCACGCTCTCAGGTGGACATGATGGTAGCTCATTGTCCGAGGTCAGTTGTGTAGGATGCGCCGACAGCCTAGAACCTAGTGCAGCATCCGGTCTCTGTGCGTTCAGCTGTCCACCTAAAGAGTAATCGTCCTCAACCGCCGCAGATCGGATCAGATGTGCAAGAAGAACGCCGCTTGTGGATCCCAGAAAGTGCCGTTCACCCCCTGCATTCAAGGATAGAAATGAAATTTCATCTGAGATCACGTTTCGGCAGTCGTTCTCGTTTGGGCTCTCCTGGATGGGGAAGTTGCTTGCATCACTTGGGGTCGATTTCGCATTGAGAGCCGCTAACCTCTCCGTCAAGGCTCGATTTGTCGCTTCTGTCTGCCGCAGTCGTCGTTCCAACCTTTCGACGACATCGCGCCGGACCGTGGGCTCCTTGGTTCTATCAGTATAGACACAGGCCACGCCAGACTTGCAGCATAGCCCACAGGATGGCTGCACCTTGTCGCATCCAGACTTTCTCCTTCGACAACGATCGCAGGCTTGCATTTTCTTTCAGCGTTGCGTTTGCCGGAGGATGACTTGGTCACGATGGTGAATGGGGATTGCGGCCGATCGTCCCGACGGATAACGTCGGATGTCACGTGTCCGCTTCTATAGAGAGCCAAATCGGAGGCGGCATCCGACGCCGACCAGAACGATGAAGGGTTGCTGCTATTTATATATTGAGCCTTTCTTCTTTCCCCAGGTTTTCTTTACCCCGGATCACTTCAATCTCAAGTCTCACAGATCCATTTCTCTTTTCTAAGACGCCCAAAGATGCAGGACAGTTCTCCCAAAAGTGCCGCTCAGATGATAGACGATGTGGAGGCAAGCAGCGAAGTATGCACCGTGTCCTATAGTTAGCCCTCAAATAATAACAAAGCGTCTAGAAGGGGAATATCCGCCAGATTTCCCCAGTTGTGGTTGATGCTGAGCGAGAAAGGGCCCTGGTTCGGAAGCAAGATTTGCGAATCCTGCCATTGTCTGCTGGAATTTATCTCCTCTGCTACCTTGATCGCTCTAACATTGGTGTGCTTCAAATTCCACCTCACCAATGACAAGTCTAATGAATTGATCCATCTAGGAAATGCCAAGACTCTCAACGCAAACACGGGCAATTCGTTGCTGGACGAAACGCACATGACAGACTACCAGTATATGTATGTCAAAGCACGATACCGTACACCCCATCTTTCGACGATACTGACTAGTGGCAGTGTTGCCCTGATGGTTTTCCTGATTGCGTACGCCATTTTTGAAGTCCCATCAAACTACCTGCTCAAGAAACTGAGACCAAGTGTAAGTTGTGGTCAGTGTAAGGATTCCCATGTAGGACAAATACTGACATGCACTGGCAGCGCTGGATTTCCTTTCTTATGCTTTCATGGGGGGCAATCACCATGGGTCTCGGGGGGACCCATAACTTCGGTGGAGTGGTAGGAGTCCGTTTTCTGTTGGGAATGGTTGAAGCTGGACTATTCCCTGGACTAGTTTACTATCTCACTTTCTGGTATCGCGTTTCGGAGCGATCATTGAGAGTCGCTATTATTCTGGCCTCCGCCACTCTGGCTGGCGCCTTCGGCGGTGCGATCGCATATGGAGTGGGACACATGAATGGATCATCAGGGCTCTCTGCTTGGCGATGGCTCTTTATCATCGAAGGGGCCCCTTCTTGTGCGTCTGCAGTCTTGGTTTGGTTTTTTCTTCCCGATTATCCAGAGACCTGTCGCTTTCTTAACGAAGAGGACAAGGCGCTGGCAAAGCAGCGACTCTCCGTGGAAGGGACCAAGGGTGACGCCAGTGCCATGACGTGGGCTGATGCCAAAGAGATTTTGACTGAGTGGCGACTTTATGCCCATTATATTGTATGTGCGAAAATTTGCTGGAAAGTATGCCTTCTAATCTGTGGCTGTAGGCCTACTTTGGTATTTCCACTCCATTTTCGAGTTTATCCCTTTTCACCCCGACCATCACCGCGGGTCTCGGATACGAAGGGCTGCTTGCGCAATTGATGACTGTTCCCCCATATGCCGTTGCATATGTGGTAACTCTTGCAGTCTCCTATTCTGCAGATCACTTCAACGCGTTTGTATCCTGCTCTACCTGAAATGGATGTTTCTAACCCATTGTTACAGACGCGGTCTCCACTCTGCTGTCATGTCATTTGTCGGTGCTATGGGCTTCCTCGCATCTGCCGTTCTACCTGCGGATGCATATTCAGTAAGAAGTCCCTTTTTGCTGTATTCATCCAATTCGGCTTGAAGAGGGAAAAATAAACTAACCATCGAACCCTAGCATCGATATGGATGTCTGATTGTTGCTGCTTCTGGTGCATTCTCCTGCATTCCGCCCCTCCTTGGTTGGCTGTCATCTAGCCTTCACTCGACTGCGGGCGTGGGATTGGCCATCGCCTTGAACATATCCTTTGGAGCGCCTGGTCAGATTGTGGGTGTCTGGATATACAAGTCTGATCAAGCCAAGACAGGTTATCCGACCGGACACTGGACCAATGCCGCGCTCTTGTTGCTCGTTTCTGCCGGGTGTATTGGTCTCCGGCTATATTATGGATGGCTGAACCGGAAATCTCTAGCGCAGTCTACGGTATATGCTTACTGAGACGATTGACATGCCTCTTACTACTGATTACGTTTGTTTCTAATCAGATTAATGGATGGAATGGCCGAGAATTGCGTATCTATATATTAGCTGATAATTGATATTTCTCCATGCTCGGTATCACCGCACTTACCTAGGTAGATAAACAATCACATTTATCATACGAATAACGAAGACCTAATATGATAAATGTTCTTATTTCTAAGAGCTATATACATGAACTCAAGCGGAAACAAAGATCGTCCCCTCAAATACCTTTCGAGCTGTGCGAAAAACTGTGACACTTTCGACATCGCTATCTTCTGTCACCTTAACATCAACGTCTATAGTACCGCTATTGTGCCCGATCACAATACAATCACTGTTTTTGCCATCGAAAAGTTGCATCTGTGGTGTTTTCATTTGATCGAAAGAGCCAACGCGTGATTTACTCATCTTCAGTCTTTCCACAACAGTGCCTGGAATAGTAGCCGCAGCCCCTAAGCATACGGCACCCGTCAGCTGTACGCTGGGATGAACTTTGCCCATGCTGTATGCGAGAACAGCAATATCTGGAGTATCCCTGCCGACGATACTCGAATTCGATACGACAGGGCTCGAAACTATTGCTATTTTCGGTGTTCCTTTTCTCGAACTAGCGGCCTCTATATCGCTCGCAAAACCAAATCTAATTGACCCCTCGCAGCGAATTGCTTCTATGATCCCCAAGGAAGCCTCAGAATCTGGGCCTGCGACGTAAAATTCTGGCGACAGTGAGGACGAATCGACAAAGATGAACGGATTTGATACATCAATGAGCGTTGCCCTAACGGTGAATGGCTCTTGCAAAGGGCTACCACTACCGCTAGAACACACAACAAGCTCATCTTGTCTATTGCCCGTTGGGAATGTTTTGCCAGTCACCGATCCACCTGGTTTCATGAAGGACACCTTGATTTTGCTGCCTGTGCCCTTGACACCACCGATGCGATAGTCGCCCTCTTCGAGAAAATGGCCGTTTCCGTCAAGCTGAATTGTCTCGACCAGCATAGATCGTGTGTTTGTATTGAATATTCTGACTGATATCTGAAGACACAACGAAGGAACATCAGCTTTCATATTTCCAGAGGTATGATTTTGAAGCTTTTAGATAGAGTGCTTATACTAACTTCCATTTGACCGGGAGCAGCAACAATCAACCCCTCCTCAAGCGCGAAAGCTGCCACCCCAGACGCCATATTCCCACAGTTCCCCGTCATATCAACCTTTTCCTGTCCCACCGTAACTTGCGCAAAGGTATACTCAACATCGATGCCTAGCCGATCTGATTTCGCAACCACGACCACTTTAGAAGTGGTTGACGTAGCGCCACCGACACCTTCGAGTTGTCGAGGATCATTGTTTTGAGATCCCATTGCACCGATCAGAACGGAGTCCCAATCAGAGGGTGATCGTGGAAGATCATGACGATGGAGGAACAGACCTCTAGATGTCCCGGAGCGCATGAGGACGGATTTTAGACGGTATCGCTTTTTCCGTGGAAGATCCAGTGCTGTGTCGGTTGCTTTTACGAGCAAGTGAGAGGACACCCGCGGTTTTTGGGTCTCTACAGACACGGGACTGTATGCTGTTGGCATTGCGGTTGCTGCTGCTGTGGCCGCCGTTGCTCGAAGACGTGCTGAGGTGAAAAGGGTTCGACTGTGGTAGATTCGCATCTGATTATTTTCTGAACATATGTATTTGCATGTCGTTATCCCTTGTGCTCTTTGGAACTGACAATTCCTTAAGCCTGAATCCTTTCTGCGATTCGAAGAAAAAAAAAGGAAATTACAGACATTTATGACAGGTTGTCGACATGACGCTATCCGATGATCCATTCTAGCATTGCACTCATCCCTACATTTATCAAAAGAACCTTTCATGTCTAATGTCGAATCGTCCCAAATACAGCATACAGTGGTATTGTCTTAGGGCACGGCAAGTCATGAGGCACGGAATCTCTAAAGCCACGGACGACCATTCAACACCCCACACTGCAATATCTAGAAACTTGGTTCTGTTTTTCGATTGGCTAATTGATCACAGCTGAGAAAATAACTCGATGGGGAGTTTTGATCCGGTTCCAAAGCTGGTGTGGACTCGGTCGTGTCCCCGTGGGGTGCATCAGATGTGTACCGGTCAGTGCTTCTTGCATGCATCACGGTTATATTTCCTTGCGGGGATCCTGCAACATGCCAGAGGTATAAATCTAGGGGTTTCTACCTTGGTAGGTATACACTGACGGACACTAGTGTTTGATATTGCAGTCATACACTCTGATTGTTTCACTCACAAGTCAAGCAAATCTGAGAATGGCTGGCGGAAATAACTTTTTAGGTCTTCGGGGCACACGGCTCAGGGTAGCAATGGTGCTGCTCGTGGTTGCACCTAGCTTTATACTTTTTGGATACAATAATGGATCAACCGGTGGTATCGCGACGCTAGAATCGTTTGTTCACGTAAGGAACTCTTCTCATCAATTAAGCCCTAAGCTCATGTCGCCACCAGCAATTCCCAACTATCGACACGGTGAATACGACCGGAGCTCAAAAATCACACAACTCGACAATCAAAGGCGTGGTTACCGGATCGTATGATCTCGGTGCTGTTGTTGGTTCATTGCTCTGTATTGGCTATAGTGACCGTATCGGTCGACTACGAACCGTGCTCATCGGTCTCTTGTTATCTATCGTCGGTCTTGTTTTGCAAGCTTCTGCTTTCAGTCTCGCCCAATTCACGGTTGGCAGGTTGATCATCGGATCAGCTATCGGCACGATCAGTAGTGCCATACCTGTCTGGCAATCAGAATGCTCTACTACTGCCCATCGAGGAGCGTTTGTGGTTCTAGAAGGACTTTGTATTAGCAGTGGCATCACACTTTCAGAATGGGTATCTTTCGGCTGTTCATTCTCTTCGAACAAGTCTGTACAATGGCGACTACCCCTGATATTCCCGGTGATTTTTTCTCTATTTGTGATTCCCTTTCTATTCTTGATGCCGGAGTCACCACGCTGGTTGGCTCGAAAGGGCCGAGTAGACGAGGCTAGAAGTGCCCTCGCTGCACTGGAAGATGAATCGGAAGATTCACCAATAGTGGCGCGGGAGATGGCCGAAATCGAACGCTCCCTATCTCTCGTTACCGGCAGTTTGAGGGAACTTGTTCACAATGGAGAAGAGAGAGTTCTACATCGCACGTTACTCGCTGCCTGTGGACAAATGTTCCAACAAATGTGCGGTATTTCCGCCTTGGTGTTTTACACAAGCACAATATTCGAGGATCTGGGTTTCACAGGCGACAAATCCAAAATCTTAGGAGCCTGTCTAACCACCTTCCAGTCCTTCTGTGCCATCATCCCACTTTTCCTAATCGACAGATACGGCCGTCGGAAACTCTTCATGATAACCGGCACAGGCCTCGCGATCTGCACAGCCGTCATCGCAGGAACAGGCGGCCAACCAAAAGGTAGCAACGCCGCAAACGCCGCCGTCGTGTTCGTCTTCCTATTCGACTTTTTCTACCCAATTGGCTTCCTAGGCCAAACATTCCTATACGCCACCGAATTAGCGCCTCTTCGCCTCCGAATCCCCATCACAGCAGTCGCCAACGCAACGCAATGGCTTTGTCAGTTTGTGGTCGCTCAGATTACGCCCCCTGGTACAACAAATTTGGGGAGTAGGTATTGGATTATCTTTGCTGTGCTGAATGCATCTTTTGTGCCGATTGTGTATTTTTTCTTTCCGGAGACGAATGGACGGTCATTGGAGGAGATGGATGTTATTTTTAGGCAATCGGATGGCATTTGGGATGTTGTGCGGAAAGCGAGAGACCATTCTTCTGCGGTGACGAGGCAGGATGAGGATATTGAGGAGTCGGATTCGGTTGAGAGGGAGGTCATTGGGGGCCTGAAGCCTACTGCGCAGCAGAAGGAGCAGGTTTAGGTCGAGCCTAATATGGTTACGAATGTCGTTCTTATTATCAGTAGGAGGTCTTTTGCTTGAGCTACCCAATTAAGTGTATTTTGGTTACTACTTTTGTATTGCCTGCTTTATGCCCACGATCTTTCTCGAAAAGAAGAGATATAATAGAGAAATACGTTAGACCGCTGGCTACAACGAAGGGAAGGCTCTCGCTTTCGAAATCCCGTCCCACTATAATGTAGGAATGGATCAATTATGATTGGGAGCACCCCTGATCGCATGATTTGAATCAGATTCAAATATGATTGGTATAGCTATGTGGAGAATTTGTGATTATTGATATGCAGCCATTCTAGTTGACTCAAATCATGCTATCATCAAGCTCCCACCCAATTCCCTCCATGGCAGAACTATTAAATCCAAACAACATATCATTCGCGGAAAACTGGTTTTGATATGTCGGTTGGACATATTCTATACCGTATGTATTGTCTCCGGATGATTGTGATAAATGCGGCAGTGTGGGGGGTTGCAAGGTCATCTCATTTGACATGAATGTTCCTGGAGCACTGCCGCATTCGTTATAGTTTCTGCTCGGTATAGAGGTAGTGGTGGTATTATGAACTGTTGTAGTATCTCCTATTTCTTGATAAGAGGACGGAGCATATATCTCTTGTTCGCGGATAAAACTTTGTATGATGGCATCGATATCTAGATCAGAGGTCATTTGATCATAAGGTCTTGTATTCGAGGGCGATAAAGTGAGATCTTCACTTGAGCTGGTGATGCCAATTTCATGGTCCGTATTCCTATCTCGATGGTCGTTAATCTTCGGATGAATCAAATTTTGCTCTTGTTCGGAGATAAGGTTATTGTCTTGATGGCAATCATCGTTCCCAGATTGTTGCTCCATTGCCAACGCATTGAAGTCACTTTCACTGACCGAAACACCCATTCGTTTCATCAAATTATGTATGATCCCATTCGCCCTTCTCACAGCCCAATTCGTTTCCTGGTTTTTTTTAAAGACATCCAGAGAGGTCGCCAGACAAATATGAGCTTCAGAGCCAGGTTCGCGCTGTGCAGCGATACGCACATGAATCGTCGCGCTTACATATGTTGCATATGAGATCAGATAGGGAGCCCGCTGAATCGAGAATGCGGAGTCGTATGCTCTTAATATTCGGACTATTTCCTTTGCTGCGGTTGCGCAGACAAGAAATGAGTTTATGGCGTTGGAGGGACTGGAGTGAAGATCATTATCGGAGACGAATGGACGATGAAGCAGGATGCGGAGAACGCTATACATTGCTCTTTATCTAATTTTAGTATGATGGTCCGATGATAAAAGGTTGGATGAGCTTACAGCAATGATAACACATGAGGCGGAGGAATGGGCTTGGACGTATCAACAGGATCATATGTGAGATGAGCAGGCAAGTCTATACGCCATTGATCGAGATCGGAATGTAACGACTTGAGGTCCTGCGTAAGCTCACTTTGTGTTCTTTTGGAACTCCTTTCGCCGTAGACCTTATTTAAAATGCGGTTCATTATCAAACTCAGCTTGCAGAGCTGAGTGAATGTGGAGACACTATAGGCTGGTGATCCAGGGTATTTCTGTGTTTCGGAGTATGCGAACGGTTTCCAATGCTCCAGTTCTTCGTAGTGATCCATGAACTGTATTGAAACATTGCATTCCAATTCTTGAAGGCTGACAGGCCGGCCTTGATAAAGACTTTGGATTTTATCCACCACTGTATTTCTTGTTAGCAGTAGATCCCCTCCAGGGCTAATGATTGTAGAAGAAGATAAATACCGAATGCACCCCAGAAAACCCGCCTTCGAATCTCAAGATCTTCATCACTGAATCTCTTATGATTTGATAGGCGAGAGCCATCGACATGCATCCCCAAATCAATAATCATACGAAACGCGGTGCCTGCATAAAGCCAAGCGGCGCTTCTCTCATCACCCAGTGCGAACAAAGAGCTAGCCATTACCAACAGAGCCTGTATGGTTGTAATATCGCTACGGTCAAGGGCACCACCAAGCAATTCTCGGACTCGCTGCCGGTACAACCAACCTGCAGTCCGGACATCATCCGGATCTCTGCGAACTTCGGGTCGAGAGCTGAATTTGGAAGCTCCAAAGTAGATTGCGTTGAGAAGAAGCTTTGAGTAGTAGGGACCATTACAGGCCATGTCCCGCATAAACGCCGGACGGTATGTGACTAGAAAGGCATGGTGTTGGCGGTTCCAATGAAGATCTAGCAAATGCATCCCTAGATCTGGATCAACGCCGTCAAAATCGAGTTTCTTTTGAGAGTAGTTGATTGTTTCCATGTGTCCTGTCAACTATTCATTAGGGTCATGTCATCATTGCCACAGGATATAGTACGCATACGTTGGCATGCTGCCTCGGCCATAAGCCCTTTCTGTATCCATGCCGTTGGAAGCCTTGGAGCAACAGCCATACTATGATGAACGCGCCGGTCTCCAACAGCATCTTCGAAAAGTGTGCTAGTTGGGCCATGATATCGCGGTTCCACGTCGTTTGATTGGTTGCCAGTTCTAGCTTCTGAGGGATTGAGAAGATTTCGTGCATTTAGAGTTGTCGAGGGCTCCCTTAAGAAGGGTCCTGCAGCTTTTCTAGCATCTGAACGTGTGTCTCTGGTATCGATGTTGGCATGTTGATCCAAAGTTGGCTGCTGCTCCTGCTCATTATCATCCCTTGGCACCGATGCTGAGGTTTCATGAGGGGAGGAAACGCCATCGGGGGTTAGCGCCGCAGATGGTCCCTCCTGTTCACTTTGAGATTGAGAAAGTGCTAAAGATAGTCTTAGTCGCTCGTTTTCTTCAAGTAGCTCTTTGATACGAGAATTAGATGGTCTATACAGTATGTTAATTGCATACTAAAGTAGAAAATGCATTGGGCCTAGTGTCACCTAGGTCGCCTCGGAAGCTCATCGTAGACACAGAGCTTGCCATGAAGTTCACAAGCATGACATGATGGCTGGCGAGTATCACATTTCATCTATCAACTCACGACTATCAGCCACAATATTCACAAAGCCACCAATGGGATGTACGCGATGTATCGTCCCTCAAAGCTGCAATACTAAAGACTCGACTCACCTTCCGCTGACGGCAAAATCGACAAGCCTTGACGGCTCGTCTTGCTGGCTTAGGCATTGTCACGTAACCAGCAACTTTGACATGATCTTCATGATTCATTCTTCGGAAAGTGAGAAAGCTAAAGAAGGAGATGGGATCAAAGCTGCAGCGGATGGACATAATCCATGGAGAGTGAAAGATCGAGACGGACCAGCGGGGGGTGACTTGCCGCGGCCGGCTTTCCTTCCGATGGATATCGGGCTCAGGGCAAGGGCTAGGGTTAAAAGCGAGAGGCTTCCTTGACAAGTTTATACGTAGTAGGTAGTATGCCGCCAGTACGGCAACTGGTATGCTCTCTGAGCAGAAACATAAATATCAAACGTTTTCTTCCAATTTGTGGTTGATCATGAGAATATGATCAGTTCTGCGGACTCATCAAGTAGAAGAGAAGGCTACACCTCACTGCCCGGACGACGGGGCGAATGAAAAGCGTAATACCAAGATACCTACCATGCTGCCATCCATTGAAATAGGACGCTGTATCTTTGCACTGCTTGTGACTTGAAGCTATTGAAAGAAAAAGACAAATGAAGGCATGAAAAGACTGACAGCTGATTGGCTGATGCTTTTGTGGCCTTAGGCTCTCGATTTAGCTGATTACGGTTAGCTCAGAGTCGAGACAGGTGATGACATCATTGTCTCATGCTTACCCCATACTATGACAGAGCCAATCAGAGGGCTGGATTGAGGCATTTGGCCTGGATTCCAAGGCTGGAGGTCTAGAATGGCACGCTGATTCTCACCACTTTCGTGTGAGTGCTGAGCTTTGAAGAAGAAAATTTCAGTGGAATCAGTCACATCAAGCAGATAGAAGCAAGTCGCAAGGCTCGTAGCATATGCATAGTATGTGTTTGGAGGAAGCATTCAATTGTACCTTGAAATAGCTAACAGTGGTCGCTCTAGCAATGCGATGCTGCTCTACTGCAGACCAGAGAGACAAGTGACAACCTCGGGTCGTGCCTAGGCTGGCCTTGTTCCACCCCACGTCATAGGCTTCCCAGTCCGGCCTCGCCTTTAAATACTTCTTCTTCTCTCTTACTCCACGAACACCAAACCACACCTACTTCAACCTCCAGCTCCTACACTCCCAATAACACGCCACCAGATCACAATGTCTAAATCACGTCTTCCTCTCTACCTCGGTCTCACCGCAGCCGGTGCTGGTGGTTACTATTTGTACAAGTCCGGCGGTGACGTCGACGCGGCCACTGCGCGCGCAAAAGGTACCTTTTTTTTTATTGCATGGAATTGCTGGCGGAACATTGCTAATATCGAATCTCCCTGTCTAGCTGATGCCGAAAAAGCACGCGCCAAATTGCCTGGTACCAGCGAGGCCGAGCACAAGGGCAAAGAAATTGGCAATAAGGCCACTGCCTATGTCGATGAGATTGTACTTACCCACCATTGCTCCTATCCTTATTGAATAACAGAGACAGAGCTAATATCTATTGAATAGGTCGACTCAGCACACACCAAAGCCAAAGACGCCAACACCCGCTTCGGCGAAGGCGCCAAAGAAAGCCTCGAGAAAATCGAAAAGATTCGTCAGGACACAGCCAAGCAACTGGGAACAACTGTTGACAAGTTAGACCGAACAGTGGAGGAGAAAGCGTCGGAAGCGAAGAAGAGTGTTTCTGGATGGTTTGGAGGATCGAAGTAATTTCTATTTATTTGATACCTGATGCAAAGAGCATATGAGATGAACGATGTTATTGTTCGATTAGTATGAAGCTGTTCGGCTTATTCTGATCTTTGAGTCATGTTTCATAACGTAATTAGGGCTTTTCAATGCATGGCCTATTTATAATTCTGCACAAGCTATTGTAGGCTGGCCTCGTTGACTTATTCCGGAGTAGGCCGCCATGAATCTCCTTAGCTACATCTCTAATCGACTACTACCTTCGTTAGATCTTTTTTTGCTCGTCCAAGCCTTGATCGCAACGCCGCCTTGAATAATCTATACACTGTACCCAGGTAGTCAACCATATACGGTGAGCTAACAGTACTAGAAATACGCGGTACGCCAACAGCATCCTCGCTTTCGTGCTTGAAAAGTCCCAGCCTGCTTCGGAATACATCACCCTCCCAGACCGTCATAAGGTTCAAATGTATTTTGATCGTAGCATCACTTTTTCGGCCATCTCTTTTCCAAAGAATCATTGCTTGCTCCCAGGCCATTGCTTCTGTTTCGTCTTTGAATGTCAAAGTACCGCTGTTTGGCTCGTCGGGTGATGGAGGATTGATGGTGATCTCTGGCAGTACATCCACGAAGACTGCGGTCTGTGATGCAGAATGTTCACATTTTTGAGCGTCGTAAAAAGCGGTCGTTAAGCGTCTTCAGTTAGTAGTTGTACTTCTGAGCACATTCTCTTTGTGAGAATGTAATGGTCATTCGGCTAGCTACCGTCAACGATTGCACGGACTCGAAGGGGTGCCATTGAGGTTTGGTGTTATGTCTCTCAAAAGGTGTTCAAGCCTTATGAAACCTGTAATTTGAACTGTGGAGTTTGAAGGAACAACATCTTGGGATGTCTATTGACAAGGTTCTCAGTGCGTGAGGGGCACAGCTCAGGCTGATACCGCTATCATACGACCCAACGTGGAAGGCTTGACTCGGAACCCTGCTCTCGATCGCCTCATATAGATATGTGGTCAATGATTTTGACCACGCAGAATTATATCTTGCTATTATATGAATCAATACAGAAATCAATCAACCCGGTCTTATAACATGCTCTGGCGAGTCGATCCCGAGGCTGATCTTGAACGTTCCGCTGGACAAGTACATCTTCAGTTTGATGATCCGTCCTGGATAATCGATCACCACCGCCGTAACATCATCTTAAAAATTTTCAAACCGGCCTCGACTGGGTCTGGGAGCTCCCCGTCTTCGCTAAATGCTCAAGTCCATGTTGAGTCGAAAAATTCGCGGGTTCACGATCTAAGAGAGAGAGAGAATATAGCTATCATATCAACTTTTCCGAGCTGCAGCGGCTGTACTTGAGCAAACAGCAACACAAACTGGTTCAGAATGCGGTTGATTTGAGGTACAATGCTAGTGAACCTGCTGGCTGGGCCGAAGATTTGAGAGAATATGGTAAGACGCCATTGATTCTTCCCCGACATCCAATTTCGTCGTATGCTGACTTACCTCACAGTACAAGCGCTGCAAGATTACGACTACATGGGCAAACACACCCGACTTTCCAAGGATCAGTTTCACGTAAACGGCGAACGGTTCATAGACCGCTACATGTTGCAAGCCGCCATGAAAAACTGAGAGAACGATATAGACCCTCTTCAGTATTCGGACTCTGTCGGCGAATGGGGAAAAGATGGCATCCAACCGGTACCTATCAGTGGAACCCGCGACAGAAAATTTCATCAGGCTTGGGTCAAAGATTTCAGGAACACGCATTGGTGTAGCCATGGTAGGCGGCATTTTCCTGATAGCGCCCAGGTGGTTGATGGTTCTGCACAATACTCTCTATACATCGCTGATTGCGACGACTGTGTACGTGGCTTTGTTTGGGTTGTTGATGGCATCGGTACTCGAGAAGTCGATTGATGTCATGTCGAGTACTGCTGCGTATGTTGCTGTGTTGGTTGTTTTTCATCGGATTGACGACTAGCAAAGGCGGTTAGTGATGTTCTCGACGGCAGGGTCTTGTGTATAAAACTTGCACGCGGTATGTACGTCTTATAATTTGATTGCCGGTTGATACCAACTGGAATGTTTCTCCAACTTGCTTTCATTTCGATTTATGCCTGTCATCTGAAGGTGTGCATATGGCTGCAAACATTCCATCCGGCAGGGCTATTGCTGTGGTGACTCGGGGAATTTTAAGCGGGATGAAAACTACCCCAAACTTTCAATGAAAGGAGTATATACGAAGTAATTGTGTCAATAGCCTTGTCATTCGTCCTATTCTGATTGCCGACAGTAGGACTTCTTTTCGCTCGTGGAGGTGAATAGCAAAAGCGCATTGCCCGATTGGGAGTAAATTGGAACGCGAAATCGACGCGACCAACGCGTGTTTGTTTACGCGCGTCAGCCCAGCAGACCCGCCCCGGCCGGAAAAGAAACACCAAAAAGAAGGAGCAACCTCGACTACTCACACAACAAAGATCAATTCATTGTCAACATCCCACCTTCCCGTTTCCATTCATTTTTTGACAAATCATTTATCAAAGTCGCAATCGAAGAAACAACGACCGAGAAAATACTTGATAGGAAGAGCGACCTCCAAAATGTCCACGGCAACCCGATCCAGGACACGCACTCGCTCTCACCTGCCTCGCTCGCAGTCACACCAAGCTGGCATTCAGCAATTTGCAAAGACATCGAAACCCGGAGCTCTTCCTTCCTCCAAGTCGCTCTTGCTGCTTGATGGCGAGAAACCCTCCTGCCAACTGACTGCGTCGCCGTCGAAGAAACGAAAACTTAATGAAATTGCTACCACAACCATCAGTGAAACTTCTACACAGTCCCGTCCAGATCCATCTGTCGAAGACACTCCATCGAAGGCTTTGAAGTTTTCCGGTCTCTCCGTCTCGACGCCACGAAGTTCCCGAACGAGGCCAGTCGCAACCCCGACTAGAAGCAGAACCACACGTGCGCGTTCACTACCGAAACCACGTATTTTCAAGGAATCTACTTCCACTCCGAATATCGCCAATCTCACCACTACCAAAATCTACCCAGCCGCGCTCGGTGAATTCCTCGATCTTCACTCTGCCTTTTTGAAAGCTCTGTCCCTACACTCCGCTCACAATGAGTACTCCGTGTCAGCCGATCTTCGAGAACTCTGCCCAAGCATTGAGAAAATATGGAAAAAGCGAAAGGTCACGGCCAAGGATGTGCAGAGACTAGTACAAGTGTGGGATGAAGCATACAACGAAGAGAAAAATGACGATCAGACGGAGAAAAAGTCGGATTCAAACAACCTACGGTTCCGACTTGCAAACTATGGTTTGGGCAAAGTTTGCATCGAGAGATTAGATATTTCAGGGCCGGGATCACAGGGAATGTTTGATGAGAACAAGTTCCACGAACGTTTCGTGCAGATTATTGAAAAAAATTGGCGAGATCAGATCGATGCACAGAAAGATGAAGAAAACAAAGACGAAACGAATGCCCCATTTGAAATCGAAAACCTTGCTCTCGCTCCCATCCAAGCATGTCTCACACCCTTCAACACATTCCGCAAAGGCCAACAGCGACTCCAAGACCTCAAAGGCGGCGTCATCAAAGTCAAAACCGCCATGATGAAAGCCGCCTCCATCACCCCCGGAGAACCAGGATCCGGAACACCATCTGTGGCCCGTGACCCAACTGCCGACCGCCGCAAGGGTCTCTTTGAGCGCATCAAGAACAAAGAACTTTTACAGTCGAAACTCGGCCCGGCACCAACAAAGGAGCAGTTACTCCGTCGATCTGCAGCACAACGAGCTGAGGACGTGGCTAGAGTACTTGCTTTGTTAAGGCCTTCTTATACAACGACAGCCAATAACGAGACTATCGTTGCTCAGAGGAAACCATTCTCATGGCAAACACTCATCCAGACCATCCGAGACTCCCTTCGCAATCCGATTCCAGCTGAGGAGATTGCTGCGTGTTTGGATATGCTGGCGCAAAAGGATGTTGCTGGTGACTGGATTGACGTTGTTACTATTGGTAGCTTGAGATCGGTGGTTTTGATGTCCGCTCGTGATATCTCACCGAAAGAAATTGGGCTAAAAGTGAGCAAGGTGCAGTTTTGAATATCCGTGTTCGTTCTATTGGAGTTATTGTACTTTTCTTGCGTGCACAGCGATGGCTAGGGCTTTTGCATTGGAGCGAGGGTGTATGGATATTGCATGTGTATAGTCATAGCTGCATTATTTTAAATAATGATAAACTTAATTGAAAAAAAAAAAAAAAAAAAAGCGTATTACTTCAAACAACAGACGCAAAAAAGTTATTGAGCCAAAAAATGTGCACTGCTCAGCTTGTCAAATGCGGACATGCAAATCAATTAGGCTAGCGACGCGTAAGACGCGTACCGCCCCTATAAGTCCGCATCTTTTCGCGACATCGTACTCCTTTAACAGCAACAAGAGGAAAGGAAGACAACATCAAGTTTTCCAAGAGACAGCTTCAAGTTTATATCAAGAACCAATCCAAAGCATAATGGCCATTCTATCAGCCTATTCGTCATTGGCTACCAGCCGGCACTCTCGCCCGAAGCCGTTGTGGGAGACTGAGACTACATCTCAAGACGACGCCATGTCCTCCGGAGTGTCCAAATTCCTCTGCAGAGAACAGGCTGGACTACAGCCACCGGTATCTGAGCATCAATTCTCTCGAAAACGGAAAGAAATCGATGACGGTATTATTCCTCCTGTCTTTTGTGTGGTAACGACGGGCTAATGCTGTGCAAGACGAGGAGAACTTTCCGATAAAAAAAGCCAAGTTTTCGGTTTATGAGGTTATGGACCAAGATATTCGTATGTTTGCTAGATTATGTCGGTTTTGTGCTCGTTGGTTGCTAATGTCTCAAAATAGCTGTTGATAAAGTGCTAGACATGATCTCAGCCTCTGACCTGAAAGCTATCGTCAAAACTTTGTTAACTCACAGCGTTGCGGGACCTATCGTGAAAGAGGAGCTGCTCGCGTCATCTGAAGAATCCATAGTATACGGTCTTGAGCAAGCAGAAAGATTGAAACGATGTATCATGAAGGAATCGGCAGACGCAATTGAAAAGGTCACTGAAGAGGCGTACGCATATGGAGGCATGGAAGACGGCAGCGCTTGGTCTAACGCACTCTCGGTGTTTTTGCCCCGAATCAGAGAACTTGCAGGCCAAGGCCGTCTTGTTTACGGCCCTGATCTTGCTTGGGAAGCTCTCCTTCACGTTGCCAAAGAATGTATTCTCCCAAAGCAGGGTGGTGAGATCAGACTTCAAACAGGAGAAGAAGATTGTGACGATTTTCATATAGAAGTGGATGAACTGATGTTGCATATTTGCCACCTTCAGGAAGATGATGGAAATACGGCGTGGCTACAGGAATTCGCAAGGAAGAATGAAATTTGGGACCTGCAGAGTAGTGCAGAACCTCCCCTGGAATTTGAAGGGCCGGATTGCAGATATCGCTACCAGAAAACGTTGAGGTTCCTGGAGTACTTCGATACCGAGAAAATGATCGTCGACAATTGAGTGAAAGTGATTGATATCTTTGGTAATATCTGGTCATACGGACGTGTATAATATCGTTAGCTGCGGATATCCATGTTTTTCGGTTGAAGTTCTTTGATATGAAATATGCTGGCTCTTAAGTTTCCCTTAGACGGTGCTAGTGGTTGATATGTTTGATTGTTTGATTCCATACATGCATCTCAGCCGGGTGACTGGCGACGGTTTCTAGTGTCGCAGGAGGGATCCTACAACGATTTATTCAAAATCACCTTGGTGAAAGCAGCTGAAATCTGAGGCGAGCATCCGCTATCCCTCTTGAACTTGCTTATGGCAGGGCAGTCTGTGACTACTAGATCACCGTCTTGCGCCATACATGTTACCAACTTACGTAGACTCTAGATATACGCTTCGTGGATTGACTGAAGCTGGACGCACCTCCAATCTTTAGTTGCGTCCACATTCTTGAAGTGCCCATGCACACGGGGCTGCCAATCAAACACCCGTGTAGTGATGACCCATAAAAAGGTAGGGAGACATCAAATCACTGATCATGGTATCTGTTGTGTGATACACGGAGGCGAATGATTGGCTTCAAAATTATCAGCTATCATTACTTTACCTGCCTAGGTAGCTTCATGGATACAATGCCAAATCGCGGTCATGCATAAAATAGTCTGACTGTATGAAAATCGGCACGGGCTGCTAGTGACAGGCATACATGCACTGTTGAATGTCAGTTCTCAGCTGATAGTTGCAGGGATTGTCGTTTCGACTTCGGTAATGAGTTGTCCGTTGCCCTCTAATGGTATTACAGTGATTTATCGCTGTATCATTCACTGGGTAATGGTATGAGGCTCTTTGTTTTTCCAGTTCCTCCTTTTTTTTTCTCTAACTGAGTTCCAGGGCCAAGAGTTTATGCTACACCTTATTATCTTGTGCCCCAATATCTGGCCCCATATTCAGTGGTTATGGCGGATAAGGATGAGATTACAAGTCAGGCGGAGACTGTTACCCAGTCTTACGACAGCGAAAAAACCATCAGAAACTAAGGCTTCTGAAAATATAGCCTCCGTGGCATCTCAAGGAGCAGTACTATCACCTCCGCAGCTTGAGGTACAGCCTATTTCTGTTCTACAGCCACCTCTGCAACAACAACAACAACAACAACAACATTCCCAAACTCTTTTGAGTACACAAATCAACGCATCAATTAGCGGAAATGCCTCACCACAGCTTTTCCAGGTACAGCAGCAGCCCGGACAGGCACCGCAGGCAATGGCACTCATCAACGGTCAACTCGTCCCAGTCTCTACAGTCCATGTTCAGGTTCCTGTCTCACGATCAGTGTCGAACTCTGTCGTACTTCCGCAGGTGCAAGTCCATGTCCAACGTCCGGCGGCGGTTAATATGCAGGCAAGCATCATTCAGAAGCAATCGGCCACTGAAGGCTCTACGTCTATATCAACACAACAGAAACTAACTGTTCCAGAGAGCAAACAGGAAAAGACTGGACTAACATCCAATGTGCCTGCTACAAGTACGTAACCACAAACAAATAACAGTGCAAGCCCGGCTTCGCGAAAGACACGAGATCCAGGATGCGGATGCGGATTCTGGGCTGCAATTTTGAGACCATTCCAGCAAAAAGATGACAACAAGAATGACACAAAAGAGAATCAGACCACGACAGAGGACAGCAATACCCAAAACGTTAAGATACCAAGCCAGCCACTGGGAACGACCGGCTGTTGGCATGGCCATACAAGCCATTAATCCGGCTTCGACTTCAGCATCCGCCGCTCACGGCGATTCATCACAAGCGAATCGAAGTATCGGCGCGACCGATGTTGGTCAGAACACAACCACAAATTACTACCCACTTGGTACAAGCGATATCAGCACAGCCAACACTACGAAAAATCAAGGAGGCTACGCTATCCCTACAAACATGATGATACCCGACACAGGACAATACTCAGTTCCGGCCCGACAACCGTTGTATGTTGTCGATCCTTCTCAGGCAGCTCCTGCGCCTTATCCAGAACAAGCACCTGGTCAAGCTGCGGCTGACGGAACATATTATGATAGTGGTGAAGGGGATGATGATCCAGTTGATGATGTGTATGATGACGATGTGGACGACATGTGGGCTTAATTATTAGTTAAGACATATTTGAAATTTCGCACACTGCTGTACTTCTCTAGTTATTCATCTAATGTTGAAAGATTAACAGAGTCACACTTCTTACATGTATGTAACCTCCCTCGCATAGGTACCTGGTTATCAAGGTCAAGATTTTGTGTTTAACTGATCTTCATGTAACGCCTCAAGTTCCCATATACTCCATCTCCCCAACTTAAGAAAACTGTAAGCATAGACACCACTAGATGCGCGTCGTTTCTTTTCCCTTCCCGTCTTTCCGTCTCCCCGGGTCTGCATTGTGCAATGTACTGTACGTGTCATATCGCCAAATCCATAATGATTGTGGAGAAATCCTAAACGGTAACGGCTTGTCAACACGGAAACAAGAAAACAGCCTTGCCCTAACTCCGAACTGAGAACAGATTGTGCGCAGATTTTAGTTGTCGTATCTCTCATCAACACACTCCACTCTCGTAGCATTAATAAAACGGAGTACATGCCCAGTCATGTGCACGGAGGTATGCACTCGCCTATGTAAGTGCATGTTACGTACGTATTAGGAAGGCTCGCCCTCAGTCCGATTCAGAATTCTTCCTAGAGTTTACGAGTGGTTGAGTTGGTCGGATATCTTTTGGTAGACAATTTACAGCAACTTCTATACGTGACACATCCTGCTCCAATCGCTTTATTGTAATTTCCAGCGATGATGGATTGTTTTGTTGTGACAGGATATCCTACTTTAGGTGAAGCGGCTGAGAGATGGGACTCTAGACCCGGTTATCTATAATCGACCTCAATTGTATTATTACACGAGCATCTTATCATCAATTTTATTTATGCACACCGGCGATCAATGGTTCCTGCGGTAAACATGTAGGTATAACGTATCATGTTATTCTGGGTATGCATAATGTTAGGTAGTTACAAAGGGTGGCTTGTCATTATGAGCTGTCCATCCAGTATTATCAACTCCGATCCTGTCAGTATGTACTCGTCCATTATAAGCTGTTTCATTCGTCCTCCAGTCTCGCATTCGCTTTCATTATGTTCGTACTTTACTTTTCCCTAAATAGGCAACCCTAGCCTAATTAGGAAAGTTAGGGCTTATAAACCGCTCAAATCAGTCGGCAGTTCTGCAGAGGCTTAATCAAAGTTTTCGACGGTTTCACCAAACAATTATTGAGTGTTAGAGTATTGTAATTGTTAGAAATCCAATACCTGAGCCTATCGGCGTACCAGTTGGGCAAGTGAAAATCGAGAGCTCGAAATCCGCGCTTGGAAAAAATTATCCATCTTGGTTCTACAGTGGCGGCCCTGAAGTGCAGGGCTTTTGGCTGATCAGATATAATGCAGCAAAACTATAACTCCATACGTTATAATTCATAGGTTGCGTACGTGATACGTAGCATCCCTCAGCCTCCCTAGTCTACCTTTGGAGTCTTTTACCGAGTACGAAACTACGCATACGGCCATTTGCGTCCTACGCACAACAGACCCCTGTCGTTTCTTTAGTCTAGTCTAGCTGCAATCTGTCAAATGTTTGATTTAACTGACTAGCCTGATCACCATCGTATATCGACAGTACAGTTGTGTCTGCAGGGTTTATCATAAGTTGGGCCATTTCTACGTATTGATTCCTGCGACTTTCTCATACTTCGGCACGATTACTCGACACGGTCCGTCGAGATTGCTAGTATGTAGTATGAGATTCAATCTAATATATGCATGAGCAATCATGCAGTATTATTACATCAGCTACATACCGGTCTGTATTCTAAACATATCATATTAAGCTGTGATATGGTTCGCTAGCTTTTAGGTCCGATTGCATGTAGCCTCGAGTTGGGTTCGTAATACGTTACGAGATCACCAAGCATCAATATTGTACCACTTCGTCGTAGTACGTGGTGTGGCTTTGTGCACTTTTTTGTATCTAATTAATTCTGGCCAGATTAAAAATGCTGAATCTGTCAAGTAAGAACCACCGAGTACGTATTAAGCATTATGCTCCAAACATGCATACACACGGACGGGCATCCGAATTCCAGTAGGACAAAAACCTAGTTCATTACGCGAAGTCTCCTTATCCTCTCAAAGCAGCTTAAACCTCAAATCACAGCACTTTTACATCAACCATGCGAACAATAAATATGCAATCGATGCAGTAATGCCAACTTTTCCAACTTTACGATGAGTCGTGGCCATACCGGTGGATACAGGCACACTGGGAGATGTCGAGGTAGAAAACAGCTATATCGCAACTCGAAATATTCTGTCTGACTCAACCACTATCAGTGCAAAGGGACAAGAGGGCCTGCTAAATACATATCGTGGTGGCAACTGGACCATACTTCCTGGCTCGGATGAATTTGTTATTTCAAGCCCGAATATCATCACGCTTTCCGTGAGAATATTTATCATCGTTCCTGCGGTATTTTCTGGAGTTCTTGTTCTTCTAGCAGCTCTGGCATGCCTCCCTGACCCATGGCGCTCAAGCAAGGAGCTCAATGCTACCAGAATCTATGCATTGAAGAGACAGAATACGACGACCAAAACAAGAAATGTCAGAGTTTCAAAGTAAGTTGCTCAAAACGTTCGTTGACAGCTCCTTCAGCTAAACTCATTTGCAACAGAGATAACGGAAATGACAAGCAAGACGGAGGTGATGGAACTAATGACAATGACGATGGCAATAACGGTGATGATGGCAATGTGAGCAAAGAGGCGAATAACTTTGTAACCTCGATTGATGTCTGAGATAAAGTATCAGTATCATATCACGTCGTTTTCATCGGCAGCTTAGGGGTTCTCCTGGGAAACGTCAGTGAGATAGGCAACGATCTCTACCAGTGCCAGTCATCTCCATGAATGAAACGAGGCTTTGGGTCCTGAGTTCAACTCAACGTTGTTGCTCTGCAAGTTTGTTGCTTTGAGATAATGAATCTATGTTACTATCTCATCTGTATTTTCATACGCAGACACTCACTCAACCCACCGTTATCTTTTCTCTTTCTATCTTGCCATTAAGCACGCCAGTTGATCTCAGCTCACCTTTTCAGCAACGATCTACCCTTGATATAAGCTCCGAAAATGTCTGTTTGTTGCTAGCTAGAGGCCGTCACAGCCAAACAGACGGCGTTTGTCGTGTAAAGCGGGTGGTTCTACATCGTTACCAGACAATACACAGCTGATACTATGATTTTTACATCTTGAGGAGTATGTATTTCTAACGAATACCTTACAAGTGCAGGTCACACGTGCACCTTCCCTAATTCTTCCCTCGCTCTTTTCCCTCTTCTTTTCTCTCCTCGCCCCCTCCTTGCTGCCTTCCTCAATCACACCTTCATTTGTGGCTCGCATCTATCCCAGTAACAGATGAAAGCATGGCTAACGATCATCGTAAGTCTGTTCGTTGAATTGATAATACACTGACCTCGCTAACCATACTCATATCAGCATACCTAGACCTTCCAATACCCAAATATGCGCCGATTGAGCTAATTCCAACACCAGGCAAAGGATGGGGTGTTTTTGCCACCAGAGACATCAAACGTGGATCCCTTATCATGAAAGAAAAGGCTATGTTCGTTATCCCAAAACCGTCTGAGAGTATCACAGAGCAAGATATCGAAAAGGCCGTCGAGAAATTGAGCGACTCACAGATGCACATATTTGCTTGTCTGTCTGGAAATAGACCACACAAACTATTTAATGGTCTATTTGACAGTGGACCGTTGGACCTTGCGGGGATCTGGGGTAAAAATTGCTTCTCTCTCGAGTCTGGTGTGGAGCAACGACTTTTCGGGAAGTTTGTCGTGCAGAAAAGATGGGGTCTGCTTCCTTGCCATTCACGTTTCAATCATTCATGTCAAGCAAACGCCGGTGTTCCTGAAACACCACCAGAGTCACGGGTTGGAAGAAACTCTACGTCTAGCTATGCAGAAAGAGACATCGCTGCCGGAGAAGAAATCACGATATCCTACAAGAACGGCTTCCACAGTCGCACTTTGTATGAACGTCATCGATTGCTTGAATTCAGATGTCGCTGTACTGTTTGTGATCGAGCTACAAAGGACCAGACTTTCAGGCAGGTCAGTGACATGCGACGAAGGTTGATAAGAGGATTGATCTATCTTTTGGACGGCATAGACGAGAATAGCGAGTACAACGACAACGCTACGCACTCACGACCAGTCATATGTGATCCCGCTATGCGCAAAGCAGCGGACAAGTGCGACTTCCCCCTCAGCGCTAGACTGATATACGATCTGTTACTGGTAGCCCTTAAAGAAGCAGAAGGAACACTTGATGTGGAAGAAGCAGTCCAGACTTGGATTCAAGTGTGGCGTAGGGCTTGCTCGTTCGGTACAGAGGAAAACCGCAAGATCGCCAGGCTTGCTGTACAGCAAAAAACATGGATTGAGAGGCTGGGCATGGCGTTCCAACTCGATGGGAGAGCTGATGCGGCTGATTATCTCCATACGTTAGCCTATCGCCGAGTGAAAGGTGTGGAAATCTGAGCTGCATGTCTGTATCAACTCTGATTGGTATTAGTGATACCAATGATGATGAATGAAGCTATGGATAGTCTGTGGCGCTTTGAACACGTTATAACTCATGGTGTTTTCAAAGAATTTTTCCCTTGTGACATGTGAGAGTGTATGGAATATGTCATTCTCTACCCTTACTGTTCGATCATTCTATCTGCAGGCTTTCCTCGATTCTAATTCTGAGTGTGCTTTCTCAGGTATCCTGAGACTTCTTCAAGAAACTGACCACCGATAACCGACCTGATTCCTCCAAATACTCATCCTGCTCCTCCGTATCGATCTACAACTTTGTGAGTGGTAGGTACTAAAGTCCTATCCTTCCTATACTCCCGCTTCCCCTCGTATTTGACATGGAAACCCGAACATGAAGGGACAGATCATATCAGGGGCGGGTCTTCCCCATTAGGCAATCTAATTAAACGCGAACGCGTGATCACGTGATCCGCGTCCATCCTGCCTCGCGTCTCCCCGATCAAAGTTATGGAGAACATTCAACATTCAACCTCCGTCCTTCAAGCTTTCAATGTATGGGGTCGCCGTGGTTACAAATTAGCAAATTACAACAAAATGTCTTCGCGCCCGGAGCTTAAAGTAAGTTTGTTATGTTACTGATCTCAATATTGCTTTGTTGTACTAGAAAGCTTCGATACGGAAGCTAATTCATAACATTACAGGTCGACGATGAAAACGGTTTCATTCGCTTTTTCCGATCGCTACCTTCTAAAGAAGTCGTCAATGAAAGTAGTCCGACGACTATTCGCTTGTTTGACCGTGGCGACTGGTATACAGCACACGGCACTGATGCCGAGTTTATTGCCCGCACAGTCTATAAAACCACTTCGGTCTTACGAACGTTAGGCCGAAGCGACTCCGGCGGCTTGCCTTCAGTCACTCTGAGTGTGACGGTCTTTCGTAATTTCTTACGAGAGGCTCTTTTCCGATTAAACAAGCGCATTGAAATTTGGGTGTCTGCAGAAAGCGGTAGAGGACAATGGAAATTAGGAAAGCAGGCCAGTCCGGGAAATCTCCAAGATGTTGAAGAGGAACTCGGCGGTGCGGGTGGAAATGCTATGGATTCAGCGCCCATCATCCTTGCCGTCAAAGTCTCGGCTCGCTCATCGGAGGCTAAGAATATTGGTGTTTGCTTCGCGGATGCTAGTGTTCGTGAACTTGGTGTGAGCGAGTTTCTCGACAACGATGTTTACTCCAATTTCGAGTCTCTCATTATTCAACTTGGCGTGAAGGAATGTGTTATTCAGCTTGATAGTACCAAGAAGGACGCTGAACTGGCGAAACTTAGGGCAATCGCGGACACTTGTGGAATTGCAATAACAGAGCGGCCCATGGCAGACTTTGGCACGAGAGACATTGAGCAAGATTTGACAAGACTATTGCGTGATGAAAGGTCAGCTGCTACATTACCTCAGACAGAATTGAAGTTGGCCATGGGCGCCGCTGCTTCTCTCATCAAATACTTGGGAGTCATGTCAGATTCGACCAATTTCGGTCAATATCAACTTTACCAGCACGATCTGTCGCAGTATATGAAGTTGGATGCTTCTGCTCTACGTGCATTGAATCTAATGCCGGGACCGCGAGACGGAGCAAAAAACATGAGTTTGTATGGGCTCTTGAACCATTGCAAGACGCCTGTGGGAAGCCGATTGCTCGCCCAATGGCTGAAGCAGCCTCTGATGGATCAAGCACAAATAGGAAAGCGACATCAATTGGTTGAGGCATTTGTCGTCGACACAGAATTGCGGCAGACTATGCAGGAGGAGCATTTACGAGCAATCCCAGATTTATACAGACTAACTAAGCGCTTTCAACGTAGCCAAGCTAATCTAGAAGATGTGGTACGAGTTTATCAAGTTGCTGTTCGATTACCGGGCTTCGTCCGCAGCTTTGAGAACGTCATGGACGAGCAATACCAAACGCCTTTGGACGAGCAGTACACAACAAAGTTGCGCAACCTATCCAACAGTCTTGCAAAACTCGAGGAGATGGTCGAAACTACAGTTGACCTCGACGCACTCGATAACCACGAATTTATCATAAAACCCGAGTTCGATGACAGTCTTCGGGTCATCCGCAAAAAGCTAGACAAACTTCGCTACGATATGGACTTGGAACACCGCCGGGTTGCTAAAGACCTAAATCAAGACATGGAGAAGAAACTTTTCATGGAAAACCACCGCGTTCACGGTTGGTGTTTTAGATTGACCAGAAATGAAGCTGGCTGTATTCGCAATAAGAAAGAGTATCAGGAGTGCTCAACACAGAAAAACGGAGTCTATTTCACCACACGAACAATGCAAGAACTCCGCAGAGAGCATGATCAGCTGTCATCAAACTACAATCGCACTCAATCAGGTCTTGTCCAAGAAGTAGTCAACGTTGCAACTTCATACTGTCCTGTGCTTGAACAACTAGCCGGCACTTTGGCCCATCTAGATGTTATTGTGAGTTTTGCCCACGTATCGGTTCACGCTCCAACAGCGTATACTCGCCCCAAGATGCATCCACGAGGTACTGGCAACACCATTCTCAAAGAGGCCCGTCATCCATGCATGGAAATGCAGGATGATATTTCATTCATTACAAACGATGTATCACTTGTGCGAGATGAATCTTCATTCCTCATTATTACAGGACCGAATATGGGTGGTAAATCCACTTATATTCGACAGATCGGTGTTATTGCCCTGATGGCCCAGATTGGCTGCTTTGTGCCATGTACCGAGGCAGAGCTGACAATATTCGACTGCATTCTTGCTCGTGTAGGAGCAAGTGACTCGCAGCTAAAGGGTGTGTCAACCTTTATGGCCGAAATGCTTGAGACATCAAACATTCTGAAGTCTGCCACATCCGAATCGTTGATCATCATCGATGAGCTTGGTCGAGGAACTAGTACATACGATGGCTTCGGTCTCGCATGGGCCATTTCCGAGCACATCGTCACAGAGATAGGCTGTTTTGGCATGTTTGCAACTCATTTCCATGAGCTCACAGCTCTTGCCGATCGCTATCCGAAATCTGTGAAGAACTTGCATGTGGTCGCTTTCATTGGAGATGCCAAGGAGGGAGAGAGCAATAAAAAGAGGGAAGTCACACTTCTCTACCGTGTTGAACCCGGCGTTTGTGATCAGTCTTTCGGTATTCACGTTGCGGAACTCGTCCGCTTCCCGGAGAAAGTAGTCAACATGGCACGACAAAAGGCAGAAGAATTGGAAGATTTCACCACAGCGACCTCTGACAACACAGAGAAGAAAGCTGCTTCAGCACTCGAAGGCTATTCTCAAGAGGAAGTAGAAGAAGGCAGTGCCCTCTTGAAGTCAATGTTACTCAAGTGGAAGGCGGAAGTTGAAGCTCCAGGAAAGGAGAACCTGACTGCAGAAGAAAAGCGTCAGATTATGCGCGACTTGGTCGCAGCGGATAGCAGTTTGCAATCAAATAAGGTCTTTCAGGGTATCAAAGCTCTATAGACACTCGCCTTTCGTCTCATATATGCAATCTACAAGCTCATTTTATCATTTCGGTTACCGCGTACTAGGTGTTTCATAAAGGAGGCTTTCGGGAAGGTCTGGGCATACGCAGTATTGTTATCGTGTATACTATCTATAATGAGAAACCCATTGTCGTCAATACGTGCTCCGCTCGTGGGTGACGATGTGATCGTAGAACTTAACGTCGCCGGAACACATGTACTGGCTATTAGAGGCGAGTCTTTCAGCACACATCTCAATCATTTTGACATAGAGGCATTTCCATAGCTCAAATTACCTTGATATGAAGGAATTTTGGAAAATCAATTGTTACGAGTAGGCCAACAAGTTGAAAAGATTTCCACGTGTCAAGGACGGAAACGATGATCGTAGAAACACGTGACAACGGCGCAAGCGCCTGTCGAAACTTGGAAGATCGAGACACATCTCTGCTTTAACACAAACAAACAGCTTCTCATTGCTGGACGTTCCTTTTCAAACCGAAATCACTTCCGTTTTTGCTTTGCGATCTAGTTGTGCAATTGACCAGAAATCAAAGCTACTAATTGAACAGGGAATCGTTCGCGATTAACGGACTACATTCAACCTCAACTCCGCGCCGCAATGCCGTTACCCTGAAATTCACCTCACTTCGCTTCAATTGACACCGTCCACAAGAGAACTCAGAACGGTCTAGATTCATGCATCCCTTCTCCGTACTGACACTCGGAATCTTTGTAGCAGGCTACATCACTGCGAGGTGGGACTTGGTTACTCGCCTATACGAACTGGCGATCTTTGCCTGGGATCACGGCGTCGTTACTCGAACCGCCAAGGGCTTCGTACTGCTCTCAATCATACTCTTCATTTTCATCATACCGCTCCATTATCTCGCATCAAAAGAAATCGAACTACACCCCCGTGTCGTTCAGCAAGGTATATCTGCGCGGGAGGAGTTGCGCCGGAGGGGCTCCTTTTAATTTAAACGAATTGAAGCAGCGGTGCATGAAAGGATGACAATATGATAAATGGCGATGGCTTACTGCGTGTTTTCTGGCCGAATGATATACCACGCTCATCGTCGTCCGGGGTTATGATCGGCTGGCGCAACTCGGACTTGGATTTATTCGTCGTAACTGTGCTGGAAGATGTCGAGGTAGGTGAAGCGCTAGATGCTGAAAAGGGGCTGTTCACGATGTTAATAATATTGCTCTCCAAGGCCAAAAGTGTCGATAATGCGCTGCGAACGGGCATTCTGTTCCGCAATTGCCCTCACCCGATCGCACAGCTCTTCGTTCTCTGTGGAAAGTCGGCAATGCACGTTTTAGGCTCAACCAACCCAGCTGAGCCGCCATCAGCTTTCGATGCCGGCCATCTTTCAGTTACTACGAATACCTCTTATAAGATCCCCCGTGTTTTCTGTCCTCCAGAAACGAATGTCTCGATTCAAGTGATTATGTTCAATCGCCCTCATCCAACCCGCATGCAATATATGTCATTGGAGCCGATATCTCTAGCGTTGGTCGATAAACAATCGAATCATGGAAAGGGTGTCTCCTCTGCTCCGATCGATGCGGAGGAGGAAGAGGATAAAGCTCGATCGAAGAAACTGATAGAGAAGCTGAAGTGGCATACGGTCGTCCGCCATGTCCCGTCCCTGAAAGAGGTTGCGTTGCCTATCATACTGAACCAGGTGAACTGTGCATTCGAGGTTGGACAGCTCATCGAGAAGAACAGTCGACTAATAGGCACGCGTCCAAAGAGAAGCATGAGTGTTAGCGAACGTGTCGTTGAATCTGCCACAACAATTTGGGACTTTTTTGTTGACATCTTCTGGCAATGGATCTGGCCAGTTCTAACAAGATGCTTTGTCTTTGGTTTAGTCTGCCATCGGGCAGTCGCTGAATTAGTACTACGTATGCTTGAATGGCGAGCCCGTCCCGATGCTGCAGCTCTTAAGGATATCTCCGCCACAGCGCAACAAGTCGACATTCGATTGCAGCAGTTTTGCTACTGGCCTATACAATACGTTAAACTTCGGCAAAGAAAGGATAATTGGGAGAGTGTTACAACCAGTCATCCGGATTACATTCGCTTCTACAATTCACTTTGGCTCGTTGCAAACGATGTCATTATCGGCATTGCTTTGGGCTCTTATATTATTGATAACGCGCAATGGGTGGCCAGTCAAATAGACTATCTCATCACAGACTGGACTGTTGAAGGTTTACAGAGAACCATCTCATGGCTGATGGGATGGCCAGCCGGGTTGAAACTCAATAATGAACTGGCTGCATTCCTGGGAGATCTATTCCTTTGGGTCATTGAACATTGGGCCGGTATTTCATCGTCCTTTTCATGGAGAAAAAGACTCAATACTGACTGCTTTACATACAGCCTGTATCGCCAATCTGCAACCCTATTTACCACACCTAATATACATTATTGGCTGCTCGAGTTTCGCCGGTGCCAGCATGCCAATTGCTCTATTCTCCGATTTACTTTCAATCATCACCATCCACATTTACTCATTCTACATAGCATCGGCTCGCATATTTAATTGGCAACTTAGCATTATAATATCCCTTTTCCACCTCTTCCGCGGCAAGAAACAGAACGTCCTTCGCAATCGAATCGATTCCTGCGACTACGATCTCGACCAGCTTTTGCTAGGGACGATTCTGTTTACCGTATTATTCTTTCTTCTTCCGACAGTCGTCGTCTTTTACCTTGCATTTGCATCAGCGCGGATGTTGATTATCTCACTCAAAGCGGCGCTGGACACGTGGTTGGCATTCTTGAATCACTTTCCACTATTTGCGCTAATGCTGCGCGTGAAGGATCCCGGACGTCTGCCTGGTATGATCTTTTTGAGAAGCTGAAAGCGTTCAAGTACTGACGAGAATCATAGGCGGAGTCTACTTCTCGCTACGAGAAGAGGTTATCAAACCATCATCAAAACAAAAAGGCGCAGGGGCAACCAGGATATCCTACATCCACCTAGAGGTATGTCATTCTAACGGTCATGTCAATATCCGATTTACACTAACAATAAAGCAGTCCATGCCCCTCTCCCTCCGCGCCATGTTCGACCAATACTTCCAACTCGGCCATCGCCTCCGCAAACACTACCTCTCACCCAGCGTCATCCTGTGCCTTGTCACCGGCCGCTTCGTACCTCCAATCCATCGCCGCAGTCTCTATAGTATGCAATACAGCATGCTCCCAGCCCACCGCGCGGGTATGTTCGAGGTGTGGAATCGACTGACGGAGAAGAAGAGTACCTCAAACGGCTCAAGCGGCGGTCGAGGAATGAACGGTAGTATGGGCAATGGACTTGTCAAGGTTCCGTCGAATTATATATCTAATGGTGGTGGTCGCCGGGGCCATCGATGATGGCTGTAATGTGTTTATTATAGGATATACTTTTATGTTATACATATCTCTTCTGCGAGTGTTGTCCACCTTCAATGAACCCCTTTGATTGTCTTTCCAAGACCACGGGTCAACCACCTACAGTCAACATGTCGAAGTATGTATTGATTCGATATCCTTTTCGAGATAGCAACCTATTTCGCCAGTACCTATTCTATAACACAGTTGGCACCACGCATGCACATACCCTAGTGACAGCTTCATATCTTACTTTAACTCAATTTGTCGAGGGATATATATATATATATTCACAGTGCTCTATCACCCTTCCGCACCACACAATGCTTGAACCCCAAGATTAAAATGCATGGGAGAGATAATTTCAACATTACTTGAAGTCTTACACCAATATGGTAAATCTATTCCTAATTGATAACTGATTTTTAGAACTATATTGTGCGGGAATGCAGGCCGTATTTATGCCTACGTAGAAACCTTCTAGATAGATATATACTCCGAATACATATACTCTAGTGACGTATCGTCCGGGACAATAGATGCTTCGGATACTGTTCGCGTACAAACAATTATGTACTACCCTTTATGAGTCCATACAACCAATTCCATATTGACTTCGCATGGTTCAACACCTTGACATTGAGCCCATCGACCTCCTGTCGCGAGTGAAAATACTGTAAAATAATTGCAGCACATACTGTGAACGTGGTCAAACTAAAGAGTGATATCCAGTACTTCCACCATGGAACGTCATCCGCAACTTGGTTCATGCTAAACATTGCCTATATAGGTATTAGCTTATACGTCCAAACCCCCATCGTCCGTGTTGTCTCCGACTGACCGTTATCAAACCTAATGGCAAATATATCTGAGTAAAATAGTTAGAGATCGAAAAGGATTCCCCTACAGTGTTCGGATCTTACAATTGTTATATGGGTGAGAAGCTGGATGTTATCACCCTGCTGAGTTGCATTTATACTCTCTGCAAGTGCGGACGCGTTCACAAGCTACCGGTAAAGTGCCTAGTTAGCCGGGCTCTCAAGAGTGCAGACTGGAGGTAACTTACAACATCGGACATTTTCTCGAGAGTCTCTATTCTTTGCTCTATGATCATATGTAAGGCTTTGAGCTCTGCTATGTATCCATGTATCTGATAGAACTTGTCCCGAAAATTCTCATAGAGAGTTCCAGGTTCATCTAGATTGAAGTAGACACTGTGGTTCGTATCAAACTCCATCCACGTCGTCACATTTCTAGCAAGGCAATTTTTGAGGCGCCGCAAAGTCCCTAAAACCCAAGTGTATTCTTTCGTTCGTTTCAAGTTCGGGTCGTCCTCGAGGAACTTTGGGAGCGATTCTTGATTTATTTCGCCCTAATGATGCTCGAAAGACATCTTTCGTCAGAGGAAAAATTTTTTATCAAGGAGACTTGTAGTACGGGCTGCCACTCACATGAGAGTCTAGATAGCTTTCTAGTACTTGCACTAGCACTGTCCACTCGGCTGTGACCTGGTACATTCTTATAGAAAGCACAGTAAGAAAATAATACCTTGGGTCCCAGATGGGCAAGTTACGTGGTAGTTGGCCCCCAGACGGGCCATCTGATCGTGCTTTGAGGAGATCCTGGACTGTGTCTTCCCCCGTGTAATAAGTATCTCCACAGAAGTGGGCAGTCCAGAAGAAATCATCCACGACAAAAATAATCAATGATAGTTGCGATTCGTAAATACAGTCTTGCAAGATCGTTCCTGGTGGTCGGAAATACCTGGCCTTTCTCAATCCTCTAGGATCAGAGTGGTTCGTGCTGTCGGGTCGTAGAACGTAATGTGGTAAATGAAACTGTAGAACGATTTTTCGATTCTGTACAGCACCAGCTTTAACGCCCAACGTCTTTACACTTAGTTGAGGTCCGAACACTCACGTGAGAAACATCCATATAAGCCTGAAACTCGATATGTTTAGACAGAAACAAGCGGAAGTCTGGGAGGTGTAAATTCGATAAGTTGCAAATTAGGGCTAAGGCCACTCGTGGCGTCATATCTGCAACATAACTTTATCATCTTAGCTTGTTATGTCCGCTGTGTTGGGAGGATTGAAATCCGTACACGATTCTACGCTCTGCGTTCTGTTTCCTCTGTTTGCATTGTAAGAGGAGGCTCACCAATGATGGAGGGAAAGAGAAATAGAAATAGATCAAGAAAGACCGACAGAGGAGCTATTGTTTTTCAAATCTCGTCTGTTTACTTACCGAAATTTTCAGGCGCTCGAATAATGTTTGCGCATCTGCTCCATATACTTGGACGTTTTCTCCTTCTGGCGGATACTGATTATACGATTGTGAGTCCCATGGACGAAGTATAATACTTGAATTGTTGGAAATATTCAGATTTATACAAGGATCACATCTGTCGTCAACAATGACTATTGCCCTCCGATCATTTGTAGGAGCTTGCAAATCTTGAATGGAACTGGCGTCCGACTGTTCAAGGAACCCGCGTAAAGCTTCGTGAAGGCGAGGAGGTTCAAGATCACTTATGAAATGATTGAAAAATGAATCTATGAGAGTTTGCCCAGGTTTAACGTCAAGTCGATCATCTTGATGAATGTATAAGTTCGGCTGTCGCGTAGTGAAAGATTTCCACAAATTTTCATTTCGGGGCCTGTCATGGTTGATTATTCGAGATCGATCCATTAACTTCCGTTATTTGTTCGAGATATGCGTACGAGCAAGCTGTCTTGTGCACCCTTGTATTTTTTTTTTTTTTTTTGGGCTGATTTGTTGAAGGTCGCTTCGAGCTTGGGACGCTATAAGTATCTGATCAACTAATACACGTAGAATCTCCTGCAGTTTCGAAAAATTGGTTCAAGTCCTTCTCACCTGTAGAATGCCGTATGCTCTCAAGGGAGCTTTGCTGTGCATGCATTTTCCACTTATTTTTCGAGTTGAGCTCAGCCTTGCTCTTTCACACCAAGACGATAAGACTAACTAAGCAACTAATAAATAGTCGGGTATTGCCCATTACAGATTTGGGTATTACTGAGCTGCGCCTGGCTGACTTTAGTCTATATGTGCTTGACACGTAATCTAGATAGGTTCTCAAATCTTAAGGCAGCCAATGCCGTCTGGAACATACATTCAGACCAAACCAAGTTGAAACCGGTTGTTACGAGCCCTGCACGTTGTTCGACAATAGCGACTCGTAACTATCCGTATCTCAGAAATATCCAGTAAAGTACATGAGGCTAAATCTGCCTGCCACACCCACTTCTTTCCCCTGTTATTTTGATACTTGATTTTGGCTCTAGCCTTGAGGCTACGTCAAAATAACAGCATCCACATGTGCTAAACAGCAGACGTGGAGTACCCAATGGCGAATAGTTACATCTCTTGTTTTAAGTGAAAAGTAGGCTTGGTTGATATAGCAATGAATGAGAACAGAAGGCCCGGTGATTTCTTGATTGGTTTTTCTCTCAGTTTATCTGCAAGAATCACTTGACAATCATACAACTTCTACATGCTCGGTGGTAGCAGGACCCGCATACAGGTACCATATCGTAATCGTAAGGTCCACCATTACACGCACACTAGATATCAAAATTTATCTGATTAGCATTAGGGTTCTGATAGGAAATTCCCAGTCACTGCGCATGTGGAAACACTCTTACACAGTAAAACCTCAGATTTCCACCCCACAGGTTCACTCCGCTTGCTGCTTGGGAGGGATTCTTGCACTTCATACATTTCGCGTGCTGACATGATTCGCATTTGGATGCCTCGGCTTTATTGTATTTGCTACATTGCTCGTTGCACTGTTTTCATCAGCACCGGAGCGCGCATTCCATCTTCGTGTGCCTAGGTGTACTCACACAGTACCAGTCTTGCGAAGTTCTTCGTATCAAAGGGTGCATATCAATGGTGGACTCAATATACTCATCCAGACCACCATCCGCTCGCAAACGTCCATGGAATAAATCCATCGAGATGCTTTGAAAAGCCCAGACTGGTGCAATAGTATGAGCAACCCGGAGTTTCTTGAAAAGGGAAACGTAACGTTTATGATTCCAATCGTTCGCTCTGCGGTGCGAATATTGCTTTTCGGCTATTCGTAATATGATTGAGTCATTACGGTAGAGATTTTTTGGAGAGAAGGCGTATTTAAATATTTTTGGGCAGCAGCTCTAACGAGTGAAAGTACTATAAAAAAAAAGAAAGTTCATCCGATTGCTGCAACTGCGGTCCATCTGCAATCCCTGGTTTTAGGTCGAAATTGGGGCAGTGCCAGGCTGAACGGGCTGACATGGGTATGATTTGTATCTTCATTGGAGCAAACAATATTCCAGCTTGTGTATACGAATGTATCATATCCATAATAGCCCCTAGGTATTTTTCTAGCGTTTTCTTCGACAAAACCCTGACTCACTCAGATATGCCTTCAATCATGGTAAAGAAACAGACTTATCGAATCCATTCATACTCGAGTCTGTTGATGACTAGTTAATGCGGGAAAAACAGCCAAACTAGACGCAAGAAGATCTCTCAAGAAGCATTCATAGTCAGTTTGTGCTCGGGCAGTAATGGATCCATATGTCTTAAGTTATTGATCTGGCTTCTTATGGTGTCATAGATCCATTGTTTTGTAGATTTGTCCTTCCTGATATGTGCTCCTGGGGTGACTCCATGCTCTTTGATTCTCACATCTAGAGTTGAATGATAACATGTGAAGCACTTCAAATTGATATGCTTTATGAATCTATTGATTTTGATAATAGTTGCTGGTGTCCTTCAGATTTAGAAATAATCTAATATCAGGTCTTTGTATAGGATAGGAGCACACTTCAGTTCTATATGCCTTGTAGATCTGTTCTCCTTGAGATACCTTGCTTGAGTGCTCCGGTATACCATGCTACAGAAACTCGAGCTTCTTGGATAACAACTAGGGTATTGAGGGCTTGCACATTCTATAGGCCTGCTTCTCTCATTGTAGGCCGGGGGTGCGTCCATGCTGTTTTCGTATCAGAAATGATCTTTGTCTTCATAGCACGTGAAGGACTGCGAATCTATATGCTTTGTAAATCTGGTGTCCTTGTAGATTCATTATTCTTGATTACATTGCTGGGGTGCTCCTATACTAGATTACAACCCCCTTTATATAGCTGAGGGACGCCACAGATATACATACTCTGAAGCCCTGCTTCTCTCAATGTATACTGCTGGGGTGCCTCGGGTCGTCAACATCTGCCTCTGCACAAAATTGCGCGCACAAAGTCGCCGAGCCTTTAGTCACACACACACACACACACACACACACACACACACACACACACACACATTTATATCTGTGAAGGGTGTCACATCTCTTTTTCTCCCTCCTTTCTTCATCCTCACACACCCCCACGACCACCACCTGCTGCCGCAACCGCCGCCGCCGCCGAAACAGCACCAAAATCGCCCCGGTCCCTTACCCTCAACATCTTCAACATGGCTCATGGACGCACGTGGACCCTCGACCAGATGATATATCTGGTGGTCATGAAATTGGCCTCCAGTTATGGATGGAAGAGGGTCGCGGAGGCCTTCAGAGCCCGATTCGACAGTCAAGCAACACACAAGGACGTCGAGTCGAGATACAACAAGGACTTGAAAAAGTCCAAAATCCACCAAATTGTGGTGGATTGGATGGAGGCACAGATAATCCCAGAGGACGACCCCGACGGAGTCTGCATCCTTTTGGATGCACTCATGATGATAGGGGAAATACCCTTGGAGGACCGTCTGGCCTGATAGTAGGTGAAGTAATTCGATTATTGTCAATTCCAATTCACTTCCACTTCACACACACAGATAGGAGATTTTTTCATTGAGTCATGTCTTCGTTATCTCATTACAAAAATACACTTTTTTTCATGTCGAGTGAGTGCTATGCACCATCACCGTTTGAGATGTTCAGCATCACTTTCTTTTGAGCCCTGTTTCGCTTCTTCCAGCATAGTGTCGATGCCACGATCCTTAAGTGCTTTCTGTCGGGTGTTTCTCAGCAGCAGTTTCTGTTCAAGAGTGTCGCTCTAGTACATACCAAGAGACACGAGTTATACTTTTTGAAGAGCTCAGCACACTCATCTTTGGAGTTGCCTCTGAGATATTCTACCCCCTCATCAGCTCTGCTTTGGTTTTGGATGAATTCATGTTTTCTCACTTTCGCTGTACCATTTGAGAAAACATGTGTCGTATTTTCTAACTCATTTGTCAGACAGATTAAATGCACAGCTCGCCACGCTGGACTCACTCTTTGATGTCGTTGCACTCGGGGGCCAGGGACGCTGACATGATGAAACTGTTTCTGACCAGTAGTTCCTTTTGCTCTCCCTTGATGGATTCGAGTTCTAGTCACTTTCTTCTCACAAGAAGATGCTGCTGTTGGACGGAGCTCAGTTCGGAAGCTTGTTCCCACCCATAACCTTAGCGCCGGCAAAATGGTTTTTCCTGTGAGTTTTCATGCCGCTAATTCTTATCAAAAGTTTTAGACAGTTCATGAGAAACTCATTCTTGTGTTAGACCATGCTCATTTTTTTATGATCGATTTCTCGCTTACCACATTCATTCATGCTTTGATGCACTTGGACTTTTTCTTCTTCGCTCACATCCTCCTCATTGAGCCTGGTCTCGGCCATCCTCCATCATGGATAACTCGACAGACTTTTCCTCTTTCCAAGAGAAAGTGACATCTGCTTTGATCAAGAGCACTCAGACTGTCAAAAGAATCGGGGACGAGGACGTCGACTTCCACCGTACATCAAGCACCGAATTTGCCGAAAACCTAGACGAACAGAGCGCCCGGATACTTTCCCTCACCTCATCCTTACTCAAAGTCGCGACTAGCGGCACCGACATCAACCCCCCCGTTCTCGAAGATGAAGACGCGATTGAAGACAACTGGCGTGGCGTTGTAGATGTCATTGATAATTTGCTCGAAAAGGCAGATGCATGTCTCGATGAGTTCACTGGCATCATCAAAAAATTAAGTCCTCCACAGCAAGATCGCATTCGTGAGGCGAGCACTCGACAGCAAGAGAAGAAGTTTCCGACCATTTACGACTATGGCCCATCCAAGATTCCTAAACCACAGCTCCGATTTCGTAATGCACCAAACAACCACGACACAGCGCCATTCCGTCCTTTGCTCAAATCCAAACCGCATGCCATCGTACCACTAGAGAAGTCGCTTCAATTGGTCGAGACAGAAAGGAAACCAGCATTGTACGCCATTTACCAATTTTGTTGACGAATCAAAACTAACATTCCATCTAGCTACCCAAACCCTTATGAAAAAGAGATCCGCGATGCCAAGTATCCCGAGGCAGCCTACGTCGTCGCACCGCCAGTCGAGTTTGGTCCTGTCGAAACCACACAAGCTGTCTGGGTCGATTCTCCTGAAGGAGTGACCGAAATGGTCAAGGAGCTTAAAAAGGCAAAGGAGATAGCTGTCGACTTGGAGCACCACGATGTGCACACGTACTATGGACTTGTGTCATTGATGCAAATCAGCACTCGTGACAAGGACTGGGTAGTCGACACACTTCAGCCATGGCGTGAAGACTTGCAGCAGCTGAATGATGTTTTCGCCGATCCCAATATCCTCAAAGTCTTTCATGGTTCCACAATGGATATTGTTTGGCTTCAACGAGATTTGGGTCTGTACGTCGTGGGCTTGTTCGACACATATCATGCTGCGGTAGCATTGGGATTGTCCAAGCGAAGCTTAAAATTCTTGCTGGAAAAATATGCGCATTACGAGGCGGACAAGAAATATCAAATGGCCGACTGGCGCCTGAGACCGTTGACAGAGGAAATGTTGAAATATGCTCGTGCCGATACGCATTACCTTCTCTATATCTACGATTGTCTGCGCAATGAACTGTTGGAAAAGTCTACACCAAAGAGAAACCAGATCGACTATGTGTTGGAGCGATCAAAGACTGAAGCTTTGCAGCGCTACGAACGACCTGTCTATGACATGGCTGGTGGACAAGGCGCTGGCGGCTGGTACGACCTATTGAGCAGGAACTCGGCACTTTTCTCGAAAGAACAGTTTGCAGTTTTCAAAGCAGTTCACGAATGGCGGGATCGAGTTGCGCGTGAGGAAGATGAAGGCTTACAATGCGTTTTCCCTAGACATATGCTCTTCAAAGTGGCCGTGGCCATGCCTGTCGATAGGCACACTCTTTTTAAAACACTTTCGCCAGTTACTCTGATCGTGAAAGACCGAATCAACGAGTTGCTAGCTCTTATCAAGAAGGCGAAGATTGAGGGTGCGACTGGTCCTGAGCTACGCGATGTCATTAAACCAAGGAAGACGGTTGAAGAAGCTGTTGTATCCACTACTAAGCCATCCCCACTTTTGACCGGAGAGCCCACTGTAGTTTCAGTTGTTCGAGCAGACTCGTCGCAATTCTGGGGCGCGGCATTGCAAGCAGCAGAGTCAGCCGTGGTTCCACCTAACTACAAAGTAGCGGCATCACTTGAAGCTCTGCGGTTGTCTGTTCCTATTCCCCCCATGCCTGTGACCGTGTCTGAAGTTCGCCAAATGGTTCAGGAGGCAACCACTCCTGCTGTGACTTCCGTGGAACCATCACCAATGAACACACCTTCGACAAACAAGGCAGATAAGAGGAGTGACATTTTCACAGTGAAGGAAGTGGCCCCGCGACACAAGAGAAAGGCGATAGAAGTGGCAGAAGGCTCTGACGAGACGTCCTCTAGCAGCGGCAGCAGCGCAAGCGAAAGTGAGAGCTCAAGTTCAAGCGAAGAAGAAGAAAGTGAAGAAGAAATCCAAGTCCAAAAACCCCCTACCAAAAAATCACGCAAGGAGAAAAGATCACAGAGAAAGCCTGAAGAGGAAGACACCACCCCATTCGATTACAACGCAACATCATCAGTTCTGCACTCAGAGGACATGGCGGCGGCGGCGGCAGCGGCAAATTTACCGAATCAGAAGAAGTATTTCAACCCTTATGCCAAGTCCTTGTATGCGCCCAGCGGGGTACGGAAACAGAAGAAGGAGACGAGTGGACGGACGTTTACGTTTAGATAGAGCGATTGGAGGAAAGTGTGGTTGAGCTGTGTGTTGCATCTGCATCTGCTATCGGACATGGTTTGATTTGATTTGATACCCGCATGAATCATGGATCATGATGACACTCTTTATTTTATTTTATTATATTTTTTTTTTGCACATCTTGTTGGATTGGGTAGTTTAGAAACTTTATTCCTGACAGCTTTTTCGAAAAGCAATGCAATATATGACATGGATATTCATCTCAGTCATTCATTTCACTCTTTCGGGATACTAAGCGACGATACTAGACTAACACTCTGATTCTCACCACGTTCCGGCCAGGATCAGACTCTCATCCCACGAACTATCCTTGACCAAAAGGCCGAAAACTGATCACGAGAATCGAGCTCTGACCCATGACCAGGCCACCAGTATGTGCGTGCCCAGTCAAGTTCAACCCCTCAGCCCGGGAACCTGGTCAGTCAGTGAAACTAGCGCCAGACCAGAGACACAAAAAGGTCCGAGCTTTGAGCTTTCCTTTGGATTGTGCTTTGTGCAGATGAACGACTGGGACCTGACTCATAGAAGACTCGGCTTGTGCTGGTTCTTGGAAAAATTCTTTGAGCTTGTGTAAGTCGTGCGTGACAAAGACGGGGTTGAGTCAAGTAAATGAGCTGAAGAAGAAGAAGAAGCTCGATACCTCGTCATACGTTGATCGATCGTGTATCAATGCTCGGAATATAAAATACATCATTGTCCAAGAAACGTCTAGCAAAAATCAAGGAAATATCAAGTCTGTATGTAGTACCTGCGTCTGGATCCCTGCGCTAGTATGGTGGTCGGTGGCTGAGAGTCACGAGGATACGTACATGACTGCCGACGTACATGGTGTATGTGCCATGTAACTCGGTTCTGCCGGGTTCATCGACGAAGACTTTGATCCATCTATTTTAATCTTGTTCGTGGATGCATGCACGAACCGGCCATCGGCCTATTGAAGGTTCTGCAAGAAAGTGTTCGATGTTCGGCCTATCGGATTTCGGCATAATCATATAGGCTCGCACTCCAATAGACGCGCTAGAATTTAAGGCCAAGACGTTATGCGATAGAGTATATACCAATTTTATACTGTCCTGCGTCAGGGCCGGATGCATGACCTGTCATGTCCCCTTGCATCGACTGCACAAATGCTCTTCAAGGTTATTACGTGGTAGAGTGGAGGATTGCTAGAGAGGAGACCCGGATGGCGGTGGAGACTGGCGGGAAGCCTGCATGATCCATACCCGACCTTATTGATAGACGCAGTATCTGGTAATGCTGCGAGCCTGTCATGCTGTAATAGCGACTCACGTCGGATTGCACTCTGGATGATAAGCTCTTGTTGAGCTGTAGATGAGACACACATTGACTGCATATGGTTCTTCGCTGTTGTCTGCTCTCACGTATATTTATTTATTCAATGACTTTGTCTACGTAGTATGTATTCTACTCTGTAATGCCTGGTATGGTAAATACACTACTGCACCTCGGCCCACTCACACGGCTGTTCCTGCATGGTAGCGCCAATCAGATGCTGCGTAGCTTGCTTTATTCTTGGATGTTCTCGGACGTGTCCAGACTCAGGGGTAACAATCGAGGACGGACTGCTTGGTGGACTGTGTGTCTTATGCTTGTCACTCACTCGACTGCGCAGGGCTGTAACTTTTTCAACCAGAGCGTTTCAGCATTGTCTTGTCTCACCGTCTGCCGATGAACGCGAGACATCAAGTTATGCGAGCACATTTCAAAGCAGCCATTTGCCCCCTATTCTACTATTGGGCGCCCTCACGGTCCTGTTCTCTACGAGTTGGATAACTATTCATTGACTGTAACGTACACATGAACCCAAGAGCCAACGCTAGTGCAACCTCAAACCTGATATCTGCTGCTAGGACCAGTCCCCATAATTAAGGCTCCATAACAATATACGTACTATGTAGTCATCCCGTATTCCGCAATGCATACAACCACCAACGATCAGACCAGCTGTGATGATTCAAGAGTCAGTGCTCAATCAATCGTAAGAGTCAGTCGCGCTACTTGGTTGGGTCCGTTGCTGTTAATTTCTTATTGTTGCATAGAAGAGATACGATTCTTGCTGCGACTGGGATGGGCATTGTTTGACTGTGTAGCCTCCTGCATACAAACGTATGCATCGGTGCCGGTCGGCCGGTTTCTCTGCGACGAGACTAAAATCATCTCGTATATATGGCGAGTCCCAATTGATATTCATAACCCGACAAAGAAGAGAAAAAAAAAAAAAAGAAACGTCAATGGAATACGCAGTAAATATGCTGAATTCTATGTAGAAGGAACATTGGGCTTATCAGCGGCGTAATGACTGCGTGGTCATACAGTAAAGTCAGACCGGAAACCCACACACCCCCCGCTCTTTCCCTGTGCCTTTCCCCCTGCTCCTTCCTCTTATTCCTCGCACCCCTCCGCCATCCTTGAACTGTCGATCTTCGGCTTACTTCTTATTTTGCTTGCTCTCCTTTTATCTTCGTCTTCTCCTCTCTCTCTGTACTTCCGCTTATATTCCATCCCGCTCGCTTCCTTCGTGTGTCGTCTCGTCGGCATTGTCAACGCTCTTTTACTCGGCTGGCATCAAAGTAAAAAGGGGCCAGCAGAAAGAAAAAAAAGAAGCAACCTGCCGGAAACTGACACACAGACACACAAACACACACACTTACTGTTTTGCTCGCACCCAACGTCCCCTGCGTAATTCAACTCACGACCTTACGCTTCCACTGGGATGATAAATATTTTTACGACTATCTTCGAACTTTTCACATCGCCTGCACCAAAACTTTCTACCATCCCGGTCTATTACACGGGACGAGTCGGACATAAATAAACAGCAATCAACTGTCTTTCGGCGTGATTCGACGGAATCCGACCCGTCCGGCTTTCCATGAAACAATACTGAATTGAAGCCTTTGCATATTTACCGGTAGCAGCGAAAGCGACCTGCCAGTGATTCGCGATATATATTCGCTGTATAAACACTTTTCCCGCCGTCGCGACCATTGCCGTCCCAATGTCGGTGGCCACCATGCTTCAACCGGCATCGAGGGCATCGACGTCCTCTTCTTCCTCCTTCCAGCCCGTTTCTCGTCAAAACACAATGTCCTCGCACGATACTAGGTCGGTGCGCGCATCAAAGCGCATGTCCGTCACGGCGCTGTACCTGTCCATGTCCGCTAAGGATAAAGACTTGGAAATCTCGGACGAACTAGCCAAAGGTATGCGAATGCTTTTGTTCGATCCTCGGGCTTGTAAATACTGATTGACGTGTGGTTAGCGCAAAAACACCTCCGCGATCTCAAAGCCAAAATCTCTTCGCAGTCCAAAAAGAACTTCGTCCTCGAGAAAGATGTCCGCTATTTGGATTCTCGAATAGCATTGCTCATTCAAAATCGCATGGCATTAGAGGAGGTTTGTGCTATACTCGTTTCTATTGCGCTGTGTCGCGAGAGCTGACACGCCTGGTTTTAGCAAAATGAAATCTCAAGCCGCCTCGAGGAAAGCTTGGAATCATCCCAAGAGGGTCACTTTCCCAACGATGAAAAGACGCAAAAATACGGAAATCTTCTTTTCCTGCTTCAGTCGGAGCCGAAACACATTGCACATCTGTGCCGTCTAGTGTCAATGTCTGAAATCGACTCCCTTTTACAAACAGTCATGTTCACCATCTACGGAAATCAATACGAAAGCCGTGAAGAACACTTGCTACTGACCATGTTTCAGTCCGTCCTGACCTATCAATTCGATAATACCCCGGAATACTCGTCGCTCTTGCGTCAAAATACACCCGTCTCGCGAATGATGACGACCTATACTCGCCGTGGTCCCGGTCAAAGTTACCTCAAACAAGTCCTGGCGCAGCGGATTAACGCCCTCATTGAGTTGCAGGATGTTGATCTCGAAATCAACCCATTGAAAGTTTACGAGAGCATGGTTCAGAAGATAGAAGAGAGCTCCGGACAACTACCCGACTACTTAGCGAAATCAGTGACTGCCGAGGTCGCAGCTGAGAACGAACAAGTCAAAGCCATAATTGAACCCCGCCTGAAAATGTTGACCGATATCGCCAACACTTTCTTGACGACAATCATTGATGGACTCGAGGATGCTCCGTACGGAATCCGTTGGATCTGCAAGCAGATCCGCAGTCTGTCTCGCCGCAAGTACCCGGATGCTCAGGATCAAACCATTTGTACATTGATTGGAGGCTTCTTCTTCCTCCGTTTCATCAACCCAGCCATCGTGACCCCTCGATCTTACATGCTCATCGAATCCGTTCCTTCTGACAAGCCGCGGCGAACCTTGACTCTTATTGCCAAGATGTTGCAGAACTTGGCAAACAAGCCTTCATACGCCAAAGAGCCCTATATGGCAGCGCTTCAGCCGTTCATCCATCAGAACAAAGAACGTGTAAACAAGTTTATGCTTGACCTTTGCGAGGTTCAGGACTTTTACGAGAGTTTGGAAATGGACAACTACGTCGCTTTGACAAAGCGTGATCTTGAACTGCAGATTACCTTGAACGAAGTCTACGCTACTCATGCTTTGTTGGAGAGACATAGCACAGCTCTGGCGGCTTCGGACCAGCACTCTCACTTGCACACCATACTTCAAGAACTCGGCCCAGCGCCTTCACAGCTTCCTCGCAAAGACAATCGTACAATTAATCTACCTCTTTTTAGTAAGTGGGAAACCTCTGTCGACGATTTGACCGCCGCTCTCGATATCACCCAAGAGGAGATTTACTTTATGGAGGCCAAGTCGACTTTTGTTCAGATTTTGCGTTCGCTTCCACCCAATTCGAGCGTCTTGCGACGACCTTTACGATTAGACCGCATTGCAGAGGCCGCTGCCACGTTGAAGAACGATGCAGTCATGGTACGTAAAGGTATTCGGACCATGGAACTGCTCAGCCAGCTTCAGGAGATGGGCGTGATTGACCGCTCAGACGAGTTTGGTCTTTTGCGTGACGAAGTCGAGCAGGAGTTGGTCCATTTGGGCTCACTCAAGGAGAAAGTTGCCGAAGAGGCCAAACAGTTGGATGGAGTTTTCCGTACAATCCGTGATCACAATGCGTACTTGGTTGGTCAGTTGGAAACGTACAAGTCGTACTTGCACAACGTGCGAAGCCAATCCGAGGGCAAGTCACGCAAACAGCAGAAGAATCAAGAACTTGGCCCGTACAAGTTTACACATCAGCAACTAGAGAAAGAGGGCGTTATCCGCAAGAGCAATGTCCCGGAAAATCGGCGAGCAAATATCTTTTTCATGTTCCGCAGCCCACTTCCGGGCACATTCGTCATCAGTCTACACTATAAGGGTAAGTGACAATTCTCTGTGAAAAAAAAAAAAAACAGAACGAACCATTTATTGACTTCTCTAGGACGTGCACGCGGCCTTTTGGAATTGGACTTGAAACTGGATGATCTGCTTGAGATGCAAAAAGACGCCCAAGAAGATCTTGATCTTGAATACGTTCAATTCAACGTGTCAAAGGTCTTGACACTATTGAACAAACGCTTCGCTCGTCGCAAGGGCTGGTAATCGTCCGCCACTCGCCAGATGCATTTGTAAATGCATTGCGAACATGCTCGCTTCGTCGAGCTTGACGTCCTGTGATACCCAACCCGCCAGCATCAACGTCTGTTGAATCTAGCTGGTTTCTGCACATATTCCTATTAATTGTTGTCTTGGTCCGTGGTTTTCATATATTTGTTTACGAGTACTGTATGGACAGTACGAGAACTTCTTCAATTTCGCTGGACGAAAGATGAACTGGTTGTCGCTGCTTGTCCAACGTTGTTTGTTTTAAGGACGGCGGTTCACTATAATTTCCGGCTTGTTGTTACCATGTATCTCTTATATTTATACCATGTTGTTTTGTTTGTTTTGTTTGTTTTGTTCGGAATGGCCGACGGCCCTCTTCATGTAATAATAATGTGGTGTTTTTGAATCACTTGAGTCGATGCATTGCTTGTATGGTTTGATTGTCAAGCGATATACTCTATGTTTATATCATACAATATACAGCGTTTGTACCTTGACTAAAAAGATATATCAAGTGTCGCGTTCAAGAGTATCTACCAGTAAAAAGCGAAGAGCATGCCAGGTGATGGCAACACTGACGTAGCAGTGTGACCTGCGCTGTCATCGATGCCTCCCACGAATCAGAACTACCAAATCATCTGAACAATTACTACCTGATTCACTTCAGTAGTCATTCAGTGGCAATGACTAACTCCGTAGTTATTAGTTAAGGAGGTACCTTTCCACGGCGTGGCTGAGGTCAATGACTTTGACTCCAAGCTTAAGTTCTGTCGTATGCCCGTCCCACTTTCCTCATAATTAATGTCACTCTCTCCTCTCTGCTTCCCCCTTTATTTTCTTCTCCTTAATCAATCTCAATTGGCCAAATTGACTCTCTCATCTCTGCAAAGTACTGAAATCTTTTTTGCTGTACAGGGCTTGGAACCACCGCAAGCTGAGCATCTATTTGTCATAAAGCTCGACCGTTGTTGTTGTTCTTGGCGAAGAAAGTTGACAGTTTCCACAGCCAACCAGACACAACCCCTCCGAACAGTACGAAGAAATACAACTGCAGGCGCCACCTACTTCTTCTAATTTTGTGAGTGACTACAGACAAGAAGAAGACATAAGAAGTCCCGTCGATACCACAAATAAGAGGGAAAAAAAAGTATAATCACCGCTGCCATGTCCGAAAAATCTCAAAACTTCGATCCCAAATATGACGACTACGATTTCCCAACGACCTCGCCCGAAGCACGACCCGGTCACCCCGGCCACACCACCGAAGAGCAGGATGCAAAGATCTTCCAACTTCGTGCTATGCTGGAGCAGGAGGGATACACGGAGCGCTTAGATACCTTGACTCTGTTACGGTTCTTGCGCGCTCGGAAGTTTAATGTCGAGGCCGCCAAGGCTATGTACATCCCCTCCTTACCCCCAGCTACCAAACAATGGGTATTGACGTATCATATAGGTTCATTGAGTGCGAGAAGTGGAGGAAGGAGTTTGGCACCGATGAGCTCGTCAGAACCTTTGAGTACACCGAGAAGCCTAAGGTGTTTGCGTATTACCCGCAATATTACCACAAGACCGACAAGGTATAAACCCCATCTCGTTTAGTTTATTTGACGCATACTGATTTGAGGTTCACAGGACGGCCGACCCGTCTACATCGAGAAACTCGGCAAGATCGATCTCAATGCCATGTACAAGATCACCACCTCGGAACGAATGCTCCAAAACCTCGTCTGCGAGTACGAGAAACTAGCCGATCCGCGCCTGCCCGCCTGCTCCCGCAAAGCCGGTAAATTACTCGAAACCTGCTGCACCATCATGGACCTAAAGGGCGTCGGAATCACGAGCGTCCCCTCCGTCTACGGATACGTCCGTCAAGCCTCCGCCATCTCGCAAAACTACTACCCCGAACGTCTGGGTAAGCTGTACCTGATCAACGCACCATGGGGATTCAGCAGCGTCTTCAGCGCTGTCAAGAACTTCCTTGATCCGGTCACGGTCGACAAGATCAAGGTGTTGGGATCAAACTATCAGTCCGAATTATTTGCGCAGGTGCCCAAGGAGAACCTTCCCAAGGAGTTTGGTGGTACTTGCGAATGTGAGGGTGGTTGTGAATTGAGTGATGCTGGTCCATGGCAGGATCCCGAATGGACTCGTACTCCCAAGTGGTCTGCTGCTGCTGCTGCTGCTACACCGGTTGAGGCTGCTGCCCCTGCCCCCGCTGAGACGGCCGCTGCCTAAACATGGAGAAAATCGACTACTTAATAATGACATTTGTGTTCATCTGCCCATCTATTTTATGTGATTCTTATTATCGAGACGGATGTTCTTGATAGGTTGTTTCATGTATACATACATACCAGTCTTGGCTTTGGGCAAAAGGTATTGCGGACAACAGAATCACTCGATACTGCATACACAAACCAGTTTTTTTTTCATCTTTGCTCTCTTCTCGCTTGTTGTTGTTTGCTGCTGGCATGTAGATAAGATCATCTTTCACCCTCTGCTGGGTGCTTTTCTTTGGAGTGATTAGATATATTATGTCTTCTTTAGCCGCGGATGAGGTATTTGATTAGCTGGAAGATAGAACAACAGATGGTTCTGAAGCGAATTTATATTGTGTCATCTCGAAGTTATTCATCGCGCATTAGTAATATCGTATCCTTAGCAGTCGTCAGCTCCATCTAAACCATCCTCTCCACGACATCAACAGCCTTCTCAGCCCTCTCCGCCGTCGCAACAGTCGTCGATATAGCCTTTTTGTCAATGCCATCATGAGACGCCGCCTCTGTACTAGATTCCTCCCCTTGTAATCGAAGCAACGTCCGCAACGTATCCGTATACACCTCCGCCATCTCCCCGCTCTGCCATCTCTCGCGCTCCACCTGCGTGCCAAAAGGTATATCCAATCTGAACTCTGCATCAATATTCTCTTGAGATTCCCCATCATCATGACCCTCCATATCCACATCCCCATCCCCATCCTTCCCCCTTTCCACCCGTCTCCTCTTCCTTTCTTGCTGCTGCTGCTGCTCATCAAACTCCTCATCTTCCCTCTCCAATACCCCCTCCAGATTCGCCGCGTACATCTTTGCCGCTTTTCCCGGCGCATCGCGTCTCAATTGCGCCACCGTCGTAGTCAACGACTCGAGTTGCGCGTACAACGAGCTTACGCGCGACGCGAGGTTACCGTCATACGGCTCGTATTCGATTGTTTCGTTGGGTGCTGAGAATGCGGATGGGAAGGGGAATGGCGCGTCGCTTGTATTATTATTAATATTAATATTATTATTATTATTATTATTACCGTTTTTCTTGGAGGTAGAAGCGGATATAGAGGCGGAATCGAATTCGAGGCCGTTGATGGTCAGCGAGTCGGAGGCGTAGGTATATGTTTGTCTGATGAACTACACCTGAAAGTTAGCATTCGAATCCTTTTGTTTTTTTTCCTTTAGTGGAGGAAAGACAAACGTCGTCGACAAGTTCCTTGACGCGCTCCTTCATGGGATCCGGCTGGTCGCTATTCGAGTACGCGGACGGCGGAAAGTGTAGATCGAGCTTTTGGCGCGATTCGGCGACTGCGTTGGTGTACAGGTATGTCAGGTCGGCGGGCGATTGCAGTTCGATTTTCCGGTAATGTTCGGACTGCATTGTGTCGGTTCTTGGGGTACTTGTAAGTTGGAGTATGGTTTTTTGTCAAGTAGTGCGGTCTGGTTGGTCTGGATAATATTTGTTTGTGTTCTACCATGCATCTGTTTTGTATCAAATAATGTGTTTAGACTATGAACCAATAATACTTTTGAACCCCACATCAATCATGTGACTCCAAGTGTTGTTACTCTTCCGCATCCAACATTGTCCACACTTATCTCAGCATCTCAGACTAACTATACACACATCACATCCTTCTAATTCTTAACGTCAAACTGATATACCCGACTCACTCCTTTTTCCTTTGTTTTTTTGTTTTTTTTTTTGTTCTTTTTTTACTCCTTCGCTCGCCTTGATCTATAATCACTAGTAGCCACTATCCCTAATTTCTGGGCCTTTACATCCCTATCGATTGATGATGGAAATGACGTCAACGAACATTTTATCGAGTCTGTGAAAGACGCGCTACGTCAACCAAGTCTTTTTCTTCTCTGAATGCATACTCTCTTCAAGGCGAACGAATAATGGCCACCGATGTCGCCAAGGGCATCGATTTAATTGACAATACAACTCCCTCCCAGCCTCTGGAGCGAGACCTAACCCGCTCAGAGACGCGCTCGTCTCATTTCCTGCTAAAGAAGAAGTTGACTAGAGACTCAGCCAAGAATGGATTACAAAAACGAAAATATGCCAAATGGCAACGCGAAAGGCTAAACGCTTCGGATACAGAGTCCAGTAGTCAAAGCCTATCTCGCGCAGCAACGAAAGACACCACAACAGATACCCCGTCATTTGGCAAGGGCATTGACAAGGTGGATATACTGAATATTGCTCCCGTGCGAACCGAAGCTACAGATAGTCTCAAAACGGAGGACAATTCGAAACCCGGCTCAGAGCTCGAATTACTCTACGAAAACCAACGAGGATGGTTCTTTTTCGGCATACCATTCTACTCCTCTCGCTCCCTCCTCCAATTTGATCCTCCTGCCTGGGTCAATAAAGAATTTCGAGAGAGCCCCGTCAACATCACAAACGCGCAACTCCCCGACCCGAGTTGGGAGTGGGCTTGGACGACGTGGTATGTGGATATGTCTGACGATGTTGACGAGGAAGGGTGGCAATACTCGTTTTCGTTTTTACCGAAATTTGGCTGGCATGGAACTCACCCCTGGTTTCATTCATATGTGCGCAGAAGACGCTGGGTGAGGTTACGGGTCAAGAAGAAGTATGCCAGACTCAAGAATGGAGGTGATCAAACGGATTTTCATATGGCTCATTTGCTGAATGAGGATTATTTTACTATTCATTCTCAGGCACTGGCGAGTTTGGAACCGAGTATTGCGCCTCCGACAACGACCAATGTTCCTTCGTCCTCATATATTAGAAGGGATCTCGGGAGGTCGCCGGAAAGGAATGCGGAGGATAATATCGATAATATACCAAGACTACTCGAGGTTATGAAGAACGCTATCGTCGACCGTGAGAAGATCGAAGCCCTCAGGAACTTTTTGGCCCAAGGTGGAGAGGAGCTTTACTATCTTCCTGACAAGGTTCCTGAAGTGTTAGGATTGTTTGTCTTTCGAACTTCACGTTGGCAATTTCTCAAGCTTTTGCAAGATGCATTGGACGATATCGCAGTCGACAGCGATCCTGATGTTGAAAAAAGGGAAGTGGACACTGTGAACCGAAGGCGCAATAACGTTTCCAGAACCATTGATGCTGTTAGGAAAGAGGTTTCTGATTCAGATATCTTCGATATCTCCAAGGAGAACCTTGAGGGACTTCATGAATCCGAATTACAAAAAGCCTACGAATCTTCTCGTAGCAAAGGCAAAGAAAGACCGTGGTCTGAGATCAAGGGCATACCGAAAGAAGCTGCCGTTGGGAAGGAAGGCCATATTTATTGATTTAGCAGCGAATTTTTGCATACTATTAGTGGAGAAGGAAGCTGGCTTTCCTTTTTGTGTTTCATACTAAGTACTGTCGATTTATTTGATTAATCAAACGTGTAAACCAAATTCATACCTCCGCGTGTTGAAGGCGTCAAGGCAGGAAGGCTCACCGCCCGGGTGGATACGTATTATCCTGAGCTCCGGCGGACTTTTTCAAAATTTCCGGCACATCATCAACCCTGAATTTACCTATCAACAGCCAACCACGAATAATCACTGTATATATGTTCAAGTAACGGCTTTCATGATTTCCATATCCACAGCATCAAAGAGTTCGCTTGCAGCCAGAGAGGTCACCTCATGCTCACTTCTCCTCTCTGCTGCCACTCCTAATGATTACTCGAGGCAAGAGCTGTCTTCGACGCGGCAACTTGTCAGCTTTTTTAGATAATGTCGCTGTTCCGGCATCGAACGAGCCTTTACACTTCCTATACCCTCCTCTTGCAAAGATTCATTTGATCCGGGGTCATACATCGGAATCTCGAGCTTGCTTTTCTACCCGACGACCGAAGTCGCGCGATCATACCTGTTTTCGAGAGCATAACCAATCAGTTGAACGCAAGTCTCGGAGGTGGTTGAATCAAGAGAGTTACTTATCCAGGAGCGGTAATGTCGAGGATGTTCAGGTTCGCTCTCGTACCACTGTGATTTCCGATCCCGAAGTCAACCGTGATCCCGTCCTCGACCGGTTCGAAGACGGACAGCGAACCAGCCGTCCACATACAAATTTTCGTGAGCACGAAAGCGGCGCACATAGTGGAAGTAAATTTGAAGATCTCCCCGATCCGGGATATTTGAATGGGCTCGTGGAACGCAAGAACCTAGGAATTGAGGACGTTGAATATGAGGATGTGGAGAATGATGATCTCGATACAGCAGATTCTATCACAATTCGGACGGTACAGTCCAATGCACCGCCTCCTGAAGAAAGGGAGCGGCGTGCTCTGATACGCAAACGTGATGCGGAAGTAGCCCGCATGTCGGCCCAAGTCAAAACATCCGCGCTGTCGAAGAAAATGAGATATCGCCAGTTCATTGTGTCAAAGCCCAAGGCGCAACATAAGAGATCTCCCCACTGGACAGAATTCATGGCACGCCTGGAGAGGATGCACAGTGAAACGATCGTGACACCGACAAAGGGCCTACGCAAGGAAATCTTACTACGAGAGGAGACGGTTGCGTATTTTTCCGGCACTACAAGATCGATGGAGAATATTTGGTACGTCCGGATACGCAACGGGTGCAAAGTTCAAGTGCTAGATTCTCTAGAGAGTGAGGGCATTTATCGCAAAGTGATTCTTTCGGGTACAAGACGAGTTATTGAGTTAGTGGAGAAAGAATTTCAACAATACGATGAGCAGATTCGTCAGTCAGGATTACCACCTGTCGTTCCCTCAATGCTCGCTCTACGTCAGCAAGGCGTGACGACTCCCCTTGTTCGAAGTTGGTGGTATGCTACCCCAAACAACGACAACCGTACAGTGGTCTCGGAACCAGCGCCGGGTACTGTGGTGAATAGCACCCGAAAGTTCAACAGATTGGTCGAGCAATGGGTTTATTTTGAGCCACCTTTAAAGGGATACTGGCACGCTACTCGAGTGAAAGACGAGCTTGTCGATTTGTTTACAAGGCCTGGAAATAAGCTGTATCTTTCATCTAATGCCTTACATCTGGCTCTTACTTGGCTGACTGACCATGAGTTTCTGGATTCAGCTCGCATGGTATTTGAAGCTGCCAATGTAGTGTCTACTACGAATACCTTCAATATTTTTCTCCGCGCAACAGCCAAACGTCAGGATCCTTGGTACTTTCGACATGTTCTCATGGAGATGGAGAAGGCAGGACTTCAGCCGAATGGACATACTTGGATGGCTTTGTTGAAGTCTCTTGTCTCTCCAGGTCCGAGAAGGCAGTTGATGAGACGTATGAAGGAATTGGGATTGACAAAAGATATGAGGGTGCTCCATGATATGATCGAGCACGACCTCTCCTTAATGGTGTCCACCTTTCTCGAAGAAGGAAATGACATTCAGGCATTTTTGGAGTCTTTGGAGCAAAACTATGGCAGCGATATTATTACGACAAACTTGTTTAACGAATTATTGAATGCAGTGTTTCTGAGACGAGACTTTGATCTTGCGGCGGATATCCTTAAAAGCTACGGACGTTTCGGCCTCGCGCCGAATGCGAGAACGTTCACCGCCGCATTGCCTATTTTCTATCGAATCGGTCCGGCTGTGGAAACCATGACACCATATTTGAGAGATCATGAACACCTACTTCACCATCGCCATTATGACATGTTGTTCCTCGATGCTATAGCCTCGAATGCATTCAACGCATGTCGAGTTATTTGGAGATATGCTAGCATGAGAGGGGAAACGAGCCCAACAATGCGACACATCGTTCTATCTTCTCTGCTTGGGAAAGCTACTGGAAGAGGGGCGAAGAATGTCATCAATCCCGAGCACATACATCATCATATCGGCGCAATTGTTATCGGCTTGAATTATCCCCAGGCACAACCCATGACGAAGGCTGCCTCGCTGGTCCCTTTGAAATACCAATCAAATCCAGTAATTTACCTACTTCACAACAGGGACAAAATGACCGGGTCTGAAAAAAACAAGCTCGTTAAGGCGCTGATGGAAGACGATATCGACAGAGGCCGTCAATATCAGCCTCTCGAGCCATTTACAGTCATGCTAGATGCGGCCGTCAGACTCGATTCGAGTCCAGAGTATAGTTGGGACAGGTGCGAAGAAGGAAACTATGCTGGCATGAAGAATTTGCCTACGATGGAGATTCTCAAACATGTCATAGATGTTCCTGTAGAACAGGCATCAAAACCACTGGCGGATAAAGCCGGTTTGTAAATATGTACATTAATCTATACAATACCCATTTAAAATTCTCCTGTTCATCCTCGATTTCATAGCTGGGATAAATCCTATACCACGGGATATCCAGGAATCTGCACCTGTTGCTGTCCAATTGGGATTGGTGGTGCCCCTGATACCGGCACCGGATAATCATAATTCGCATCCATTGATCCCACGCCTTCTTTAAGATATAACACTAGACGATACGCCGAATTACCATTCAGGTAATATCGATGCAAGCGTTTGCTCCGAAGGAATCCTAACCGTTCATATAGCTTCATCGCAGCTGTATTCACAACCTCGGTTTCAAGCGCAACCTATTCTCAGTCAGCTCTTGTCCCTCCCTTCGGCTCTCGTGCAGAAATGTATGAATACCTCATCAGCATCCCTCTCAATCATTTTATCAATCGCCATCCTCACCAGCTTCGTCGCAATCCCCTGTCCCCTATACTCCTCCCTAACCGCCAGCATGGCAATATAACCCCTCAGAGGCCCGCCTCGATGAGGTTCCAGTTTTGACACCACCACGCCCACGAGTTTATCGTTTTGATCCATCGCCAGAAAACAAAGGTCACCCCATTGATACAGAAAATAGCGGTAGACGTAGATGCTGTAGGGTTCGGAGAGATCTCTGGAGATAAGTTGGCGCATTGCGGGGAGGTATTCGTTTTCGCGCGAGGGGTCGTATTGGATGTAGCGTAGGGCACTGGGCCTGGAGGTGTCGTTCGATGCCGAGGCCATTTTTGGGTCCTACTCTGCTTCCTCTTTCTGCACAGGGATGATTTTGCAGTTTGCAGGGTTTGCGCTTGAGGGGAGGTTGATCCTCGACTCTGTAATAGCGCAGCTTCTCCTCCCCTCGCCTTCCTTGAATGATAAATAAACGGTATATCTCTAACAAGCTAAGATTGCAATGAACAAATACTCGTTCAAGCAAGATACTGGCTGTCAGTGAAATGCCGGTTGTTCGTGTGTCTAGATGCGTGTAGCTTGATGTTAGCGGGGAGTCCTGACAACCGAAGATAACAAAGCCAGGCAACTTATTTTTCGTCTCCGGTACTACATACAACACTTACCTATCACACCACCACAATGATGTCCAAATGCTTTTCCTGACACAATTGTACTGGTCTTCTCGTCAGAAATGAATGCCCCGATTTGTGGGTCGTTGTAAACAGGTAAGATATCATAAGTTTTCGTACTAATTATCGTCTCGTCCGTCTCGGAGTGACGTCTTTTTTCATGTGATTGATTGACTGATGGTTTGACGAGATAAGGCCACAACGCACAACCAAATTCTTCTTTCGCTTAAATAATTCCCTTCGTCCTACCTCCCTTGACCGATAGACTATACAGACCACGAAACAGATCAACCAGCGCACGCCGAACGTATATTCTGGAGGATGTCTGATCTCCGGCGTCGCGCGGTCAAGGAGCCTCCGCGCGATGAAGATAACAACGACGACCCGAAAGCCGACGCTCAAGTCGAATCTGAGACGAAAAGACAGAAGCACCACGAAACTGAAAAGAACGAAGACGACGAAAAACCAACACTGAGCCCCATCTTCAGATTAAAGCGATACATCACAAAGCCCCGCGGAAAGCGCCGGAATAGTTTCGTTTTCTTGCTTGGTGGACTGTTTGGGATATGCATTGCGCTCTTTTTTGCGAATCATAATGAGGTGATCAGTCTTGATGCGCTAATGGATCTGAATCTTGATTCTTTGATTGATGTTATTCCTACCGGGATTTTGAGTGATGCGAGAGAGTTTACGGTACGTACTAATCCATTTGAACTCCATCTACTTATTGCTATGCTAATGCTTTACATTGGCAGAAACACGAACGAGATACAGTCAGCTATGACTCCTTTTCGGTCGGTCTACAATTAAAGTCAGAAGGCATTCAGGCCAAACACCCCGTCGTCATGATTCCCGGCGTTATTTCCACCGGTCTTGAGAGCTGGGGCACCGATACCGAGTCCAGGCAATACTTTCGAAAGAGGTTATGGGGTAGTTGGAGCATGATGCGCGCATTGGTCATGGACAAGGCATCTTGGAAGAATCACATCATGCTCGATCGAGAGACGGGCTTGGATCCACCGAACATTAAGCTGCGAGCGGCCCAAGGCTTTGATGCGACAGATTTCTTCATCACGGGTTATTGGATATGGAATAAAATTCTGGAAAATCTGGCGACTATTGGATATGACCCGACGAATGCATTCTCGGCTGCGTATGACTGGCGCTTGTCGTACATCAACCTCGAAACTCGCGATCAGTATTTCAGTCGTCTCCGATCTCATATCGAGATGACGGTGAACACCAAAGGGGAGAAGATCACATTGATCTCGCACAGTATGGGCTCACAGGTCGTCATGCATTTCTTCAAATGGGTTGAGAACGACCAGCACGGCAAAGGCGGCAAGGACTGGGTAAACCGTCACATCGACTCCTGGGTCAATATCAGTGGGTGCATGCTCGGTGCTGTCAAAGGGCTGACAGCCGTACTCTCGGGCGAAATGCGAGATACGGCCCAACTCAACTCATTCGCCGTATACGGCCTTGAGCGATTCTTATCAAAGGAAGAGCGAGCAGATATCTTCCGCGCAATGCCCGGTATATCGAGCATGCTCCCCAAAGGCGGCGACGCAGTCTGGGGAAACGAGACATGGGCGCCCGACGACCAACCAAGCACTGCACTGAGCTACGGCAACTTCATCCGGTTCCGCGAGACGAATTCGTCCTGGACAAGTCGCAACCTCACCATGGAAAACAGCCTGACGTACCTCTTCAACCAAAGCGAGGAATGGTACCGCAACCAAATAGCGCACAACTACTCGCAAGGTGTAGCACACACACGCGCCGAAGTGGAAGCAAACGAGAACGATCCCCGCAAATGGCTGAACCCACTCGAGTCCCGTCTGCCGCTCGCACCAGATATGAAGATATACTGTTTCTATGGCGTCGGCAAGCCCACCGAACGCACCTACTTCTACCAGGAAGAGCAGGACCCGCTCACCCGCCTGAACGTCTCAATCGATACAACCGTGACCGAACCCAACGGCGGACCCGACCACGGCGTCGTAATGGGCGAGGGTGACGGAACAGTCAATTTGCTGAGCATGGGATACATGTGCAGCCACGGCTGGCGGATGAAACGCTACAACCCGTCGGGCATCAAGATCACCGTCCATGAGATGTTGCACGAACCAGATAGTTTCTCGACTAGAGGAGGACCCAATACGGCTGATCACGTTGATATATTGGGTCGCGCTTCGTTGAATGATTTATTGTTGAGAGTGGCCGGTGGGAAGGGCGAGATGATTGAGGAGCATTATGTGTCGAAGATTAGGGAGTATGCAGAGAGGGTCAAGATTTATGATGACGATGATTGACGTCTGGAACATCATCTCCTTTTGGCTACGCGAAAAAAAAAAAAAATGAGGACATGTACACTACTATAATATAAACTACATCTTTAAATAATCAGAAAGTAAATTAATGGGTAATGTTCATATGTGCATTGAATCATATAATAATACTATCATTAACACCGAACAGACCACATACTTCCTTGGTCAAAGAAGAGTAAGTCTGCATCAGAGTAGAAAAGATTCAGCAAGTATATCTCCGTCAAGTACATGCCTCGCAGAATCTAATCTCTCGTATGAATAAAAAATTGTTCTCCAAACGTCCCTTCCCCTGATGAACATGAACTCGACCAAAACTATCTCGACTACTCGAGGGAAATCCGGTCAGCTCATACTAGGTGAATGCTGATCCACCTCCAAAAGCCGCAGCGAAGATGAGAAGTTCACCAACAGCCAAATTCTATATAAGCACAGCGAGTGATGGTGCCGTAACGATGCAATCCGTAAATTCCCAAAAACAGTGTTCCTTTTCCAATAAAATAACATTTTCCATATCCCGTTCTCCTGGCACCCAAGTAAAGCGATTGACATGAAATTCGTTATATAAAGCAAGAGACAGTCAAGCTGAAGAGAAGAAGCGAATATGAAAAAGCTTGACTGGTGAAAAAGGTGCGTATACACGCTAAGAATCGAAGAGTCATGCCAATCGTGGCAAGACAAATATTGTACAAGCGAAGGTCTCCAACGGCGAACTTGACATAAATCCATGGCGGAGAGCGAGTGAGTCGGATGAAATCGAAAAAGAAGTTGCCAGAATTTGTCGCCAGTCGCCGGAATTAAGTATTATCGACGGAAACTGTGTCTATGAAAATCGCTTCAGAGACATTAAAGAACCCAAAAGTGACGTATATAAGTGCACCAATCCATGATGCGATGCATGTACAGTAACTCCAAGACGCAGAAACTTGCGTTAGATCACAGAGTAGCGAAAACCGTTATTAAATCTTCTGCACTGATGAGGGGGGAAAAAAAAAGGCCGTGCTATGATTCGCAAGCAATCGTGAGCCGACAGCGCTAGCAGAAACAATAATGCAAGCAATGCAGAATATCGACGGGAGGACGGCCATCGATGTTGGTTGTCTGGCGGATAGTCGAGATGTAAATTGTAGGTGATGTGTTCTGATAGGTCTAGCGCCCGGACTCAATATCGGAAATAGATGCGAGAGTTTCACCTTCCCACAGGTGTTGATCTTCAACGGGTGAGAGAGATCCAGATGATACTGACGAAGAAGAGCCAACGGTCCATTCGTCACTGTCGGCATGCATGTGGCGCTTGAAAGGAGCCAAATCGTAACCCTCCTCATCCGATCCACTACCCCTCTCAATGTAATCGTAGTCCCAGCGGAACCGCTTGCCGGGCTGGACTCGCGGCAGGAATCGAGCCTTGGCAAAGTAGAAAGCCACGGCGGCCAAAATACCACCGCAGACGAGGTCCACGGCGTAATGGTGGGACAAGTACATGGTGGCCCACCACATCCAGAGAGTATAGGTAACGAAGAGTGGCTTAAGCTTGGGGAACACATGGCTCATGAAGAGAGCAGCGAGCGTGGAATCAGCTGCGTGAAGGGACGGGAAAGCACCAAACACGACGGGCGAGGCATGGAAACCGGAGGTATAGAGATCAATGCCGAGCAAAGCATCGATACGAGCCAGTCCAGCTGGATCGCCTTTGATTGAGTAGTCGGCGGGCGCCAGACCATAGGTGTTTTCGTACCATGGAGGAGAGCAGGGGAAGACAAGTTGAATGCAAACGGCGGTCAAACTGATGTAGCCGAATGTTTTGGCAAACACCGGGACTGTCCCGGGCGGCCCAAAGACAAACATGATAGCCGAGCACACAAATGGTGCCCCGTAGTGGCAGAGTCCATACGGAATCCACGCGAGCACGTCAAGCACCACGCTCTGGTGTGCGGAAAGGATGTTGCTGATGTTGGCGCCGTATAAGATGTTTTCCAAAGCCGGTAGGACGCGGACCCAAACACCGGGGCGATATTCAGAGGGAACGAACCTATGACTGTTAGCTGGCTGGTCCGGGTGGAATCTCGACAAAAAACATACTGGCAAGCATAGAAGAAAATCAACCAGGCAGCGATCGGTAGGAATGGGAGGAAGAACTGCCTAGTAATCGGCAAAAGCAAGGACAACAAGAGAGCCGAGGCTACGAATGTCTTGCCGAAAGGATCTGCCGATTGAATCATACAGAGCGAAAATATACCAATAATAGCCAGAAGCAAGTATTGAAAGTCGTAGACGCTCCAGCGATACGACTGCAGAGATCGAAGAGTGTCTTTAGGCGAGAAGGAAGTCTGTAACGACGCAATCGAAGTAGCGGGAGATATTCTACTGCGTAGCTTCGAACGCAGTCTTCGCCTCATGCGGTGCGGCATGAGGAGTTTGAATGACCGCCATGGCATGGTTGGAAGTTGGACCTTGCTAAACTGTGATTTTTGTCGATCCTTCCACGAAGGAGCTGATATCGTCGGGTTCATCATGGTGATAACAAGAAAGGGCGAACGCTCGGGAAGAACGGGTTGTCAACTTTGCTGACAGTTTTTGTTGGGATTTCCAATAGAACCGACGCAAGGGGGGTGGGACGTTATGGTATTGGTGTGTGGTGGTGGAAAGAGGCGGGCGGCGAGAGGGCGACAATGACGATGATGACAGTCGGACAAGGAAGTGTATCGACCTCAAAACTCTTTTCACTCCAAGGAAGCCAGGTCGTTTGCGATCATATACGAAACTTCGGCGCAGACCAACTCTTTTGCAACACAGCCTCAGAAACTGGAACCACAGCCTAGTTTGACAAGAACTCGGCGTAAGCGGTTAGTCAGGGAGGGAGATGTCGTCGAGTCAGCGTCGCACTGGCGGCAGGACCGTATTGAGGAAGACGAAGAACGTCTTGGTCGCGAATGAAGTTGACGAAGATTAATGCAGAGTGCGAGAAGAGAAGAAGTGTATTCATTAAGTATGATGGATGGGAAAAGGAGAAGAAAGAGGAAGAAAAAGCTATGACGGGGATTTGGAGCAACCAGTGGCAGGCCACGATGGGATGGGCGTTAGGTTTTTCTTACTGTACCAATCTTTCGTCCTGTAATTTCAGACGGATTAATGGGGCGGCTGATGCATTAATCTTACGTATTATTACAGACATACTTTCGCGTCTGATTGGTTGTCACACGCTAAGTGGGCGTATTGGCAATACGGGCAGATGCAGCCGGTACTCGTATTACCGGAGTTATGAATGGCGTCAAGACTGTCCACTTTTACGCCCGTACTGATTGATAACTCTCTCATTTATCGTATTCGTATGCGATCACTGATTTCGACGTGGATATTAAACAGTTACGATGCTTCATGTTGACCAGTTCAACTGATTTGATCAAACATGACCCTTACTGACGAGGCGAGCGGCAGTCACTCGACTCGAAACTTGCATCTGATAGCTGCAGGGCGCCACATAGTCATCATACGTTGCGCGAGTGACTGAAAAGAAGGGAACCGGATGGCCCGGAGTCTTGACAGTCACGCTGAAGAATTTGCCTGTGGATGCCCATATCTGTTGTCGACCGTTGTCTGTCGATGTGTCTATACACGATGTTCATCTACGCTCGTACTAAAGTAGCTGGTATTTGGTACGATCAGCAACGATTTAGGGATCACACTCATCAGTAGACTCGAAATGATGTTATTAATAGCTTCATCCAGCACAAGCTTCAGGCTTCCACATTATCGATAATTGAAAAGAGCTCGACAACTAGGGCACGTTCAAGCACGACCAACACCTAAAGTCTACGGAGTAGGGAGAACCTGAAAAACGGACCGCAAAGCTGAAGGCACTAAGCCTGCTTTTGTCGATCGCCAAGTTCGTTTATATGGACGGCCAAGACCTCGCTTGCCTGTAAGAGGAAAGAGTCGTTGTGAGGACGTACTATGTCCCGCGCAATACGTGTAATCAATACCTTCTCGGGAGTCAGGCAATACGCGATTCTTGCACCTAATTGGTTCGAGCAGCCGTCAAGTCCGATCAGGATAATTACATAGTACGATAAAGACCGTTAGCGCTCTTGGCGTCCGCTGATTCAGAGTCCTCGATCAGGCATGGCTTCTTTCATCCGGACTTCGGATAGAGGCGTGGCCGACGCATCCGAATCGCCGTTCGTTCTTCGTTCGCTCTTGCAGTGATCAGTGATCAGGGGGGCATGCTGGTGAGTGTTCTGATCACTTGGGCATGCATATGTCGAGAGACGACTGGCTCTGTGAGGGTAATGAGTTGCAGCACGAGAAAGTGACAAGCTGTGCATCCGATCGCTTATTCAGCTCCCCGTAGCATAACTAGTTAACTTAACTTAACTCCACGCATGTTTGTAATTATGTCCAGCTTACCATACTGTATCGCATATCGTGCAGCCAATAGCGTTACAGTTTGTACGTATTTTTAATTTCCATTCACCTTCCCAGCCTCATCCCCATACATCCTTGCATCCTTGCTCCTTTACATCCTTACAGCGTATGGGTCTACGGCTTCGTTTCAGTTTGATTATCCGTCTTCTATGGCTTGCTTATCGGCCATTCGGTCTCAATAATTCCCCTCATTCTTATACTGACATTCTGAGCTAGACAAGGCTCCGTTTCAGATTGTAGAAACTATCGGGCCGTGCTTTGACTGTGAGACTTGATGCAGTTATCGTCAGAGTCGCACGGAAGTTGTACAGGTCATAAGTCTGAGTCGAGTCTGCCACGGCACGGACGGAAGAAGGATGGAGCTCTGACCAGCGAACCATATCTATGGGTCGTCTATTTTGGCCAATGCAAACTCTTTGATGCGGGTGATGACAAGTCTTTTGAACTGGCATCGATACAATCCGGACTCAGACAGCCGCCGCCTCTACTTATGTAGTTGATCCCTTACCCAGGTAGAAGTCGCTGTACTTTTCTTTTCGGGTGAATTGCTGGATCAATTGATCCAGGATTTGGATTGATGCAGCAACCTCAAGTCAATACCGTCTTCCAGTTGAAATGAACTGTTAATTCGATATCGTGATCGTGCTCTAAATACCCACCAACGCCATCCAAACCAAATGTTATTATGTACATTGCATTCCCGTAGATGCCATCCAAATCAAAAAACCTCAAAAATTTTCAATACCAAGCTTCTGCCCTACCGAGCCAGAACTTGGAACAACTTGACCAACCCCATGGCCGCTCCAGCCGCCACACCACCCACGAGCACCATCTGCACACCCCCATAAACACCACCCTTGACGTTCTCGCGTCCCTTCCAACCGGTCACAAAACACGTCTTTCCATATCCAAACACAAACAACGCCACCGCCATAACGGCAATAGACCATTTCAGCGCACTAAACGCATCGTCCGGGCCCACGAAGAAATAAGGCACAAGCGGGACAAAGCCGCCGATGAAATAGCCCAGCGCAATCGTCAGAGCACATGTGACGGCTCGCGAGCCAGAAGGTTCGGGCAGAGTGTGGTGGAAATTCATGAGAAATTCGGGCAGATTGGGGGAGTCGACGAGATGTTTTGTGAGATCGGACACTGTCTGGGCGGGGAGGTCGTAGGGCGCGAAGATGTCGGAGATGATGCTTGTGGTGGTGTCGAAGTCGGTGAGGGTTTGTTCGCGGGTTTGTTTGAGGGTTGTTCGGTAGGATTGCCTTTTTTTGAGTCAAATTAGTACATAACATATCTCCTACTTCGAAGGGCAGACGCACTCTTCGCTCTTAGCACCGAGATATCCTCCCAAGCCCATGGAAATAGCACCAGCAATCAACTCAGCCATACCACCAAACACGACGACCTTTGTATCTTCCAGCGTCGACAAACCAGCCGTCAAAGCGAATGGCACTGTCATTCCATCCGACAAGCCAATAATGGCGTCCGAGATCACTCGTGCGTCGACAAAGCTCTTCTTCTCGGGTCGACTCGAGGGCGCAGCGGAGGATCTACCATCGCTATGAAGTTCAAGGTCCTTTTCTTGACCCAATGGGATCTGGGCTTCTTTCTCTGCGTCGGAGAAGGAGCTCTCGGAGACGGGCGAGTATTGGGTGAGTAGGGCTTTGACCGATGAGAACGACATTGTGTGCTGTCTCTGTTGCGGTCCAAGGGTTTTCATTGAGACGGGTCTGTGGTATGGATGAGGAGGACAGACGTGTCTTATCTATGCAATTGTTTTATACGACAGACGGAGATTAAAAGAGAGAAAACTCTAGCTTGGCCAGGTCCATCGCATCGACGAGCCACGAGGCATGCAAACAGACGGCAAAGGCGTCGAACTCCATTGATAACAAGCCTTTGCGAGCCATGGTGCTACATTCCTGGATGGCACTCTGGCTGCACGTTGCCAGAAACACTGTGTGTGATTGGCTTAAAAGCATCAATTTAAGCTGCACAACGCCAACTTGTGGGCTAACCTTAACTAAGCAGTCTAGTGGCTGTTAGTGCCAGCTCCCCCACTGCGATCTGCCTGCTGCCCACCAGTCAGACTCTGTATATTTCTCATCCGTTGCGCTCCAATCAGGGCAGACAAAGACTACACGTTGTTTGGTCCCTTTGTCCTGTGTGTCGATAGAGCACGTGCAATTATTGTTCAATACATATAATCATGTTTTTAATCACCGACAGACTGTTGGTCGAGGCAACGTTGCATTCATGCATACAATCCTTGCTTATGAGTTATCAGGAATGTGATGTGCCTTGCCTGCACTGAACAAGTCACACGACCAACCTACATGTTATGAGTACACCAGTGAGTGAACATCTACACTGATGTACATATACATTTACAAAGCAGGCGTATGGAAATTATCGAGAGGGCTCTACTCCAGAGTCCTGGCCTAGAGATAATCTCCGCGCCTAGTCAGATTCATGCAGCTTTGGCGCTAACCACATCAAGAATGGCCTGGCCTTCTTTGACAAAACACCGAGGCTATGTAAGTAGCATGTAGCCAACTGACTACAACGGCAAGTCGGCGACTATGGCTTATTATCGACGAGAGGGTTCAAGCAGGGAGGTGGCTCTATTCAAGGGAGCACTGAAAGGATACTAAACAACCCATCGCAACTTCACCTCCTTCCCATCCTTGACCTGCAGTGTCAACTTGCTGATTGAATCCTCCATCATATCCAGCAGCCTCTTCCTCCCCTCTTCCGGGTTCTCATCTATTGTCAACGGCAATACTTCACATCGCACGTGCCGAAACAACGTCGCCATGGTCGCCACAAACTCGACCTGCGACATCTTCATTCCAGGCTTGAGAATATCGGGGTGAGTATCAGAGGGAACCCGGTGCGGAGACCGATTATGTAGAAGCGGATAAATGAGAGGAGTTTAGAGGAGCAGGTAGGCCGTTATTACGATTGTGGACAATGTGAGAAGATTCATCTTGAGGTATATTTAAAAGATCTGTTCGTACATACATAGAAGCAAAATTGAATCATGGGTTTTGTCTTGATATATATAACGTTTTTTAGGACCTTTGAGAGACTCTTGGTAACTGATCCCATGGCCGTTGATTCAGGGCACTTGTTTTTCAGCTCTACATACAGCCAGCTACCTACAAACTTAGCAGTAATCAGAATCGATTCAGGCAGAAGAGCGCGCGCTTCACCAGTATAGTATAGCCAGCTGCTGATTTTCTGCTTGAACGACCCACAACAGAGTCCGTAACTCTGAAACGAGTCAAAATCAGCGAGCTATACATGAAAACTAGGGTCTACGGCTAACGCGGGCCTGGATACCTGACTAAACGGTCGTGCTTCATGCTACTTATGCGTTAGCAATGTCGTAACAGCCTAGCTATGCCGTACAGTATGGCCTATGTGCGTTTTAAACCAAAAAAAAAAAAAAAAAAAAAAAAAAAAAAAAAAAAAAAAAAAAAAAAAAAAAAAAAACAAAAAAAAAAAAAAAAAAAAAAAAAAAAAAAAAAAAAAAAAAAAAAAAAAAAAAAAAAAAAAAAAAAAAAAAAAAA